>JAABOM020000084.1:25101882-25129900 GCA_011800125.2 Solanum clarkiae | reverse complement strand
ACAGTTCACGTATGTTTGTCCACTTAAATTAGGTCACAGAAAATAAATCATGTGACTTTTACTTTTCTTTTCTGATCGAGACAGGACTACAAGTCTATATTTTTATTATTTCCATGAAGTTATTATTGATGGGGGAAAAATGTATCTAATTATTTGTATTTATTAAAGATGAAAACTGAAATATATTTTATTACGTGGTTTTTCTTCTCCAACTTTCAGTGCGTATTAATAAAGTGCTGTTTTTGTATAGTAGAATCCACTTTGAAAAAACAACATATTATTGATTGCGTTAAAGATACTTCTAATGCTTTAATAAAGATAAATTTGTAAGCAACGTGGATTATTATAATGGGTGACTAGAATATTTAATTAGAGGTCTCGATTTTAAATTTTGAAAAATACAAAAGAGTATATTAAAGACATAGTGAATTTTAAAAATAAATCTTGAATATATAAATGTAAATTTAAATTAAATATATTTCAATATGAATATTGTAGAAAGGATAAATTACAATTTAAATTAAATTACATTTCAATATGAATATTATGGAAAGGAATAATCGTAGTTACAATCCGTTTGCTATTATTTGAATTAGATTTAGAGGTTACGTGAAGCAACAAGGTAAGATTGAAAAAGTATTAGAGAGATGATTAGACATATGTAATTTCATATCACTGAGAACATGACCTAAGATAGAAAAAAGTAGATGTTGCATCGTGTATTAGGATCAAAGGCTAGTGGAGGTAGAATATTATCTTGCAATTTTTGACAATTTAGGTTTTTTTTTAGTCTCTGCTTTTAGGGTTGATATATTTGATACGAGGGTCTTCCGGAAATAGTCTCTCTATCTCTATGAAATAGTAGTAGGATATGAGTACATTTTACCCTCCCCAAATCTCGAGATTTCACTGCGTATATTGTAACTATCATTTTACTATTTTTATTGCTTTCTTGTAAAATTAACATTACTCTTTATTTTAACCACTATTACATCTATATTTTTTTTATTTATTTGAGATGAATACATTTAAATTGAAAATCTTTTAAAAATAAATTTGCTATCTCCATAAGATAATATTGTTTTTGTTGTACTACCCCTTTGCGGCACGCATCTAACTAAGTTCGTGCAATTCGCTTGTTTTTAAGCACAAAAAGAAAACTTTATACAGTGATAATATGACGCAGCTTATGGAATTATTTTTCAAAAAGATTTTACTTTTGGGTAAGGGACAATTTTCTTTATCTTTTCATCTTTTGTCCCCCCCCCCCATCAAGTAAGAGTAGCGTAATATAAGAAAATTATTACGTAAAAAAGTATGAGTACTGTTTTTGTGTTTCATTTTATGTAAAATATTTTTTGGGCAAATTAAGACGCAAGTCCTTCATCTTTTAATTGACGTGGGAGGCTAAATATTTTTATAGCAATTTTATTGATATTCTATTATATAATAAATAATTACTGAATTTATAAACAAATAATTTAAATAAAATTTTTAATATATACCTATGTAATCTGAATTTTAAAAAAATTAAATTTTGTTATATCCCCATCGAACCTTCTGGATCCATTCTTGTTACAACATATAACTCTCAAATTAGTTGAGCTTGGTTGCGTAATTATTCATTTTAAGATATTATCAATAACAAAAGGTCATTTTAAGATATTGAATTGATGGCTTGTTTTTTTAATTTTAAAATTTCATTAAAATGCATAATGCAAAAAAAATTCAAGTCATGATTTTAATTTTTTTAAATAACAAACTATTATTTTAAGTCTTGCAAAGTAAATTTATGCTTAGTAAATTATTCATATGATATAAAAGAATGTATATTACATTATAAATTAGTTATTATTATTGTCGTGTTGTATATCTCTCTCTATATCAAACTTTTGAAATCTTAAGTATTTATTTATAAAGAAAAATAATGATATTGATATAATTTTTTATTATATTATAATATCTTATTTATAAATTTTAATTTGCTCATTTGGTAAAACATAAAAAGATCAAGTTTGTTTAATTTTCATAATTTATGATATTTTTATAATTTAAAAATTAAAATTACGTCCAAAAGAATTTTCTATTAATCTAATTTTCTATATAACGACCTTCGCCACCGAGCGCCACGAGCCCGGCACAATACCTTAAATCTTTCTTTATCGGACGTCCTTCTGACTCCTCACCGCCGACAACCACCGTCAACCGCCACCAGAGCCGCCACCTTTTCTCTAACATACGCCTCTTTTTATAACAATTAACGAACAACGGATAACCCGAACTGAGGAATTCCGGTGACTGTTACAATGAGACAATGAGCTCCCCTTCCCAGCAAGAAAATACCTCCATAGATTCCAAAGAGGAAGAATCTCGCCACCTTCTTACCGCTTCGCTGCCACAGTCAACGTCGCCGTTAATTGACGGCGATGCTGATGAAGGCGAAGAAGAATTCGCGTACGGATCTGGGGAGAAGATCCATGTCGTTGATTTCGATTCAGTACCGATCGACGGCGTTGATTATAGCACGGTGCCTCCATTTTCGTGGAAGAAGCTATGGCAGTTCACGGGTCCTGGATTTTTGATGAGCATAGCTTTTTTGGATCCGGGGAATTTGGAGGGGGATCTGCAAGCTGGGGCAATTGCGGGTTACTCGCTTCTATGGCTGTTGTTATGGGCTACTGTTATGGGACTGATGATCCAGCTACTGTCGGCGAGAATTGGCGTTGCAACTGGCCGGCACTTGGCAGAGCTTTGCCGAGATGAGTATCCTAGATGGGCTGGGCTTCTACTGTGGTTCATGGCTGAGCTGGCTCTGATTGGAGCCGATATTCAGGAGGTGATAGGGAGTGCCATTGCAATTAAGATTCTCAGTCGCGGGGTTTTACCACTTTGGGCTGGTGTGCTTATTACTGCTTCTGATTGGTAAATTTTCCTTTACTTGCAGTTGTTTAGCTCAAAAGATCACTACTTTTCTTGAAAGCAGCATTTATTTGCCGATTGGATATGAAATGTACAGTCTGTTCAATACTCATCAACTGGGATCATAATTTACTTTTGCATGTACTCCTACCGTACCAAACTTTTAAAACTTGTGGTTTAAAACAATCCTTAAATCTGTGTAGTTGAAAATCAAGTTCAATTGTTTCTAATTAGTGAGGTGGCATTTTTGTTGGAACGGACTAAAAAGGAGAGGATCAGAGGGGGTGGTATGTTTCTTCTTCATGGTGGGTAGGGTGGCGTGGGGGTGGGGGATAAGTGTCTTTCTGTTCTATTTAGAGATTTGTATGTAATGCAGGAATAAGTGCAAGAGTTAAAGAACCATTGGTTTGCATTAATAGTATTGGAATGAAATGGACTTGAATAGAGGGAATGGAATATGGATACAAAAAATTCATGTAGCGAACCCCATATTTTTGGGATCGAGGTGTAGTTGATTGGTCGATTTAGCACCTTTTAATGGAATTAATCTGCTTTGGTGTTCTGCTCTGCGTTACATAACATCATTAATCTGAATTTACGTTTGCATAATCGCCTTGTTAATTGATCAATCTGTTGACTAGTTTTTCTTTTGTTCTGTTTCGTGAACAGCTTTCTTCTTTTGGTTCTTGAGAACTATGGGATAAGGAAGTTGGAAGCTGTATTTGCTGTTCTTATTTCAACTATGGCACTGTCCTTTGCTTGGATGTTTGGAGATGCCAAACCAAATGGGAAGGAGCTTCTAGCAGGTGCACTTCTTGTTCTAGTATTTGTTTAGTTTAATTACAGGACATTGTATCGGGTAGGTGCTGATATATCTCTTTACAAATGCATTTCACTATCTTCACAGGTCTCTTGATTCCAAAAATAAATTCAAGGACAGTTCGGCAGGCTGTTGGAGTAGTTGGTTGTGTAATAATGCCTCACAATGTATTCTTGCATTCAGCTTTGGTGCAATCCAGAGAGATCGATTTGAAGAGAAAGGGGCAGATTCAGGAGGCACTGAATTACTACTCAATAGAATCCTCCTTTGCACTTTTTATCTCCTTTATGATCAATTTGTTTGTTACAACTGTCTTTGCCAAGGGATTTTATGGCAGTGAGCAAGCTGGTAGTTTAGGCCTGGTAAATGCAGGGCAGTTTCTTCAGGACAAATATGGCGGGGGACTGTTCCCAATTCTCTATATTTGGGGCATTGGATTACTGGCAGCTGGCCAGAGTAGTACGATAACTGGTACTTATGCTGGGCAGTTTATCATGGGAGGTTTTCTAGATCTACGTTTGAAGAAATGGCTTAGGGCGCTGATTACTCGAAGTTGTGCCATTTTTCCAACAATCATTGTTGCTCTGATTTTTAATAGGTCTGAATCATCACTCGATGTTTTGAATGAGTGGCTAAATGTGCTTCAGTCTATACAGATCCCTTTTGCACTTATTCCCCTTCTGACCTTGGTGTCCAAGGAGGATCTAATGGGTACTTTCAAAATTGGGCCTACTGTCGAGGTAAGTTGCTTTTCCCCATTATCTGTGGTTTTGAGTTCATTTCTTTTACTTTCTAAAGATTTGACGTGAAACTGCCTCAAGAATGGTCAATTCCTTTATTAATTTATTTTCTCCAAGATAAACTATAATTACAAAATTCAAATCATCTTAGTTATTTTGGTGGCTTTGTGTGATTTCAATGTTAGAAAGTGCAGAATTTTTAAAATATTGACGAAGAACGGAAAAAATCCAAAATTATAAAGTTAGCAAAAACAACCTAGTTTCTGATTAGCACCATGAGTGTCTCATTTAGATAAATGTAAGCTGCTTGTTTGGTTCATAATAGCATAAATAGTTACACAATCAAGTCATTTTCTTGTGTTTCAGTATAGGTATGCTTCTAGAAATTTGAATCATCTTACTTCTTTTAAGCTAGTTGTCTTTTGCTATGATACATGGGTCCTTCAATTATTTTGATGTAACCTGTACCGAATGGGCGTGAAATGGTATGAGTATTTCGTTTTTGAAAATTTTTCTGAATATAATAAAGATTAGGTAACCAGATTTCAGATATGTATCCACATCCTGGTCCATATATCATAGGTACTATTTTCATTTCTTTTGATAATGGAGTATCTTAGTAAAAATTTACTGTTTTTTAATTTGTTTTGTCGTCGTAGCCAGCTTGAGACAGCTATGACTAAAACAAACTACATAAAACGTACGGTCCTTTCAGAGTTATCTGGTTTATTCGTTAAAATTCTCCCGGACTAAGTTAACCTTATTGCATGTGTGAAGCCTTTGTAAATTCTCTGACGTTTCAGCTTTTGTATTGTAAATTTTTTGGACTGTCTTGTGTCGTGTGCATTTTTTATGTGAATCCTATTTTGAACTGCCCATTTATTACTGTAGAGAGTTGCATGGACTATTGCTGTACTTGTGATGGTGATAAACGGCTATCTTTTGCTGGAGTTCTTTGTCTCTGAGGTCAACGGAATGCTGTTTGCTTTTCTGGTCTGTGCTGGGACTGCAGGTTATATTGCCTTCATTTTATACCTTATTTTACATGGGAGTGGCAATGTTTCCAATTGGTTCAACCTACTCCGCACAAAAGGATATAGCTCTGCTGGTCAATGAGACATCTAAGATAATACATTCCATCAAATCCAAACGTCGTAAATAGTCAATCACTACATTGCAGAGAGGCCATGGCTCGGGAAGTTTGATTACCGAAGCATTCTTTCATCTGAAGAGATTCCAATTTCGTTGTGTCCTAACTGTCATAATAGATGTCCAGAAATTGTCAGCATTTGCATTTAGCTGTAGGTTCCCCAAAGGAAATAATGCAGCAAACTATCCAGGATATTGACATCATACAGGATGAGGAAAGTATATAGTCCGCCGGATGAAGATATTTTTCATTGCAGGCGTAAACAATCCACGATGTTGTATTTATCGAATAGAGATACAGAAGAACTTGAAAGCCATAAATTTTTTAAAAGAGAATTTTCTATTGTGCAGTAATGTAATTTTTGGTTCAGCTGATTAGAAGTCACTTACATGAATACAAGTGAAGTGTTTGGATCTTTTCTTGTGGTAATCTTTTGATGTTTTACCATCTTTAGTTTTCTTTTTCCTCTGTTTTATTTTATACCATGTTTTGGATGATGTTGATACTAAATTGAAGGAGTAAAAGGGAAACAATATTGGTAATGAAACATTTTGTGCTGCATTTGAATGATCTAGGCAGTGGCGGAGCCAGAATTTATATTGAGGAGTGTCAAAAAAATTAAGATGAAAAGAAAAATGCTGAAAGCCAAAAGCGAGGTTCAAACACCAGACGTCCAAATCAACAACCAAGGAGAGTTTTGCACTGAACTGATTCTTTACTTTGTGTTAAGAATTTATATTGAGGAGTGTCAAAAAAATTAAGATGAAAAGAAAAATGCTGAAAGCCAAAAGCGAGGTTCAAACACCAGACGTCCAAATCAACAACCAAGGAGAGTTTTGCACTGAACTGATTCTTTACTTTGTGTTAAGAGGTGTCAACTTAAACATATATATAAGTATAAAATCAAAATTTGATTTATCTATAATATAATTTTTTGACGGAGAAATGTCACTTGACACCCCTCTGCCCCTGGATCTAGCGATTGTCAATTCTGCAATAAGAAATACAACCCCACACATAACACATCCCTGGGTCCCTAAGGAAAGGGTCGATATTAATCATCGATTTAAATCATTATATTCTTAATATGAGATTTTCAAATTTAGATTCAACAAGTTAATTGAGTTTTTCTTTATCTTAAATATCTTGATACTTCCTCTGTATCATTTTATATGACACCCTCCGCATCATTTTATATGACACGATATTTAAGTGAAAAAAAACTTTTAAAACTTGACATATTTATGTTTTATGCCTATTTGTTACATCCTCTTGAATTGAGGATATTTCGGAAACAAATATTCTACCTTCACGAAATAAGAATAAAGTCGCTTTACCGTACCGATACGTTGTTGATGTTGTGGACTTGTGGTTACTATAATTTGAAATCAAAAGGAACCTGCATGTGCAGAAAATGCAAGAGACTCAAGCACATGTAAGTTGAAGATCATGGAGCTGAATTTTATCATCAAATATTTTGAAACGAAGAGAATTAAATATTTCGAAACCTATCGACATTGCTTTTGATGATTGACAGATCAAAATATTCCTCAGCTTTATGACATAAAAGGAAAAAAAATGAACAGAATAAATACAAATGATGGGCCCCCATCCACAATCACCGACGCTGATATTGTTGTTACTTTGTTTGACAAGATCTAAGGTCTTGTTCATATTAAATCAAAAAAAAAATTCTTTGAGAAAATACACGTACAACAATGGTGAATTCTCCATCCTCGGAGCACAATGGTGTTGTTGTAATCAACAAACATGTACCCGAAGATCGAGAATCCAATCGTCTGCTATCTGATGGTGATGGTGATGGTGATGATGAGAAGGTTAGAAATAAAATATTGGCCATTGAAATAGACACAGCTGAGGGTGTTGATGTCGTCCCAAATTTTTCATGGAGGAAGCTATGGGAGTTTACAGGGCCAGGATTTTTAATGAGCGTTGCATTTCTCGATCCAGGGAATTTAGAAGGAGATTTGCAAGCTGGAGCTATCGCGGGTTACTCGTTGCTATGGTTGCTTATGTGGTCTACTTTCATGGGTTTGCTAATTCAGCTCTTGTCTTTGAGGTTGGGTGTAGCTACGGGACGACACTTGGCTGAGATCTGCCGGGAGGAGTATCCAAATTGGGCCAGGATTTTGCTTTGGTTTATGGCGGAGGTGGCATTGATTGGAGCTGATATTCAGGAAGTTATAGGAAGTGCTATTGCTATTAAGATACTTAGTGGAGGGGCTGTTCCTCTTTGGGGTGGTGTACTTATTACTGCTTCTGACTGGTGAGTTTTCCTTTTACTTTTGGTTTCATTTCATGTTTCCTTTTGTTATAAAGATGATGTCCCAGCCAGTTTGCAAGTACCTCGACATATTTCATTGGATACCCTACTAACTTATAATTCTATCCACCAAGGCTTGGACAGAGAAGAAAAGGTATTGTAGTACTTTTGTTTGTGCTAGGACTTAGCCCATGCTGTAGGAACCCAAATTTCTCAATACGTACGGAATCCAAATAACAACTGAGAATTAGAATAGCTGGGTGATAGTGAACAATACTAATAGAGAACTCTAGAGCGAAATATTTGTAGCGAGTCTTAGAATAACATGGGAAGAAGGCATTTAAAAGGAGATGAGATACTAGAACATAGAAGGGAGATGAGATGGTAATATAGACTATGCGTAAGCTTCAACCTAATTCGCATATGTCTATCACTCCTGAAAGGCACGCTATTCATCAACCTGGATCCCAAACATAACCGTGATGTGCACAAAGTTATAATTTGAGCTTGGCATACCAAGCTTTGTATGTGATCATTGAAAGAGACAACTCGAGCTATCCTAACCAAAAGAGTTGAACACTTGGATTTCATCAAAACTATGGCTCAGGGTTGCTAACTTAACTGCCGGCTTGTTTCATCATAACCACTTAAAGTAGTATTGGGATGCTTTGCTAGTACGGCTCTCAGCCCATCCATAACACCTACTCTCACATAGTGTTTGGCGCCCACATTACTGATTGTTAGACCACAACCTTGGATATTGTTTCCCTTCTTTTCTTGTTATTCAATCCTTTGAAATCGAAAATATGTTAGTTTTTGATGTCTTGCCTTACAAAATATGAACAGAAGTCTATACTGAATGTTCTTTGGAACATATGGATTGGTTACTCAGCTGACAATGATTGTTTTGTTTGGATAACAGCTTCATCTTCTTATTTCTGGAAAATTATGGAGTTAGAAAACTAGAAGCATTTTTCGCTGTTCTAATTTCCACTATGGCATTATCATTTGCCTGGATGTTTGCTGACACTAGGCCTAATAGCAAGGAACTCATAATAGGTCAGAATCAGGCTTTCACGTATACGTTTCTTTAATTCTGTAGTCTATATCAATAATGTGCCTACATAAAATTCTGTAGCTTGAACATTTTTCAGGTCTTTTGCTACCTAGACTCAGCTCAAAGACAATTCAGAAAGCTGTTGGAGTTGTTGGTTGTGTCATAACTCCTCACAACGTATTTCTATACTCCGCTTTGGTGCAGTCGAGAAAAATTAATCCCAAAAAGAAAGAGAAAGTGCAAGAGGCACTGAACTACTACTCAATCGAGTCCTATGTTGCTGTATTTGTTTCATTCTCTATCAATTTGATGGTAACATCTGTGTTCGCTAAGGGTTTTTATGGAACTTCGCGAGCTGATAGTATAGGCCTAGCAAATGCAGGGCAATATCTTCAAGAAAGGTATGGTGGAGGGTTGTTCCCAATTCTCTACATATGGGGCATTGGCCTTTTGGCAGCTGGTCAAAGTAGCACCATGACAGGTACTTATGCTGGACAGTTTATAATGGGAGGCTTTCTGAATCTACAGATGAAGAAATGGATACGGTCAGTGATTACGAGGAGTTGTGCCATTGTGCCAACCATAATTGTGGCCATCTATTTCAACAGATCAGAAGATTCACTCGATGTTCTGAACGAATGGCTAAATGTTCTTCAAGGCATGCAGATCCCATTTGCTATCATTCCTCTTCTAACGTTAGTGTCAAATGAGAAGATCATGGGAGTCTTCAAGATTGGGAAGCTCATGGAGGTTAGGCATCAAAATCCCTACTATACTGATTTATAATAGAAATTGCCTTTTTTAACGCACCTTTTAGCACGATGATGATCCTTTCTATGCACTAAACTGTAACATGTGTCTCTCGCATATAATTAATTCGCTCTCGATCATATAGTTTATAGGCTAGAATGTGTTTATACAGAGGCATTTTTGACCCTTTTCCGTTGAGTTTAAGACAGAGGAGTATCTCATACAGTTCAATTCTTGATTGCAGAGAACTGTGTGGACAGTAGCTGCCCTAGTAATAATGATCAATGGCTATGTCATGTTGAGCTTTTTCCTTTCTGAAGTTAATGGCCTGCTGTTTGGCTTTGTGGCTTGCCTGGGAGCTTCTGCATATGTGGCTTTTCTTATTTATCTCATTTCCCAGCGTCGTAACCACACAGAGTTGAATGGTTTTACTCACCTTACAAATTGAGTTAACAGCTTGAACCTATAACCTCCTAGTCACATGGTCCTTGTGGTCCGGCCCTTCTCCTAGACTCCATGCATAGAGAGAGCTTTAGTGCATCGGGATGACCCTTATTAAAACTTAACAGGGCCAGGGAAATGGCAGAACAGGAGAATACATTTGTAAACGAAGAGTTCTTGATTGTGATAACAGCACCAGGAGCTATGACAAAAGCTGAGGTCCTTATTGAAGTGTCTCATTATTACAATATCAAGATACCAGGGAATCAGGCATGAAGATTTATGTGATTTAGACTGCCGCACTCATACTGAATTCTTCAAAAATACATAGCTTTTGGAGGATTGATACACACCCCATAGTACTTTTAATGATAAATTACAATACACATTAAGTGAATTTCTCAATATAAATACAAAGTTTTGGTAACTATTGAGTTTTGTCAAAATCGTAACTAGAATTCTAGCTCCGACCTTGTCTCTGACCAGAACTATATATATTGGTTCCTCTCTCAATGTACGTAGGTTTAGTCCAATTGACTTGTATTTGACATTTGAATATATGTATATCAATATCATCTTCTCCCTCTATTTCCAAGTTTGTTTAATTTTTCGATGGTCAATCTAACTAATTTTTGAAGCTAAATTAAATTAAATTAAAAAATACATATTACATGTTGGTCAAAGTTTATTCAGTTTGACTTTGAAAAAAGAAAATGTGACGAGTAACTTGAGACGGAGGGAGTGACAAATATGTATATCAACATTTGTAACAGTCGATATTTGATTTTTCTATAAGGAGAAATATATTCTAATATTTAATTCGAGCTCCATCAAAATTCATCATTTATTGGACTTCCTTTTGAAAATTATAGTGAAATTTTGACCAGAAAGATCCTAAGTTGGGAAATATTTTCAGTGAAACCTTGTGTAAAAGAGTACTAGTAGTTTTCTCCTTAAAATATTTTTGAAAGAAATATATTAAGAAAATATTTTTAAAAGATTTGGTCAAGTACTAATTATTATTTAAAAGTATTTTTTAAATTTATTGGTCAAACATGAAATGTTACAAATCAAATACTCTTCCGTAAAAGCAATTTTGAAAAAATATTTTTCAAAGTAAGCACATTATATAAGTTTGACCAAATAAGCTATATGCGTGTCGGTGTGGAACAGAAAATTAAGCTAATCTCTCTCTTAAATTAGTTTTTTTATAGGTTTAAATTTTGTAAAATTTGTCAAAAATAAAAAATAAAGCTAATCAAAGTAAAACAAGTTCTATTTTTAAGAGTGTTTAGGAAGTTAAAAGTATTTTTTTTCCTCTCTTAAAAAATATTTATTCTAGATAGTTGAAATGTTTTATCAAATTTTTAGATAAAAAAGATATTTTTTAATAATTAAAAAACTAAACTATTTCCTCGAAATTATGTGTATTGTTTTTTGCTATAAAAGATGAGAAATGTATTAATTACTCAATGTAAAAACTAGAGTGAAATATTATTAATATATTAGTATAAGGAAATTATTTTTTTGAGTCAAACCATTCACTATCATACTTTAATTCTTTTGTTCACATGTGAATTATAATGGAATTGATAATTCTAGTACATTATGTACCCCTTCTTGGAAGTTTAACACTTTCCATGTATACAATTTTCAATTGTACAAATAAAATTGGTAGAATATCTAAATCATTTTAAATTTAGAAATTTATTTTATTTTAAAAAGGTAAAGTAAAATTAATTCTAAAGTTGACACGTTTTATTTGATTTTCTTGAATTATTAATAATTTTTATAATTTTTCTAAATTTGGTTATTCGATAGGCTTTATCGCTAGAAATTGATATGGCAAAGCGATTGATTATATCTTTTTGGATAATGATTTTTTTTTTTTGGAAAAACTTTTGACTATTAATTTTGATTGTATTTTCTCCAAACTAATTTTTCTTTATTAATAAAAAAAGTAAACTTGATTCGATCTCTATCATTTCGAAAAAATAAAATTTTAGTTTTGTTAAACATAATGAAGTACCAATAGTGCATTTATTTCTTCTTTAGAGATGTAATGGCTATTTATTTTAATAATTACAACAACACTACCCCAATGCCTCAAAGGCTCCCACTTATTGCGGGGTAAGGGAGGTCGGATGTACGCAGCCTGACCCCTATGTTTAAAAATATAGCGCGACTGTTTCCGGATGACCCATGATGAGCATCGAAAGATGCATTGACTAACTGCTACTTCACAATTGAAAGAAGCGCAGACAGTTTAAAGAGTCCGTTTATTTTATTCTATCATACCCAAAACCAAAAAATAGTAAATCTTTAGCTCCATCCGAGATTGATGGAAAAAATTATTTTAATAATTAACCTTGGTAAATACATATTAATATCAAATCATTGATTACTCGCAAAAATCGTCTAAAAGTGAGATCAAATTAAATTGATTTTGTATTTTATTTGAATTTTTGAATGTTAATTCAAACGTGATTAATTGATTTTGCATTTTATTTGAATTTTTGAATGTTAATTCAAACGTGATTGAGTTGTGTTAAACCTATTATTCCTTTTCTATTGAATGTTAATTCAAACTTAATTGAGTTGGGTTAAAAGTACTATTACTCCCTTCAATGTCAATTTAAACGTGGTTGAGTTATGTTAAAATTATTATTCTCTCCTTTCACTTTTACTCGTATATTATTTCAAATATAAATTTTAAATTTTAATGTATAAAAATATTTTTATTTTCATATTAAATTGATAATATTAATACGTTCTTTGAATTTATTAAAAATTTAATAAAGATAATAATTTCTCCTATCTAACAAACTAAACTTTTAATGAGGCGTTAAATAACATAATATAAATAAAAGATTGAATTAACTGATGCAACACAAAGTCCAAACTTAGTTACTACTATTTAAATTGGCAATTATGTGAAATACTAGACATTGATGTCCGTGCTTGTGCGGATCCAATATATAAAACTTTTTGTTTTAATTTAAGTGATGTAGATAGAATTTAGACAATCAATTTAAAATATTGTGACGTAATATATTTTTTTAGAAATATTTTAAGTTATTATTATCATGATTAGTAGCATTTTTAACACTAAAATTATGATAAACAAATTATAACAGAATAACCATAAAAATTACGAATATATCCTCAAGCCGCCTAAGCAGGCATGTCGACTTTCTGCCTGCTTGAGCAATTTTAATTATCATGGTTAGTAACATTTTTAATACAAAAGATAAGACAAAGAAATTACAACAAAAGAACCACAAAAAGTTATGAATATACCTTCAAGCTGCTCAAGCAACAATGTCGATCTGCTGTTTGTTTCAGTAGCTTTAATTATCATGATTACCAGCATTTTTTAACACTAAATATAAGACAAACAAGTTACAATTCAAGACCATAAAAAATTACTAATGCACCCTCAGGCTACTCAAGTTGGCATGTCGACCTACTGTCTGCTTGAGCAACTTTAATTATCATGATAAGCAATATTTTTTAGCACTAAAAATAAGACAAACAAGTTACAATAGAAGAACCATAAAAAATTACGGATGTACCCTCAAGTTGTTTAAGCAGACATATCGACCTGCTACCTGCTTGAGCAGCTGCAACGAAATTGCCAAAGTAGCTCTCGACGAGAAGCTGGCATGTCGACCGCCAGCTGCTTCCCATGACACCTCTATAGTATAGTAATTAAGTTGACAACAATTTGCATCGGGGCAAAATTACATATGACGATTTAACAAATCAAATTATACTACTAAAAATAAGAAAATTAGTGGTGAATTTTTTTATAATTAAAATAAAAGAATTTATGCTAATTTTATTTAGCTAAATTTTTTTCCCAAAAATTAAATAATTTAAGTTTTTGTATTTGATTGAACTATATAATTTTAAATTTGAAATCACTATTTTTTTTTTTTGTTGAAACCAAAGGAACAATAAGGCGTTGGTAAACACGAATTTGAGAGAGAAAAAAAATTCTTTTATTATTCACAAGAATAGATTACAAAACAACTCTCAAACTCACACTTTACTACACTCTTGTCTTGGTGTTTTTGGTGTGTTACAAATGAGAATTTGCACATCTATTTATAGTAGATTTTAGAGGTGTGAAAAAAGTTCCATCTTCAAAAACAGTGGCTGGACGGTGGAGTGGTAGCTTGTTTGGTGGCTACAATATTTTGACCAAGAAATGGTCCAAGTTGGTGGCTGGACTTCTTCAATTCTCCCTCTCCAGCCACATCCAAAACAAGCATCGTAGCTATATCTTTGCATAGCTCTAACTTCTTTCGAGTCACCACTTTCGTCAACATGTCAGCTAGATTCTCCTTCGCGTGGATCTTCACTAGTCTCAACAGTTGTTGATCCATCACTTCGCATATCCAATGATACCGAATATCAATATATTTTGTACGAGAATGGTACATGGAGTTCTTGCTCAAATCCACAGCACTCTGACAGTCACAATGTACCTTATATTCCTTTTGCTTGATTCCAAATTCTTGGAGATAACGCTTTAACCACAATATTTTTTTCCATCTTCCGCGGAAGCAATGTATTCTGCTTCGGTTGTGGATAAAGAAACACACTTCTGTAGTCTTGACTGCCATGAAACAGCTCCCACTGCAAAAGTGTAAATGAATCCTGAAGTAGATTTCCTACTATCAAGATCTCCGGCCATATCTGCATCTGTATAGCCCTCCAAGATTGGATCAATTCCTTCATAGCAAAGACATAATTTCATTGTACCCTCAAGGTACCTGAGAGTCCACTTTACTGCCTCCCAACGCTCTTCCCCGGAGTTGGAGAGAAAAAGACTCACCCTTCCCACTGCGTGAATAATATCTGGCCTCGTACACACCATCGCATACATCAGACTTCCGACTGCTGAAGAATATGGTACTGACGACATCTCCCCAATCTCTTCCTTGGATGAGGGACGCGATCTCTTGCTCAACTTGAAATGGTTGGCTAATAGAATGCTAACTAGTTTGACATTGTTCATATTGAACCGTGCAAGTACTCGTTCAATATAAATTCTTGAGATAGCCATAACCTCCGGTTCTTGCTATCTTGGATGATCTGTATTCCCAATATTTGTTGAGCCGGGTCTAAGTCTTTCATGTCAAAAGACTTAGAGAATTCCTTCTTCAGCTGGTTGATTTTCGTTGCGTCTTTCCCCACGATCAAAATATCGTCTACATAGAGTAGAAGAGCAATAAAATTTCTGTCAGAAAACTTCTGAATGTAGACACGTTCATCTGCTGAAGTTCTTTTTGTACCCTTGACTCGCCATGCATGAGTCAAACTTTTTGTACCACTGCCTAAGTGTCTGCTTCAGACCATACAAGTTTTTTTTTCAGCTTGCATACGAAATTATCTCCCGCAACCTCAAAACCTTCCGATTGCTCCATGTAGATTTCTTCCTCTAAGTCTCCGTGAAGAAAAGCTGTCTTTACATCCATCTGTTCAATCTCCAAGTTCATTCTTGCGACCATTCCAAGTATGACTCTAATTGAAGTCATCTTGACTACTGGTGAAAATCTCTCGCTAAAGTCGATCCCCTTCTTCTGTTGGAATCCTTTGACTACAAGCCGTGCTTTGTATTTCACCACTTTTCCTCTGCCATCCTCTTTCAGCTTGAACACCCATTTATTTTTCAATGCCTTCTTCCCTCGTGGAAGTTCTACAATCTCATAAGTCTGATTTTTCTGCAAAGACTCCATTTCATCCTGCATTGCGAGAAATCACTTTTCTTTGTCCTTATGAGATACTGCTTCATGGAAACTTTCTGGTTCTCCATCTTCAGTAGAAGGTACTTGGATTCTGGATATATTCTCGATGGAATTCGATCTCGTTCAGATCTACGAACTTCTGGAACAATCTGAGGAGATCCACCATCATCTTGGCCTTGTGATGGTCCTGGAACGTATGCCAGATGAGGTTGTGGCTCCCCCTGCTCAGCACCTTCACTTTCCTCATTGTCTTTTATTTCTGGCATATCTTCTGGCACAACATCACCATTTCTCATGAATGGTTCTGTTGCTGCTTCTGACATCTGATTTGCAACATTTATCTTCTAAGACACTGTGGGTTTTTCAATGTTATCAATTGTCTGACTTTCATGGAAAATCACGTCCCTACTTCTGATCACCTTTTTCTCCCTTGGATCCCATAACCTGTATCCAAATTCTTCATTTTTATAGCCAATGAAAATGCATGGAGTGGTCCTTGTATCTAGCTTCTGCCTGAGCTCCTTGGATACATGTGCGTACGCCAAACACCCAAATACTCTCAAGTGAAAGTATGATGGATCCTTTCCAGACCAAAGTCTTTCTGAAATTTCAAAATTCAATGGTACTGAAGGAGATCGATTGATCAAGTAATAGGCGGCTCTGACTGCTTCTCCCCAGAATGACTTTGGCAGCTTTGCCATATTTAGCATGCTCCGAACACGTTCCATGATTATTCGGTTCATTCTTTCAGCTACACCGTTGTGTTGAAGGGTGCGTGGGATCGTCTTCTCATGTCGGATGCCATATGATCTGCAATAGGTATCGAACTGCCTGGAAGAGTATTCACCTCCATTGTCGGATCGAAGACACTTCAACTTCTTTCCTGTCGCATGTTCTACCATGACATGGAACAATTTGAAGTAATCAAATACAGGTCCTTCGTCCGCAGGAAATACACCCATACCTTTCGAGAAGCATCATCGATGAATGTTAGAAAGTATCGGTTGCCACCGAGTAATTCAACCTCCAAGGGACTACAAACATCAGAGTGTATCAGACTGAGTAACTCTGATCTTCTCATTGAAGAGGAATTAAACGAGACTCTATGTTGCTTACCAAACAGACAATGATTGCAAAGATCTAGTGCAGCATCCTTGTCCATATTGATAAGCTCCTTTTTCATCAGGGTAGATAATCCTTTCTCACTCATGTGGCCGAGTCTCTGGTGACATAAATTTTGAGAAGCCTCCTTTTCCGCTACATTGAAGCTGTCTGTGAATATCTTCACATGAGTCTTATATAACGTGCCACAAATATGTCCTCGAACGACTGTTATAGCGTCTCTTGACAACTTTCATGTGCCTTTACTGAAATGACTATCATAGCCCTATTTGTCAAGAGCTATACCTGAAAGAAGATTCAGCCGAAGACTGGCACAGGACGGACATCCTTCAAAGTAATTGTACTTCCGCAACTTATCTTTATCTGGACATCACCAATTCCTATAATCCCAGAGGAACTGAAATTTCCCATCTTTACAGCTTCAAAATCTCCAGGTTTATACGTTGTGAAGTATTCCTTATATGGAGTAACGTGGTAGGACGCTGCAGTATCTACCTTCCATTCCGTATCTTCTCTTGAGACGTGAAAGCATGTCTCATCATGGTTGAACAATAAGCTACATCTCCAATAATAGTAACTAATGTTTCTCCACCTTTTGTTATTCGGCTGCGAACTACTCTGGGCTTGCTCCGCTTTTCATTTGTAGCAGTTCTTCTTCATATGTCCTTCAATTCCATAATGATGACACTTATATGTTAGTTTTTTGTCATAAGTGGATCTACCACTACTCTTGCTTCTGCCTCTCCATTTGTCGTTGCTATTTTTTTGTTGCCTCCCCCGGTTCTCTGTGACAAGATCACGGGTCTGATCTGTGCCCATGTTCTTTCTCCTTGCCTCTTCACTAAATAAAGCATCCTTGACCATTGACATGGTAAGTTTGCCATTTGGGGCTGAGTTGCTGAATGATACGACCAGCATTTCCCAACTATCGGGAAGGGAACTGAGTGGTAGCAGTGCGTGAACTTCATCGCCAAGTGGCATCTCTACAGACGACAACTGGTTGACCAAGCTTTAGAACTCACTGGTATGCTCGGCAACTGAAGTTCCATTTTTAAGCTTCATGTTGACTAAACACCTCATCAATAGGGCTTTATTCCGAGCAGTCTTGGCCTGGTACATGTCCTCCAACTTCTTCCAGAGGGCATATGCGTCTGTCTCTTGTGCAACATGGTGGAAAACACTATGATCAATCCATTGACGGATTTGACCTATAATTTTTCGATTTGATTTCTTCTATTCTGACTCCTTGACAGAATCAGGATTTTTACCTTTCAATTCGATAGGATCGAATAAATCTTTACAGCTTAGGAGATCTTCCATCCGAGGTCTCCACAATGTGTAATTAGTGGCAGTGAGCATAATCATGGCTCCGGAAGATGATGTTGACTCTTTTGTGTTCATTATCACCTTGCAATAGCTTAATTCACCAAAACGGGGTTGAATTTTGAAAAATAGAGCTCATCGTTATGTTCGAAATAGTAAAAAAAGGTAGATTTGACACTTCAGGATCAAAATTCCACTATGTGGATAAAATAATAATTTTAAAAACTTTAGGAACTAAAATATAATTTCAGAAAGATTAGAGGTCAAACTGTAATTTTAAAAAGATCAAGGGTCAATCTGATATTTTTCAAAAGTTGAGGGACCAAACTAAAATTTTAGAAAAACTCAAAGGGTCCATTTGCAATTTTTGAAACCATTGCAGATTCCAGCTATGAATAGTATTTTCGGTCGTCTTCTCTGTCGTTTTCTGGTGAACAGTGCCATCATCTCCGGCAGAACTCCAGTGAACAGTATCTCCGTCACGGACAAAATTCCGGCAGAGTTAACCGAACTTTGATTGCGATTTTTGGGGTCGTTTGAACTCCGATTAGGTCGCTGTTTGGTGTGTTGGGCTTAGTTCAACGAGACAAATCTAATGGTGCAGTCAGAATTAGATTTCGAACAAAGCTCAAAAAACCCGAGAATAGTCTCCGATGGAACTCCAGTCAACAATATCCCCGTCATAAAAAAAAAACTCGACCAACGCTTCTAACTTGGCTCTGATACCACTTGTTGAAGCTAAAGGAACAATAAGGCGTTGGTAAACACGAATTTGAGAAAAAAAAATTCTTTTATTACTCACAAGAATAGATTACAAAATAACTCTCAAACTCACACTTTACTACACTTTTATCTTGTTGTTTTTGGTGTGTTACAAATGAGAATTTGCACCTCTATTTATAGTAAATTTTAGAGGTGTGAACAAAAACTCCATCTTCAAAAATGGTGGCTGGACGGTGGAGTAATGACTTATTTGGTGGCTGTAATATCTTGACCAAGATATGGTCCAAAATAGTGGCTGAACTTCTTCATTTTTTCCATAACCTCTTTCGATAATCAAAATCTTTGCTTCTGAAGTATTTTTTGCTGCACTTCAAATTTATGTTGGTCCATTTTATTACTTGTATTAAAGTTTTATTTCAACTAATCAATTTATTAATAACACGTTTATTATATTTTTCATGTTAATTTAATATATTCAATGGTATAATTTTTTTCATGTCAATTTTGTAAATAGTTATGATTGAACACCTTTAAGCGAAGATTTTATATTATATTATATTATACAATATAACTTAAGTACAATTCATAAGTGGGACCAGATGAAAACTATTTTTGTATTTCATTTGAATGTTAATTCTGACGTGGTTGAGTTGCGTTAAAATTATTATTCTTTTTATAATTTAAATGTTAATTCAAATATGATTGAGTTGTGTTAAGATTCTTATATTTTTATTTTATTTTTCTTATCTACTATTTAGAAATAGATTTTAACTTAGATTCTATTATATGGTGTTGTTTAAATCTATCGTAATGATGAAAAGATAAATTAAATCTATCCTTACGTAATGATGAAAAGATTAATTTTATGTAACAATCGACTTGGCGTGATCAAGTCATTATTTTTAAATTTTCTTGTTATTATTATCTTTACTTATTATTTAATAACTAGATTTTATCACTTATTCTTTTTTTTTTATAGTAGCTCTACTTTGTACCCTATAATTTCTTGTAGATTTATGATTCCGATTATGGATATGCGATATCATGTATCGATAAAAAATGATACAATCTATCCAAATATTATATTCATTACACAATTCAATACGAAACGATACAATATAATATGGTATGTTCTATTATGAAATAATGCATAACAACCATCCAAATTGTTGATCGATTTGTGGTGATCGAATCGTTGCCTTAAAATTTTCTTTTTATTTTGTCTTTATTTATTTTTTACTAATTCGATTTTATCATTTATCCTACTTTAGTATATAGTAGCTCTACCTCGTACCCTACAATTGTTGTAGGTTTATCATTTAGATTATAGATATACGATATTATATACGGATGAAAATCGATGGAGAACAATACAATTCATCCAAATATTGTATTCATTAAAACAATTTAGTATGATAGGATATAATATAATATGATATACTCTATTTTGAAACGATGCATAACAACCATCCAAAATTATTTAAATTATCGTTAGATAACGACAAAAACTCAATGGTATACTCTATTTTGAAACAAATGCATAACAACCATCCAAAATTGTTTAAATTACTGTTAGATAACGACAAAAACTCATTTTATGTAATGGTCGAGTCGTTACCTATATATCTTGTCTTTATTTATTATTTATTAATTCGATTTTATCATTTATGTTACTTTGTTTTATAGTAGTTTTATCGCGTACCTTATAATTTTTTATAGATTTATCATTCAGATTATGTATATACGATATTATGTACATACAATATTATATACCGATGAAAAACGATATAATCTATCCAGATATTATATTCATTAAAACAATCTCAATACAATAAAATATAATCGATACAATATAATATGATATACTCAATTACAAAACAACATATAGCAACCACCCAAACAAGATGTAACCTAAGATGGTATAATTATTTTTCATGTCAATTATAATGCAATATAAATTAAATGTAATTTACATATATTAAATTTGAAATACATCAAGAGTCCTGATTCATTACTAATCTCCATCACTCCATGCTTCATTAATAAATAATCACTTTTATTTTAACAAAATTTAAGTCCAAATATTTTCAAAATATCCCTATTTGAATGGGAATTTTTTTAAAAAAAAAAAAAACTTCAGAAAATGGCAGAGCTGTTTAAGTCAAACTAGAATACAAATTTCTAAATATTGCATGAAATTGTGATACAGTGTTTCTCTTCTTCTCTAACTCTTCAATCTTTTCCCATATTTATCTCTTCTTTAACCATATTTAAACACTGATTAATTGGCCCTTAATTTTCTAAATTACCCAAAATTACCCTCTTTGATTATGTTTAATAATTCTTTTTAGAAGAATCCAAAAACTCTTATTTATAGAACCCCAAAGAAATAGGGTAAAGTAAAACCCCTTTTTTTTCTAACAAAGCAAAAATCTCTGTAACGCCGATCATGGAGGAACAATGGAGAATGCCGGGAAACAACTCCGGCAACTCACTTAGCCGGAATGCGTTTGCAGAATTCCATCCTCGTAACCCCAGAAACAGTCTTTACCCTGACCAGACTCATGATCTTGAATCTTTGTTTAGCAGTCTGAGCCTTCAAGGTGATCGCTTTTCTATGCCGCCGTCTTTACGTGTTCCTCCGGTGAATTCAACGGTGGCGAATCTTTTAGACGACGAATTTTTGATGGGGTTTAGAGCTCAAGAAAGTCTCAACAATGCTGCTCAGTCGCAGGGTTTAATCCGGGCCCAGAATGGAATTGATGGGGCCCACCAGAATCTGAATGTGGGCCCGGGTCTTCTGAGCCTACCTGGTGCTGGAATTCGAGCACAGCCATGGTGCTTTGCAGAACCATGTAGTGAAGATGACTACTTGAGACTTAACTATGAAGTGGCCAACTACAATGGCGGTTACCCTTTTGCTGATCCTTTCTTGCCAAACACGGCACCATTGATCCCTAGGGAACCCATTGGCCAGTTCCCACTTCTGTCTTATAATTATACCAACAATTATCTGGGAAGAAATTTGAACTTTGGGTCACCCAATTACTGGGGGACATCCAATTCGAAATTTAAGTATAACCTATCTGCTTATGAATTGAGAGGAAAAGTGGTTCACTTGGCTAAGGATCAACAAGGAAGCAAATTGCTCCAGGCTAGGCTTGAGAGAGGAAATATCGAAGAAATTCGAAATGTTCTTAGCGAATTGATCGACTCTATTGGTGATTTGATGAAGAGTCAGCCTGGGAGTTATGTAATTCAGAAGCTTTTTGTTGTATGTAACGAAGAGCAGAGGATGACTATTATTCAAGCAATAATAAGAAATACCCATCAATTTATTGGTATCTGTTTCAGCCAACATGGGTATGTATAATTAAATTGATTCTCTTTTTTTTTTTTCGATCTATCGACTCGTAGGATTACACTGTGTAATGTTTAAATTACAATTTGTGTTACCAGGGCTCGAGCTATGCAGAAATTGTTGGACAACCTTAGTACTCCGCAGCAAAGATCTTTGATTTTGTCTGCTATAACCCCTGTTGCTGTTGCATTGACTAATGATCAAAATGGTCAGCACGTGATACAATATTGTGTGAAGACATTCTCTATTGAGTACACCAAGGTAAACAATTCATAATCTGTTTAAATTTGGAATTGTCTTTTTTCTTCCTGTGTGCCCCACCTTTTTATTAAATTATTAGTATTGACATTGTGGCTTTATTCTCTGTCTTTATGAATAAAGAAAACAGTTTAAAAGTTTGATTTTTTGTTATAAAGAAGCTGCTTTTGTTTCTGCTAGTTGTCTGGTAGTAGTTCATCCGTGGGCGAAAAATTAACTGTTTATGTATGATTTAATTATCTTTTAAGTGGTTCATCCATTGGTGAAAAATTAACGGTTTATGTATGATTTAATTATTTTTTTAATGTATATTTAGTAGATATTAAACGGGAAGACTTAATATCCACGCGCACTTATTTTTTGTTCATGTGCGCGTGGGTTCAAACCCCACGGCCACCATGTCTCTCTTTCTTTTAAGACTTCTCGTGGGTGTTGGTTCTCGCCGCCCTCATAAGGCTCAAGTGAGCTGCCAGATGAGGGATCGAATCCCATAGGCAGCATCATCTTTCTTGTGGGATTTCACGGGCTATGTTGTTGTTATTTGTATACTTTTTCGTAGTTTGAACTCCCTTAGTGAAAATTTTGCCTCAATGACCTGTTGTCTGCACTAATTTTTGCACTTCTTCATGTCAAAAAATGGTCTTTCTGTCATATGTACATGTAATGAAGATTATAGTTGTGTGCTTTAGAAGGTAATGAAGATTATAGTTGTGTGCTTAGAAGTAGCGATAGCGAGCATATGAACTGGTATTCTGTGTTAGGATATTGTATGAAATAAATTTTGTAGCTAATATAGTTTTTAAGTATGCATGTAGAAGAGTGTTTCAATATCTGTACTCATTCAATTAACAACATGGAAAAGTTAGCTTGTGTGTACATAGAGGCAGATTAAGATTCTGAAGTCATTGAGTTGTTTTCTTTTATATATGTACCATATTTATCCCTTTTTTATGTATATATGTGTGCATATGTTAAGTTTGAGCATGCAACCCTTTTGCATCTGTAATAGGCAGAGTAAATGGCTAAATGAAGAATTTCTTTGAACATTAGGAGAGAGTTGCAAAGATTTAGTGCCATAAGCTTTTGTTGTAGAAGACATTCCTCTATCGACATGCTATGCCTGTAGAACTTTTATATACCCCTCTCTTTTATGAAAAGAATGGTCTACTTTCCTTTTTAGTCTCTTTAAAAAGGAATGACCGCTTTTCTCTTAGGAAAAAAATCTTTATTTTCAACTTTCCACGTGACATATTTAAGGCCACAAGATTAAAAGGGCATTTTTGTACATTTGACCTAACTTTAATTTAGGACCACAAGATTAAAGTTATTTAATTTTCTTGAAATTTGTGCCTAGTCAAACTAAGTCATTCTTTTTTAAACGTAAAGAGTATTTCACATTACTCTTTCTTATAAAAAAACAAGGGATATAGAATGCTTAGTCCTTGTTGTTTGAAATTTATTTACTTAATCTAAGAATGGGGACTTCTACTTGGGCGGATACATTTGAGTCAATGGTCATTTTGAAACAGACTCTTTATCTCTATGAGGTAGTGGTAATGGTAAGATCTGCGCATACTCTATCCTCCCCAAACCCTAGGTATGTTGTTGTTGTCCTAATCTAAGAATAGAGACTTTCAAGCAGTTTTGTAAAAGGCTATCGCCTTGTCGCCTCGCTGTTTTGACTTTTGTTCTTTTTTTTCTCATTCAAGTTCTAGACTTTTAGTATATTCTATCTATATTCAGTTTTTGAATTGGAATATTTGCTAATATGTTATTGATATTGAGATGTTGATTATCTATACATGCAATAAATATTTTTCTTTTTGGTATGAAATTAACAATGCTATGTGAGTGAATATTTAGCCCTTAAGGTTTAACATACTCACAAGATGAATGTATTATTAATCCTGTTGCGCATATAAGGCACTTGGCTATGGTTTTGTGCACCATCTTAGTGTTGATTCTCCATTTTTAATTTTTTTTTTCTGATCAAGAAAATATGGATCTTCATAACACATGATTACACAAGATTTAAACTAATCATACCCAAGAGGGTGCAAACAACACATAAGAGCCGTTTGGTTCAAATCAATTGTCATCTGAGAAACATAATCCTAGGATTATAATCAGGATAGACAATCCTACCTTCTGTATGGGATATGATAATCTCATGATCTTGGGATAAATTTTATCCTGGTTTTAGGTAATGCATACAACCAAACACTTGACAATTTTGATCCCAAATTTATACTGAGGTAACTCCCCAAATCCCTGCAATCAAATGGCTCCATAGAGGATTAAATGAAGGAAGCTTCCTTGATATGGTTTATTCATGTTTTATGTAAAATTCCATATGCACTAGTGTCCCTTAGATGTGACAATATGATAGTTGAAGATAATCAAAAGCGACTAGATGGATCAAAAATCGCATAGAAGTCAATCAAAATAAATCTACAATTCTAATCAATATAGATTTACCTAAGAGCTGAATACAATGGAAGTAAAGAGTAATAACAGTTTAGATGAGAATAAGTATGATTAGTTCTAAAGAACCATAATTTGCCTTAAATTATCTAGTAATGGAATGAAGTTGACCCGAATAATGCTTAATAGATACAGAGTTACATGTAGCTTCCTCCTCCTAATTTGAGATCAGAGGTTCATTGATTGATTGATTAATTGTGTACTGATGGACCAGCTAACTTTTTGCTTTTTATATATAGTAAGAGTACAACAAAATGTCATATGAGAGTTGTGATTTATAAGATGTATAATTTCATTAATTTCTGTTGGTTATTCTTCTTCTACCAGCTGTGTCGGTATAATTCTGTAGGTAATCATTTCTCTGGAAAGCTTTTCTACTATACTTACTGAAGATGTCATGTCTGCAAGTTCGTGTTATAACTTATATATATGCTTTATTCATATTATTGTTGAATATAAATAAATCCATGCTTACAATCAATCTCATGTCCCTTTTCTCTGTATAGGTGTTTCCTTCTGTATATTGCCTCTTCCATTAGCTAGATTAGAGCTCCTGTTTAAGTTTTTGCCTGAAACAACTATCTCACAAATGAATTGCATATTGCAGCATCTTCTCAATGAAATTGCAAATAACTGCTTTGAAATTGCAACCCAAAAAAGCGGGTGCTGTGTGCTGCAGTCATGTGTGGAATCTGCTTGTGGAGAACTCAAGGATCGCCTAATTACTGAGATACTGACCAATGCAGTGCAGCTATCAGAAGATCAATATGGGTATGACTCATTTTCTTTTTCTTGTGCTTATGTGATATGTGAATGTCAAGTTGCTATATAGGTCTAATTGCTTTTACGTTCCATTTCATCTAGCAACTATGTGGTGCAACATCTTGTGGGACAGAACTTACCAAGAGTTATAGACACTTTACTGGATAGGCTTCAAGGAAACTTTGTGACTCTTTCATGCAATAAGTATGCCAGTAATGTTGTTGAGAAAATCATTGTGGAATCAAGAGAAGACCAGTCCACTAGAGTTATTACCGAGCTGCTCAGAAGTTCATGTGCTTCAATGCTACTGGTGGACGCTTTTGGCAACTTTGTCATCCAGAAAGCACTCAATGTTGCAAAGGTAAGTTTTAGTTCACGCAATTCCTTGGTCTATGACCCTGCTTATCGTATAAGAAACAAAATGAGCAATGCTTGTGCAGTAAAACAATTCTCAAGTGTTATGAGCTATTTATACTTAATATTGCAGAAGATAATATGAAGGGAAACCCCAGAGCTAATTCAATTTGCACTGATGACACTTGTAATATTTATCTTCTCATGGTTTAGATATTCTCATGTATGAGGGTAATCAAGTATCTCTTCGGTCCATTATATATTTAGAAATCCAAAACTTGTGCCAAGCTATGTTGTTTATGTTCCTCGGGTAGTTTATTACTCACAAAATTAGCGACCTCTAGAAATAGACTTGTAATAGCCAGTAGTGGATGTGATAATCGTATCTATGTGTGCTTAAATGATCAGCTTTGTCTCCATCCATTGGATCTCATGAAAGCGTCTCTTAGTTTTTTTTCCTTCCGTCACTCCTTTTCTTCCTGGAAAAAGATATGTCACATCATCTGAAACATGAAAAAATTTCACATTTTATCAATGTAGGATCTGTATTTTATGCATTTACATATGTTGTATAGGATCTTGTCAACCTTTCTCAGTGCCTTGCAGCAGTATTGTAATCTTTCTTACACCTCTGCGTCACTCGTGCTCTGATACTAAAGCTTGTGCATCTTGTTAAATTGACTGAGCAGGGCCATGTCCTAGCTGCTTTGTTTGAGCTTATAGAAATGAATGCTGCATCCATGCGCTGCAATGTCTATGGGAAGAAGATCCTTGATCGGCTGGCTAACAGGAAGGACTTTCTGCATCATGCAAGATTCTACAAGTTAGCTCGCCCGTAGCTGGCACTGCTACTGTGCCCTCATTCTTTTGATTCGTCTGATGATGGAATTTGAGTGTTTTGTAAGAACATTATGTTGTTTGTTTTTGCTTATGTATGTGTGTCTTGTAGGAGCATAAAGCTTGTGTATGCAAGCCAGAGCCTCAATGTGATTTATAATGCTCTTAGGAATTCGTACAGTGTACTTTTTTATACCATCGTTGTTGGTCTGTTTATACCATAATTGTTGGTTGTTATATCATATCATGTAAACGTTTTTGTTGAATAAGTATCGGTTTGGTTGGATTGAAATCATGTGATTTGAAGTTGAACTTCTCTTTTCTTTGGACATACATTTTACTTCTTATTCAATCTTACTGTGGTTTTTAAACAAGGTATCGAAATATCCTGCATCTACTTTCTTCTTCTTTTTTTCTGCAAAATTTGAAATGATAGTTTTTGTTTTAAAAACAAACTATACTTTATGGGTTAATTTTACACCACAAGTCTTGCATTTGTTTCTGTTTTGTGGATATTCTGTCAAACATAATGAATTTTGTAAAATTATTTTTATTTTTTTGCCTACTTCTCTTATTATATAAGGGAGTGCGGGGGGAGGGGGGCGGAGGCACCTCTTTGTCAATGAGGTTGCTTCATCTCAAACTTCCTCTTATTGCGAATTTAAATAACTATTTTTTTTGTTCTATTTTAATGTAATTGGTGTATAATTTCTTCAGAATTATGGAACCTATTTTAACTATAATATTTAGTTTTAAATTCATATACTTTAAGTATAGCTTCGTTATTTTTGAATGTCGATACTATTTGTGTATTTTTGAGTAAAAAATAAATAATTAATGACATTTTTTAATTAAAGATGAACAACTACAACACAAA
>JAABOM020000084.1:25083286-25101248 GCA_011800125.2 Solanum clarkiae | reverse complement strand
TTCCAACATATCCCTTGAAAAGTGAACAATTCACTTATTTTGAAACATCAAAAATTTTTCAATAATTCACTTAATATAAAACGGAGGGAGTATAATTTATTGCAAATACAGAATGCGAAGAAGTTGTTTTTTTTCAAGTTCGGACAACTAAATGCATGTATATGCAATAAAAATTCGGTATTTGACTTATAGGGATGTTTATGATTTGGTGAAAAATCAAATTAAATTAAAATTCAACTAAATTGATATTTAATTTAATTTTAAATTTTAATTTTATATATATATGTGTGTGTGGATAATCAACATAAATTAGCATACTAATCATTCTTTAACTACCTTGCAGCGTTCCAATATGGATTATGGTGTGGCAGGATCGCTTCATCTTTAAATAAAAATCTAAATTTTAATTATTTATATAAAAAAAATTTTCAACTCTCAATAAACTTTATAATATATGATTCAATTTTAATTAATATCTCAATATAAACTTCAAATACTAGATAAAAACTTTTTAAATAAATTACCGGCTTAATTTAAAATATATATAAATATCAAATGCAAATAAATATTTATCCCAGTCATTATAAATATGGATCATACTATTATTTTCCTTTTGCTTTTTAGCCTTTTTACTAAGGAAGGACGCGAGTGGGGTAGTTGAATGATTTTGATTGCACATTAAAAGTCGGTTCAAATAATTAATTAATGGTACGCTGTTACGCTAAAATTTATGATTTTGTCCTCTTCTCTATTTAGTATTTCCTTCCTGAAATTTTACTTGATCCCTATATTATTTTAGAATATCTAATAATATTTATTTATTTTATAAAATTTAGAGATAATTTTACATTAAGTTTTTAATTAAACCTTTATTATTAATTATAGTTATTTCTCTATTATATTTTTCAGAATATTATATTTATTATATTCAAAGGATAATTTGATAAAATTATTCTATCATTTACTACTTCTTAATCCTTATGCTAAATCAATAGAGGTCAATTAAAGTTGGATGGAAGGCGTATTACTAGGTTTATTTTAGCAACCTGGAAACTAAGTGGTTGTTTCCTTATACATTTCAAATATTTTATTTTATTTAAAATATATAAATTTAATACTCATTTTGTCTCAATTTAGTTTTAATTTTCATTTTTAGAATCAACTTATATGGACTTTAGCTAATATTTTAAGGTATAGTTTTTTTATTATATTAATGTGAAAAAAGTTATAATCAATAATATTTTTTAATAATTTTTGAAAAATATTAAATTACTTTAATTTAATTTAACTTTCAAAATTAGTTAAATTAATTTTCAAAAAAATGTAATATGGTAACTAAAATAGGACCGAGGGAGTAGCTTTTTCCTTCTCATAAATAGAAATAATTATTATAGTAGATTAATAGGATTAGTCATGTCTTACATTTATTATTTTATTGTATTTATATATTATTATTTGTTTTCCACTTTAGTCATTTTTTTTATCTAGTATTTTCTACTTTTGCGGCCTGATATTTTGAGACAAGGGTCTTTCGGAAACAATTTATCTATCTCTATGAGGTAATAGTAAGGTTTACATATATTTTACCTCCTCAGGCTTCAATTGTGAAATTCTATTAAATATGTAATTGTTGTTGTTGTCATTGTTGTCATAAATAGGAATAAGATGTGTGATTATGCATATTTTTTTTCTCTAGACTTTTACTTTTAGGATCATACTAAATATATTTTTGTTATTTAAAGCTTATAAATTTGAGTTGAAAATAAAATTTTGTTTAGTTATACTTTTTATATAAACATTTAAAATAATATTCATATTTGAATGTACTCGAATATAATTTAAATGAAAAGTGAGTTAAATAATAATTGAAAAGATTTTTTAAATTTTAATTTTCAAAATTTTTAGCCAAATGGGCTGTATACTAGTGGTGCGAGAAGCACCTAAAATTGTAACTTGTAATGACCAATAGCATAAATATGAAATCTTTAAATTTAAAATTTTAAATAAATACAAAAAATATATATATAAGTAATTTTCTCAGAGCAAAAATTTTGGAAAAATAGTAATTACGCGAAAATTGTCCAGATCAATCCTACTTTTATACAGGCCAATCGAGAACTATCTAGAATATCGTCAAACAAAATAAATTAATCTAAACAATCATATTATTAAAATACGTAATGTATATACATTCATAGTTAAATATTCTGTGTTAACCAATCAGTGTTTACTACTATTACTAAAGATAATAATATTAAATTATACTCCTTGTGTCCCTTTTATATGTTACCTTTTGTGATTATATTTGTATTAAAAAAATATTTTTACTTTTTTATCCTTATTTAATGTACATTAATTATTTTTTTATTCTTCTATTGATCAAATATATCTTTTCAAGGTTCATTAGCCACCAAAGATAAAATAGGACGAATAATCTTATTTATGCATTCATTTTATGAAATGATATATATTAAAAACTATCTATTTATAATAAGAACGATCTATAAAAGGGACAAAAAATAATACGGAGTAACATAATTTTAAGCAAGGACACCAAGTAAAATAATAGAATGGAATACTATTAAAGATCTTTTGGAAAGATTTGGGACACATGCATGTTACTGCCACTTACCCTTATGAGTTGTCGTTTGTTTTTTCTTTTTTATTTTTTTCTCATTTGATGTTTGGAGTCTATGGAATGAAGTCTCGATTAAATTTGAATCGCACATTATAAGGCCCTTTTAGAGGTGATGCTTCTAACTCTATTCTTAGGGTTCGACCTTAAAATTTCTGATTAAAAATAAAATATTTCCACCAATACATCACAATCCATATTGATGAACCCATACTGATGAGTTGTCGTTTGTTGATGATTATTAAGTGTCATAGTACTTTTATTTTTTTTCCCCATATATCCCCACCATAATGTTTTGTTCAAGAATGATATACAGATGTGTGGTTGCATGGGCACCTTGTCCTAGGATGTTTTAATGATTTTACGTCTTTTCTACGTACAAAAAATAACCACCACCTAACAAAAATTGATAGCGAAATTAAGAGATAATTTTTATTTTTATTATTAATTATTTATTATATATTTAAAAATATTATATTTATTATATTTAAATTATAATTATTTATATTATTTATAATTTTTTAATATTTATATCAAATCAATAATAAATATCTATTGTTAGACGAAGGAAGGAAATTATACAGCTGGTGTTGTTATCATAAGGAAAGTGAACGTGTGGTCCTTTGCCTCGATCTTTTTGAAGATCCATTCGTGCAATTCACGTGATGTGTCGTAAAAATTGTCCCTATTACCCAATCAACATGTGACACGTCTTATTATATATTTTTTTCACTCACCTTATTTGAAAACTAGTATCCTTTATGAAAAATTAAAAATAGCACTCTATTTAAAAGTTACTTCCCTATTCCTATTATTTTATATGATAATATTTAATTTATTATGATATTTTAAAAAAAATTAATATTTATGATCTAAATAAATTTTAATTTATATAATCGTAAATTATTTTACTAAGGATAAATATAAAATTTTAGAAATTAAAATATTATTTTTAAATATATTAAAATGACCAGAAGCAGAGTCCCCTATTGATCAGGGATCCCCTTTCAATAGAAAATTATATTATTTATGTATGGTTAAAATATTTTTTTAGATATATATTGTAGATCTCAAATTTCTTTTGGTAAGTTGTGTCTACTTTGGTTCAGCCACACCACTGAAGATAATTTTTTTTTTTGGATGAATTTAAAAAAAATATCACATAAAATGAGGCAGGAAAAAATTATCTTTTTAACTCACTTTTTACTTTTGAAATTGTATTCGTTATTCCAAATATGATTTGTAAAAAAAAAAAAAAAAATACTCAACTATTGCACTTTCTTCCATTTCAACTTGCTAAATTTCAAATAAAAAAAAATTGAAATCTATGATCAAAACGCCTACCAAAAAAGCCTATAGATACTACTGTACACTTGTACTCACTGGGATGTTACTCAATTGCAAACAAGTAATTAAAATTTAATAAATTCAACTTTTGAGATTTTTAACATGTTAATTTGGATCCAGAGTAATTAACAACGTATCCATTACTTAATTATTTTCCTAAAAAGCATACAAGAACTAAAAGGAAAAGCTTAAGATCTAAATCGCGTCTTTGAGTCTTAATTATAAAGTCATTAAAACAATCGTTTGCGACCTTAATATTTTAGGAATTTCTATTTTCTCTCGAAAATGCATAATATTGTTAAGAAAATTACATGTATATTTGTAAAAAAAAAAAAAACCTTATTTAATATAGAGATCGTCGTAATAATTAAAAAAACAAAATAATATTTAGTTAATATAGCATCTAATACCATGATAAATTAGGTTTTAGGCCTAATTAATACCGCAAAAGCTAACTCAAAGGGAGGAAGATTGCCTAAGCCCTATAAGGAGTTCACCCATCTCATTAACCACCAATGTAGAACTTTTTGTATTAACAATAAGTAATGTACTTTATATTATGACCCTGTACAAAAGGTTAAGTCCGTAAGTAATGTACTTTTTGCCTCTCGATCAAGTTCATATAACAATCATTTCTATTTGATTTAAAAGTTTTCTCTCTTGACATGCATATATATTAGAAAATTTACTAAATAAAAATAAATTTTAGATCTCGAATTCACTTTCAATTTGAAGTACCCATATATGTGTCGGTGCGCAGATCTTAATGCTTTCTGACGCTTGACCTATTTTAGACAGAGATTTGTTGTACTCTAATTAACCCCACTTTATTTCCTATATTCAATGTTATAAGGTGCATATTCGTTTATAATTTAGTACAATAATTGATTGACTATGTACTATTGTCAAATGCTCTGTTTCAATAAATTGAATTAATAAATATATTGTAACTTTAATGTGTCAGAGTGTAACTATGTTTCAACAAACTGACGCAGGCTGCTTAACTCAATTTTGAATTTATTACGAGAGTTATAATTTCATGGGTTAAATATTGATTTCACTAAATGTCAAGTTTGAATGCCTCATAAGGAAAAAGAAAAGTTAAAACTTTATCCAAATTAAAATGAATTAAATCGCTAATTTTAATGATCGATTTGATTGATAAAAAAATCTTTCATATAAAATGTCTTAAGTTCAATACTATCTATATTTATTTATTGATCATATAAAATTTATTTAATATTATATCAACATTACTCCAATGCCTTAAAGACTTCCGCCCATTGCGGGGTAAGGGGGGGTCGAATGTACGTAGCCTGATCCCTATATTTAAAAACATAGCGCGACTGTTTCCGAATGACCCATGATGAGCGTGGAAAGTTGCGTTGACTAACTGCTACTTCACAATTGAAAGAAGCGCATACAGTTTAAAGAGTCATTTTGCTTTATTCTATTATATCCCAAAGTCAAAAAATAGTAAATCTTTGACTCCATCCGAGATTGATGGAAAAATAAAATTTATTTAATATAATTTGCAAATTATTACCTTTGATATGACTCATTTCTATGTATCATTTCTTGCAGTGGGCCATGTTAATTGACTAAAATTGACATCCCATGGGCCTGTCACGTATCAATTGCATTATCTCCACGGAACAACCTTGTAAGCATCGGTGGGGTTTTATCGATTATTTTTAAAAAGATGATAAAAAGTAAAGGAACTAAGGAGTCGTTTGGTAGCTAATTTGAGTTATGATAAAATTTATTTATTATTTTATTTAATTATAAATTACTCCTACATATGTATTTTATTCAAGTTTTGGTAATATGTAACTTCTCATTCTGTTCATAGTTTATGTATGGATTAGTTATATAGAATTTTATATTACAAACCATATATCTTATTAGTGTTACATATGAATAACTTACCTGCTAAATGCTAACCAAGTATCAATATGATATTACTTATGTAGAATTTAATACGTGCATAACTCATCTCCAAATCAGCTACCGATCAGACTCTCAAGAAATCAAGCCAATGTCAATGGGTCGGGTTCGTCCCTACACCATCTTATTATTCAAGATTAAAAGTGCAAAGATAAAAAATAATAATCCTGTCGCTTTTAGCCATATTAGAGAAACTTTCACCCATCTAACCATTAATTTGTAGTTGCAATCATACTTGGTGCATTATCAATGTATATACGTACTATATAGTGATTAAACACGAAAATTACAAGTAAATATTAAGATTATTTTTGGTGAAACTACGATTAGACATATATCACCATCAGAGTTTTGTACCATATATTGAGAAAGATATATTTAGAGACACATATATTCAAAAGTTAGTTTCTATTAACAATTCCTACAATTAAATCATCTCCAATTCAAGTTTTTATGTTAATTAACTTTCTCTCTCATCAATCTTCACTTCGACCACTGTTTTCTCTTTTTCACCCTTCTCTCTATCATGATTTTTACCGTTAATAGCTTAAAATTAAAATTTGAAATAACAACAATACAATTTGGAGTTTGTGACTGTTTAACCATCATTTAAAGTCATGTATTTATGATATATTTCGATTTGTTTTGTATTGTAATTTTTAGAAGATAAGATAACACTCAATTGGTTTAGAGTTTTTTTAGTTTTCTTTCATGGCTAGTGTTTCTCCAAATGAGAGGAATATTTATTTATTGTTGCTCAAAAAAGGCATAAAAATTATCATTGTGATTCTTGATATTTTGCTGCTCAAATTTGAGAATCCAAAAATGTAATGACTTTGCAAACATAGGAGAAAGATAGTAGTTTATAATTTGCTACAAATGGAAGGAAGGATTATGCAACAACTGCGATAAATCTTAACAAGGAAGAAGATGAGAAAGAGAATTTTAGGATCGGATTGGAATTATTGGTGTATGTGGCATATTATTAATATATCTAATGCGTTATTGAGTTAAGATTATAAGAGTAGTATGTGTTTATTTTTTATTAGTCTATCTTATAAGTGTGTGTGTATTTGAGTAAATATACACATATATTGCAGCTTTACACATTATTGGCGATTCACGCATATATTGGACACGTTACTGAATTAAAATTATATGTATCTAGATTTTTATTAGTATAGTTGATTAACTGTATATGTTTCCGATTAAATATACGCACTCATGTATCTGAATAATAGTTTATAAATCTAAGTTACAAAGTCTCCACTTTACTACATCACTAAAAAAAAAAAAGGATGAATCTTGAAGTTGTAATATATCAACAACAACAACATACCCCACTGCCTCAAAAGGCTCCCGCTCATTGCGGGGTGGGGGGGGTCGGATGTACGCAGCCTAACCCCTATGTTTAAAAACATAAAGCGGCTGTTTCTAGGAAGTTGTAATATATCATATCCTTTAAAGTTGTTACGATCATGATTTTCTCCTTAGTCCATGACTTTTAGTTATATTCCTTAATTAGACACACTTCTTTATTAATAACTTTCATATATACCTTATATCTCGAATATATATATCTGAAAGAGGCAAATATATGTATTCGAGACCCAAATATACTAATAAATATAGTATTGCAAACTAGCATGAATCTAACTATCTAAGTAATTAGATTTTAAAAGTAGTGGCCGTAGTATAAGTTACCCATTATATTGTATTTTCATATGTGCCTTCTAAAAATGTTGTGGATATCCCATTAAATTTGGGCCTCCAAAGGCCCAATCAAATGGGCTGAACAATGAAAAGCTTGATATCATCACCCATTTGAATTCTTTACTTATTGGGCTGACACTAATCTCATTCTAAAATAATAAATCTCAGTGAAAACTAATTAATTCATACATTGACACAACAAATGTACTTTATAATCTTTAAACTTTTACATATAATAGCATTTAAATCCCTATGACAGGTAAAACAAAGTGAAAATGATGTTTTAATAAAGTAATATTCTGTCTTGACGCTTAATTAACTTTATCTAAATGGGAAGATATATCAAATCAAGTGCTATCTTTTTCTCTAATTTATGCCACTAATTTAATCAGATAATATTATTTGTCAATTCAAGTCTAAAAATTAAAATGATTTCCAACATAAAAACAAAGAAACAGACCAACCATTTTAAGACTTTCTAAACTTGATTAGGAAAATTTTGTTGAACACAAAACCAACTTGTGGGACATGTCTTTGGTTTTGTGATTATGAAATAAATAACAAGTCATACTTCAATTGCCCCACTTTTCACTAACTTCAATCTCCCTCTCAACTAATTGTTAGCAATATCATTTTTTTCTAAAAAATTCGTCCCGCAAAAATAATAACATGTTCAGTGTGATTCTCTCTCTATATATATAATACAACGCATGAACTTAAGGGGCGGACGGAGCAGAGGCGGAGCCACTCTTGCGCTAGGGGGTTCATCCGAACCTCCTTTGACAGAAAATCATACTATTTAATACATAATTAAAATTATTTTTTATCTATATATAGTAGATGACGAACCCTCTTGGCTAGCCCATGTGCTTACTTTTTCAGATTTTGAACTCCCTTAATTAAAATTCTAATTGCATCACTAAGGCGAAAGATATTTATTTTTGTATAACTCTCGAACAAATATGCTTAACTCGTATTCCTTATTATTTTGAGTGTGTTAGTGTTGTATGACCACAGACAATAAATTCAAGTATTTTCCATTAAAGTTCATTACACATTTTGCACCCACTCCCAAGCAGACATCGATTTCATAAAATTAAATAAGAAGAAAATCAACTTCTTGTGATATTCAGGTCAAGGTTAATTTAATTGATTTTTAAGACCTTGATCTACCTACCATAGTTGATGTTTAATAATTCTAATAAATCGTGGGTTCATCATTTAATTGAATGTTCGATTTTTCTATGGTTTGATATTTTTTCGTGGTCAAATTATTAATTCTAATTACTACCTAATTACCCGGCTCTATAGTAATAGCAAAAAGTTTCCACTTCAACAACAACATTACCCCAATGCCTCAAAGGCTCCCGTCCATTGCGGGTTAAAGGGGGGTCGAATGTACGCAGCCTGACCCCTATGTTTAAAAGCATAGCGCGACTATTTCCGGATGACCCATGATGAGTGTCGAAAGTTGCATTGACTAACTGCTACTTCACAATTGAAAGAAGCGCAGACAGTTGAAAGAGCCATTTTGCTTTATTCCATCATACCCCAAAGCCAAAAAATAGTGAATCTTTGGCTCCATCCAAGATTGATGGAAAAAAAAGTTTCCACTTCGAATGAAATTATTTACCCCTATTTTTAACTATTCTTCAAGTTTCATGCCTTGAGAATATATGACGATATCAAGAAGGAAGAAGCAAATGCTCCAGTGAAACTGCTTGATACCATCAAATATATGTATACACTCCGATGATATCAAGAAGGAAGAATCAATGCTCCAATGAAACTGTTTGATACCATCAAGTACACACTATGATGGTATTCAACAGGAAGAAACTACTTGATGTCATCAAAGTTTATAGATACTATCAAAGTTTCAAGTATAGTAAAGAAGATTGTAACTTTAATATATGAGATTGCTACTTTAATAATTTTCTTTTAATTATTTTTTTTTATTTCTTCAAAAAATGGTTCAGTCCTATATAACATCGATAGGGTAACAGAGTATCATAGATGATAAGTTCAGTCATATATGAAATTACTATGGTATCGTATACCAATAGAATCATGTGCTAACATCATGTCGATGTCATGCACGAACTAAGAAAGGAAATTTGTTAATGTTGGGTCTATATTTTTGATAGATAGTTTCACAATTAGGTTCATTTTATATAATTTTTTTTTGTAATAAATTCATATAGTCGATCTAAACTTGTTTGATATCAAAGCGTGATTATTGTTTACTACCTCCTTTCAGTAGTACCAATAGACATGCACAAATGTTGTTATTAGGTATAACGTGCACACATGTTACCCATAATTCATGCATTTGCATGGTGAAACACATATTATGAACAAAATTATCTCATTATAAGTATTGTTCCTTTTAATTTTTTCTCGGAAATAGCCTCTCTATTTCTATGAAGTAGCGGCAGGGTCTGCGTACAATCTTCCCTCCCCAGACTCCACGTGTGAGATTTCACTTGATATGTTGTTGTTGTTCCTTTTAATTTTTTAAAATTTATTTCTCAATCATTATTAATTTTCAAAAGTGAATTGTATATTAGGGCAAGGTTTGACTATGCATGTAATGGTATTCTATACAATACAAAATAATAAACATATTCCAAGAATACAGTCAATGCAATACTGTGTATAATGTGTGATATGTGGTTGGCATTGGAAAAGAAAAAATAAGTAGAATAGCCAACAACTTAGAGACAAACGCCTAATGACATCAATCTAATCTTTGTTGACAAAAATAAGGTAGGAAGAAATAGATGTTTATATATTACTTAGTTATAAATGTGGAGTTAAACTCAACTCTCTTGGTGCCGTGGCTACAGCCTGTCGCGTGTGCGGACTCCCCTAACCCTCTCAACGCTCAGGCGCTCCTATCATGATCTCAGATCAGATGGGATTATTTGTTGAATTTATGCATATCAATAAGCGGAGGAAAAAAAACTTACAAAGATTCCCCTAGTAACGACAACGAGCAAACCGGGAATGACTTAGTCTTATATATGTATACACTACCTACGTTTCAAAATAAGTGTCATTTTAATAAAAAAATACATTAATTAAAAATCAACAAAAGTAATGTATAGCTTACTAAGTTATTCTTATTTATTAAATGTTTGATGAAAATGAACACTATTAGAAAGATGGAGTACATTGAAATAGTTAGAAAAATATATTTAATTTAATTTTTTAAGATAATATTTATTTTATACGACACTTATTTTGAAACAGATACACAAATTATATACTCCCTTTGTCCCATTTTATGTGGCATCCTTTCATTTTTGGTCCGTCCAAAAAAAAATAGTATCTTACTCAAATTAGAAACAATTTGCTTTTAAAATTTCTTTTTTACTCTTAGTGAAATGATTCTCAACTACACAAATATCTAAAAAAGATTTTAAGCTACAAGTTTTGAAAGTATTCATTTTTTTTCTTAAAGACTGTACTAAGTCAAAAACTATCATATAAAATGAGACAGAGAGGATAGTGTGATGAAAAATATGTAGGTCAAAGTACCATGCATTCTCTTCCGTCAATTGCGCCCAAAAAGTCCTTACTTGATACCTTCTTTGTTGACATTCTCATATGCTTTTGCTCCCTAAAGAAATTTCCAACCAATCAAAAAAAACGAAAACAAATAAAAAATATAAAACTACACATATCCAAAATACGTTATATTTTGAATTTATGTGTGTCTGAGTTGTGCCCCATTATATATTTGACAAATACTAATAAAATTATTTCAGATAAAGTCTTTTTTATGATAGATTATTTCAACTTTTAATTTGAAATATAGTTGAGGTTTGAAAAACAGGTTTATTTATGAGAAGGCTCAAATATGTCATCAAAATTTAACAAAATGTTCATTTATGTTATTTATTAAAAGTTTGGCTCAAATATGTCATTTTTATTAAGGAAAAGACTCATCCATGTCATTATTTTTAATGGTGGTTTTGTTAAATCACCTTTCACGCATGACATGTTTTAATTTGGCCACGACTTTTTTTTTAATTTTATATAAAATTTATTTTTAAATAAATAAATTAAAACATGTTATGTGTAAAAGGTGATTTTGCAAAATCGTCGTTAAAAAATAATGACATGGATGGGTCTTTTTCTTAACAGTAATGACATATTTAAGCCAAACTTTTAATGAATGTCATAAATGAACCTTTTGTTAAAGTTTGATGGCATGTTTAAGTCTTTTCCCTTTATTTATTATTAAATAGAAAGGAATTAATTTCGAAAATTAAGATGTTCGACTAAATATTTGGATTTTTTAAAACAATTCTCAGCATTGACGTATGAGCACTTTTCTGATGTTGAAAGGAAGCTGAAACATGTAAATTCTTAAATGAAGTAGAAGTACGAGCATAAAATTGTTAGGATCTACACTAGATCTATTGAGAAATTAAAGGAAGAAGACGAAAAACTTGTTTGAAGAAGATGAAGTAAAGAGAAGTGGAATTTTTCTCTTTAAAAAGGGAGTGCAAATCTTTTATGTGGTAACGCCCAATTTCTTGAGCAACTTCCACGGATGCAATATATATATATATATTAAATGAATACAGAATATTTTTACATGGAGAATGAACAGTACAACATTCATTGTGGGTGGGGGTTCCACCCCGAACCCCACCTATGGGTGGGGGCTCCACCCCCAACACCCCCGGCAAGCTCACTTTTTAACAGTACATTAAATATTACATCAAACTCCACAACCCAATAAAAATTACCTACTTTTTTGAAAATAAAATGGAAAATTACTTTTTTTTTACAAAAAAAAAAAAACTTACCATCTTTATTGATATAATCAAATTCTAACATAAATATTATAGTCATTTAAATGTTACTGTATTTTCCCAATATTATTGCTTCGATATTATCTTTTCCATTCTAATTCATCTTAAATTAAAATTTTAATTCTAGTCTTTTATACTAATTAAAATAATATCCTACTCAATATTTATGTGTTTTTATCATAAAACGACACTCAAAAGTTCATTTTGAGAAAAAAAAATAGCCAAAAGCAAAGTACTGATATAGATGTCTATCATTTATCAAGTAATTTTGTCAAACACAATTGTTATTTTTCAAAAGTACTTTCTAAAAAAAGTATTTTGATAAAAACGTATCACAAAATAAAAAGATTTTGAAAAATTTTGACCAAGTAATCTGTCTCTTCATTTAATTGTTATGAGTAAATCAATCATAATAACACAAAAATGAATGTAGCACCTATTAATGCTTATTATTTTTATTGTTATCATTAATACTAATTTACTCCATTGTAATAACATGTCTTAATTATTCAATCAATTAATGAAAACGATGTCGAATGTTTAAAAATAAACTTTGAATTAAAGGTATTTATATGAGTGCTGAACAGGCAGAAAATGCAAATAATATTCACTTTCGTTTGCATTTTTAAAGCGAAATCTAAATATTTAAAAATTATATATAAAATATTATAAATTAAATCACAATAATTAATAATTTCAATTTAATTCTTCAAATATAGGAGTAATTACGTTACATAAAGTGAGAAAGAATGAGAGTCATAAATTCCAAAGTTACCTATGAAGAGAAGATTTAATTATATTAAAAAATGTCTATAGTTGATTTCGTCTATGTTTTTTTTTTTTTTTTATTTTTTATATTTTATATTTTTACTTGTTATTTTTGACAAATCAAGATAGAACATTTTTTTTTATGTTCTCAAATTATTAATATTAAATAAATATATTTGGAACCCTATCAATTAATAGAAATAAAATGTAAGTTTGGTATATTAATAGTTATTTTCTTAATAGATATATCAAGTCAAAATTTAACAAATAAATCCTGAGACAATAGTAAACAAGATAACTAAAATATGACGGGAGGGACTTATTGAAGAAATCTTGAAATTATAGAATTGAGTCAACAAAGTTTCTTAAAGCATTATTTATGAGCTAATTGCTAACTTACCTTTTATTTATTTATATTTTAGGCTTTTTGATATCGATATCAATATGAGCTCTGATAAAATGATTGAAATTTCTCATATTCTTAATTAAAGATTTCGATATCGAACTTAATGCAACAAATTCTCATTAGGAGCATTATCACCAAAACCAGTCAGTTAAAGATCTCGATATCATACCCATATAAATGAAATAAATTTTCATTGGAAACACTGTCAGCAAAACTAGTCAATTAAAGATCTCAATATTGAACCCATAGAAATGAAACAAATTCTCATCGGGAGCATTATCACCAAAACTAGTCAATTAAAGATCTCTATATCAAACCACAGAAATGAAAAATTCTCATCAGGAGCATTATCATCAAAATTAGTCAATTAAAGATCTCAATATCGAACCCATAGAAATGAAACAAATTCTCCTTGGGAGCATTAGCACTAAAACTAGTCATGAGATCTGCATATCTAAATTTAATCAGATTTCAATACAAACACACGCGTCGAGCCAAAACTAATCATGAGATCTGTAAATTTAAATTTAATCAGATTTCAATACAAACACAAGCGTCAAATCAAAACTAGTCATGAGATCTACAAATTTAAATTTAATCAGACTTCAATACAAACACGAGCGTCGGACGAAAGTAGGAAGAAAAAAAGAAGAAGCAATATTGTACTGTTGGCTTTGGCTCAAAACAGCAAAATGTGCCCCTTTGTCCGGACCTCTTTGTCATCCTTCACTCAATCGATCCCTTTATTCTTTTTTTAAGTGATCACAAAGCCACTCTCTCTCTTTAATTTTGTCTTTCTTTTTGTCCTTTCCATTTTATTTTTGACCAAGATTACACACTTCTCAGTAGTTTATATAGATTCTAAAATCAAATAGACATCATATGATGAAATTTATATACAACTAAAGTATATTATACTTTAATAAAATGAGTATCAACTTGTGAACTGCGATGGTTTTTTCTTCTTTGGAGTTAATGTACACGTCACTTGATTCCACTAAAGATTGAGAATCTCAATCTCTCTGAGTTGTCTGACTTTGACTTCTGCAAACACTTCTATAATTTGCAAGTTCCTAGCTTAGTCAAAAAAATTTCATCAATAAAAATCACGCAAAAAAGCTCATGAAATTCAAAAATCTTTGTTCACTCTCTCTACATTGATTCAGCAATATATCTCTACTTGTCTCTTCAAGAATATGACAGTCCAACAATGTAGTACAATTCAAATAACTTCGTATTAGTTAAAGAGTTTAAAACTTCATTAAAAGAACACCTTCTTTCAACATATAATTTATTCTCTTTTGAATAGTCAATTAGTTGAAGACTCAGAATAATTCCTCTATCTCAAGTAACTTTTTCACAACGTACACTAACCTTACTATACACTAAAATATTTTTCTGTACTTATCATCTTTCTTTCATGCTCTCACAAATCAAAAAACATCATTATTTATACGTGATAAATAGTTCATTGCATTAAATAGGAAGAATGTGGGTAATAATATAGGTAAATGAACGAAGAAGACATGCTTTCGAGATTACTAGAACATGACTCAATTGTTACATAAGTTAGACCAAAAATAATTGACCACATTCTTGTCAGTTTATATCCATTAAAATAATACACTTCAATATCAAATTAAAACATCATGAGCCAACATAATATTTATACATAAAGAAATAAATCTTATATATATTATATAATTTTTCAAATAAAGCCAATTATAATTAACACCTAATAAAAATAAGTATTTTTCAAAACCAAGTGGGCCCCAAATTAAACTGATAAATGATAATTCAAAATTGATGGTTCATTTAGACAGGCAAATTGACAAATAGTTGGTGTGCACTCAAACACAAAGTCATCTTAACTTTAATCACAAACAAAACCTTTCATGTTAATGATTTCTCATGGCACCCACATCATGTTTTTTGCCCATGTTAAAAGTCTCTACCTATGCAACATACAATGTGTGAACGGACCGATTTTTTTTTTTTGTATTTTTCTTATTAATAGTTGTCAATTTTATTTATTTATTTTGAGATGTAGCCTGTAAATTGACGTGACTCATTTTCGGGGGCGAGTTAAGAATCACTACTAAAAAAATGTCAAAAAAGATGATTTCACAATGTTCATCTTTTAAAGTTTCTGTTTTGTTTATCCATAATGCCCACTTTTCTCGTCTCACATGTTCTTGGCTGTTAATTCAGAGGTTCTTCCTCGTCGTGGAGAGGATAGAGTATACGTAGATCTTGCTATTACCTAAAAAAGATAGAGGGATTGTTTCCAAAAGATGTTCGACTCAAGTATTTGCCCCAAGTAAAGAAGAAAGCAACATAATATAGAACAACAGTTAAAACGAAGAATAATTCTATGAGAAAAAACAATAGCAGTAGTAGAATAATCGAAGAACAGTAACAATACACATATAATAGCATGACTAATCCTATAATAAATCTAAAAGAACCATGAATTTTAAGACAATAACCCATCGAAATATATCTCTTATTAATTCAAATCCCCCCCCCCCAAAAAAAAGTTAGAATTCATAAATTTTAAATTTTAGCTCGATTACATTCATTAAAACTCCGACTCGATAGTAATAATGAGATACATGCGTGATAGTAATTGTCCATCCAATTGTTTGAAGCATGCATTGATTTCAGCCTAATGCACTCATTTTGCATTGCCATCATTCATCAACGTCACATGGTTAGCCAAGTCAACATAATTCAATTATTTCCAATAGTAGGTTCATTAGATAAGCTTCTTAATTAGGACATAAATTCTCTTTAACTTTTTCTTTTATTAATTTAAAATTAAAGAAAAGAAAATGAACATTATGAAAAGAGGAAAAAAATAAAGTATAGAGTATTAAATACTAATTAATATCATATTTTTATAGTATAGCAAAAAGGAGCCAACCCGGCGCGATGGGCGCATAAATTTTTTTGAATAAAAATATCTAACTACTTTTGATTCCTATTGCAAATTTGTCAAAATAAAAAATAAAAAAATAATACTAGTACATCAAGTTGGTACATATCTTATCTATAGTCAAGTAGTCACTCAAATGGGAAACAAATAATATAGTTGCTACATGGGCATAGGGGTCCCTTTGTGTTGTATTAGAAGCCAAGAATAACTATAGTTACATAATTTTTACAAGGTTAGGTCATGAATTTTACAACTTCTAAAGGAAACAATTTTTCACGTACAAATCTTGTGTTTTTTATTACATATTTTGTATATTTATTTTGATTTCACATGAAATACATAAAAGTCATTAGGTAAGCTCAAGTATACAATACAATCTTATACTCCCTTCGTCCCATTTTAATTTTAGGCTTTTACTTACCCTTCGTGGCTAAACCTTGCAGAGGAACCCTTAGGTTTTTGTGGTATTAAATTCTCACCAATGTTTGTGTTACTCAAACCGACATTCTCACTTTCGCTTTGTCCATCACTTCTCTAAGGCGAAACACTCTCCTATTAATTGATGTGGTTTTATCGTCCATAGCTTCGTCAAACTCCGTTCATCTTTGGCACAAAGACCGCTCTATTAGTCAGCTATCACACATTTTTTTAACAAGGGCGGTTGCTTCTGGGCAAATCTTATGACTGTCTTCAGTCTGAGTCTATATTATCGAATAATTTTATCAAATCACTAAGCAGAATTGTAGCTACCATCTATGTCCTTGAACAAAATTGTAAGCTTTGTAACATCATTAACGTTTCTTAGACAATTAAGGATGCTATTTATGAAAATAGAGAGTACTTAGCTTCTAAGCTCTCTTTTTTTATCCTACAAATATACCTAAAAGATCATGTTTGGATATTTGTCAGCATCATTTTAGCTTTTACATCAATTTCTCTACTTATACGTTAGCAAAATCGAATAACTCTTGAAGCTACTCACCACAATTATCCTTATTTACTGTATAAACAATCAAGTGTTCAATTCATAAACTTTTTATAGTATACATTGAAATTGAAATTATACTCAAAAACAAAATGATCTATTTTTGAGGCTGAAATTTAATAAGATGGGGTCCAGTGAAAACGTCATGTGGGGGGGGGGGGTCATGAGAAAAAAAAAAAAGAAAAATAGCATAAAAAAAACAAAAATAGAAGCAGCCATTTCACTATCACGATAATAACTCATCGGCTGCTCCACTTCAAACTGCTAGTTAATTACCCGTAAATTAATATTTGAATTAATAAAATATTTTATAGTTATTTAAAAAAATTATATATATTAATATAATATTGTTAAAGTCTTAGTTACCTTCAATTATATTTTTATATTTTTTATT
>JAABOM020000084.1:25071216-25083186 GCA_011800125.2 Solanum clarkiae | reverse complement strand
AAGCCGCTGGCAACTCAAGCTCGTAGGCAACCTTGCCTATCCGTCGGATGATCTGATAAGGACCAATATATCGCGGGCTAAGTTTTTCTTTTTTCCCGTATCTCATGACACCCTTCATGGGGGATACCTTCAGAAATACCCGATCCCCAATCTGAAACTCTAATGGCCGGCGTCAGTTATCAGCATAGGATTTTTGACGACTCTGGGCTGCTAAAAGTCGTTCAAGAATCAGTTTCACCTTATCCACTGCTTGCTGAATAACATCTGGTCCAACCAATACTGTTTCACCTATATCGAACCAACCAATTAGCGATCGACACTTTGTAACATATAATGCTTTGTACGGTGCCATCTAGATGCTGGAATAGTAGCTATTATTATATGCAAACTCAATTAACGGTAAGTGTTCATCCCAACTACCTTGGAAATCCATCACACATGCCCGTAACATATCTTCTAGTGTCTGAATAGTACGCTCCGCTTCCCCATCGGACTGGGGATGGAATGCTGTGCTAAGACTCACCTGCGTCACCTCCATGTCATGAATCTAAAACGTGGAGGGATGACTGTGAAGGTGTATAGCCTTAAGTTTATCAAACTGTGAAGGTATGCTCTAGAGATGGTGAAGGATATGAGACAGAGGATGAGGAGGTTTGTGTCTGGCCTGGCTAGACAAGTGCAGAAAGAGTGTAAGGCTGCTTTACTGATTCTTGGTATAAACATCTCCGAACTTATGGTGTATGCCCAGCAGACAGAGGAGGATAAGAGGAGAGTTATGGAAGAGCATTTTACAAGAAAGGAGAAGTCAACGGGACATGAGCCTAGCCCACAGAGACAGAATAGGGGTGAGAAATCCTATTTCCAAAAGAGATCATCACATCCCGCGCCATCTACAGCTAGTGCGCCCATGCAACTAACCAGGTATGATCAGAAATCTCAGGGTCATCAAAATTTTAGGACCCCAGGTGCCCAATCTCAGGCCAGTATGACTGAGGGCCCGAGGGGAAAGCCACCTTGTAGCACTTGTGGGAAACTCCATATGGGTAGGTGTCATCTGGCCACAGATGCTTGTTTCCTATGTGGACAGGCGGGTTACTTCCAACAAGAGTGCCCAAAGAGGAGGCGAGGTGAAGAGAATAGTAGGGCTCAGTCTTCAACAGCACCCCCAGCTGGTAACCAGCAAAGGGCTTCTACTATGGGTGCAGGCGAGAGGACTAACCACCTTTATGCTATGGATAGTCGACGGGATCAAGAGGCTGCAACAGTTGTTGTCAAGGGTATGCTTCGAGTATTTTCCCTTGATTGTTATGCATTGATTGATTGGGGTGCCACTTTATCTATTGTAACTCCTTATGTGGCTAGTTAGTTTGGGTTCTCCCAGAGTATCTGCATGAACCTTTTGCTATTTCTATTCCTACTGGGGAGTCTATCCTAGCTAAGAGGTTTACAAGGATTGTGTGGTGTCTATTTATCATAGGGACACTTTAGCTGATTTGATAAAGTTGGAGATAGTTGATTTTGATGTAATAATGGACATTGATTGGCTTCATGCTTGTTACGCTACTATTGACTGTAGAACCCAGACTGTTAAGTTCCAATTTCCTAATGAGACTATCTTAGAGTAGAAAGGGAGTTCTGCTGCCCCTAAGGGCAAATTCATATCCTATCTTAGAGATAGAAAGTTGATATCGAAGGGTTGTATTTACCACCTCATGCAAGTGAAGTTTGATGACGTTGAGCCTCATACTCTCGAGTCAGTCCCAATAGTGAATGATTTTCCCGAGGTCTTCCCTAATGATCTTCCAGTAGTCCCTCTTTATAGGGAGATTGACTTTGGGATTGATATTCTTCCCGAAAACAAACCTATATTTATTCCACCTTACAGAATGGCCCCGCAGAGTTGAAAGAATTGAAACAGCAGTTGAAAGACTTATTAGAGAAAGTTTCATAAGGCTTAGTGTCTCACCTTGGGTTGCTCTTGTCTTATTTGTGCGTAAGAAAGATAGGTCTTTGAGGATGTGTATCGACTACCGATAATTGAACAAGGTTACTATAAAGAATAAGTATCCCCTTCCCAGAATAGATTATCTCTGTGACCAGCTTCAGGGTGCTACTTGTTTATATAAGATAGATCTTAGATCGGGTTACCATCAGTTAAAGGTGAGGGAAAGTGACATTCCTAAGACATCCTTTAGGACTTTGTATGGCCATTTTGAGTTCTTGGTCATGTTCTTCGAGTTGACAAATACACCCGCAACTTTCATGGACTTGATGAACAGTGTATTCAAACCATATCTTGAGATGTTCATGATCGTGTCTATTGATGACATTCTGATTATTCAAGAAATGAGGAGGAGCATGCAAATCACCTTTGAGTGGTTTTGAAAACACTCAAAGATCATGAGTTGTATGCGAAATTCTCCAAGTGGGAGTTTTGGCTCAAGTCAATGGCCTTCTTGGGCCATGTTATTTCGAAAGATAATATTTGGGTGGATACTCAGAAGATTGAGGTAGTTAAGAACTGGCCAAGACCCATTTCTCCCACTGAAATAAGAAGTTTCTTGGGTCTGGCCGGATACTACCACAGATTCGTTGAAGGCTTCTCTTCTCTGTCATCCTCGTTGACAAAGATGACTCAGAAGAAGGCCAAGTTTCAGTGGTCAGAGGCATGTGAAAAGAATTTTCAAGAGTTGAAGACGAGATTGACTACAACACCTGTGTTGACCTTACCAGATGGCACGGGTGACTTTGTAATATATTGTGGTGCATCCTGAGCGGGACTGTGTTGTGTACTTATACAGAGTGGGAAGCTGATAGCTTATGCTTCCAGACAGCTTACGATTCATGAGAAGAATTATCCAACTCATGATCTTGAGTTGGCAGCAGTGGTGTTCGCACTTAAAATCTGGCATCACTATCTGTATAGAGTGCATGTGGATGTGTTCACTGACTATGAGAGCTCGCAGTACGTGTTCCATGGGAAAGAGCTCAACCTACCGCAGAGGAGGTTACTAAAGTTGCTTAAGGATTATGACATGAGCATTCTCCACCACCCAGGTAAGGCTAAAGTTGTTGCTGATGCTCTTGCAGGATGTCTATGGGTAGCACTGCCCATGTGGAAGAGGGGAAGAGAGAATTAGCCAAGGAAGTGCACAGATTGGCTCGATTTATAGTACATCTTGAGGAGAATAATGAAGGCGGGGTCAATGTCAGAATGGTTCTGCTTCATCCTTAGTGTCTGAGATGAAGGAGAAGTAAGAGCAAGACCCTGTCTTACTCCAATTCAAAGAAGCATTGCACAAGCAGAAGGTGATGCTCCAAATGGGGAGATGGAGTATTAAGGTATCAAGGGAAATTATGTGTGCCTGATGTTGATGGTATTCGGGACAGAATCATGGCTGAAGCTCATAACACAAGGTATTCCATTAATCCTGGCTCCACCAAGATGTACCACGACTTGAGGAAAGTCTATTGGTGGAATGGGATGAAAAAGGACATTGCTGAATTTGTTTCTAAGTGACCAAATTGCCAGCAGGTTAAGGTTGAACATCATAAACCTTGTGGGTTAGCTCAGAACTTTGAGATTCCGTAGTGGAAATGGGAGGTGATCAACATGGATTTCATCACGGACTTACCAAGATCCATAAAGAAGCATGACTTTATATGGGTGATTGTAGATAGGATGACTAAATCAGTCCACTTCTTGGCGGTGAAGAAAACCTATACGGCTGAAGAGTATGCCCGACTTTATATTCGGGAGATTGTGAGGTTGCATGGGGTTCCCTTGTCTATCATCTCAAACAAAGGAGCTCAATTCACCTCCCAATTTTGGAGATCTTTCCAGAAGGGATTGAGTACGAAGGTGAATTTGAGTACTGCTTTTCACCCTCAGACGGACGGAAAGGCAGAGTACATTATTCAAACCTTGGAGGACATATTAAGGGCATGTGTCATTGACTTCAAAGGAAGCTGGCATAATCATTTACCATTAATTCAGTTCGCGTACAATAACAGCTATCATGCCAGCATCCAGATGGCCCCATATGAGGCATTATGTGGGAGGAGATGTAGATCACCAATCGGCTGGTTCAAGATGGGTGAGGCTGAGTTGATTGGGTCTAACCTCATACACCAATCTATGGAGAAGGTGAAAGTCATCCGAGAAAGGTTGAAGATAGTGCAGAGCCACCAGAAGTCATATACAGATGTGAGAAGAAGAGACTTGTAATTTGAGGTACATGATTGGGCGTACTTGAAGGTATCACCCATGAAGGGTGTCATGAGATTTGGTAAAAAGGGGAAGCTGAGTCCCCATTACATCGGATCATACCATATTGTGAGAAGGATTGGGAAGGTCGTTTATGAGCTAGTGCCTTCCGAGCTAGACAGATCACCCAGTGTTTCATGTATCCATGCTGAAGAAGTGTTTGGGGGATCCAGCTTCAGCAGTTCCTGTGGAGAGTACAGGTGTGAAGGATAGCTTATCGTACAAGTAAATCCCAATCCAGATCCTTGACCGACAGGTTCGTAAGCTGATGAATAAAGAGATAGCCTTTGTTAAAGTCCTATAGTGGAATCAATTTGTTGAGGAAGCTACGTGGGAGGCTGAGGAAGCGATGAAACTCAAATACACACATCTATTCATACCAAGTGATGATAATGTTGAAGGCAAAATGTTCTTATTCTTACAATCCTGAGTATTCTTTTCCATTGAGTTGATGCTTGTTTTATTCCAATTCCAAGTCTAAGACAAAGATAGATAGATGATGGATAGGGAGAGTTCGAGTGTCCCCGAGTGAGGAATGAAATGAATTCTGAGTTTATTCGAGTCCCTGTTCAACCTCTACTTATCATTCGAGGATGAATAATTCCAAGGGAGAGATGATGTAACACCCTGTCAAACTACTAAAATTCTCCTAAACTTTATCATGCACACAATGTATCTTCCCAAGCTCTGATAAAAAATCCGAGATCGGAATTGCGATCAATACAAAAAACTGATTTGGAAAATGGTCTCGACTCAGCCTTATCATGCAAAAATATGAATTATAATTTTTAAAGAGGGCTTAAAACAGTGAGGTTTGCACACCTCTTCTGTGACGTGGAGTGGACGTAGAACCAAACTTGGTCTTTTCTTGAAAATTTTTAAAAAATTGAGAAAACACGGTAAAAGTGCAAATTTGCACTAGTGCACGTCGCGCACTAGTGTACAAGATGCAAAATTATTCTGTTTTAATTCGGGAAGGGCAATTTCATCTTTCCCGATATATTTTTACATTCCCAGGTCAGTTTTAAAATGTGAATTCACACAAAAGGATTTAGACCCATTACTTTTCAAAGGTTTTACGCTAAGTCTAAGAGAGAAGAAGGAGAAACAAGTGAGGGTTTCTAGAGAAGATTCGATTCTTGAAGAAATCTTCATTCTGAGGCATGTAAAGGTTATCCAAAAGCATGAGATTGTTCTTCCATGTGCCTAAGATAGAGTTAGCATGTATAATTGATCCTTAAAAAGTCTTAAATTGTGATTCTTGAAAGTTTCTTGATTTTTAGCATGTAATTCTTGAATATTATCTTGAGTTCTTGATTTTATACTTTAAACTATATTGTACATCCTAAATTGATGATCATCACATACAAAGTTTATGGTATATTTTCATTACTATGTGATTATGATTTAACCATTGTAAATTCTCTCCGTAAACAATTGAATAATGAACTTAGAGGGATGTCTAGAGCCTTGATTGTCTGAATGTGGTGTTTGATTGAGTCTGAATGCTGAGGTGATGAGTGTTGGTGACTGTGATAGCTGAAGTTATACTGATATAGTCAGATGAATATATTCCCTTGAATTTGAAAAGATAGTTTTGCCCGTAGCGGTTCAGTGATAGGAATCCTTGATGAGTTGATGGACTTATGAGCATGTGGAGTCTCAGGAGGAGTATTGAGCACCAAAAATGAGTAAGAGTGAGTCTCACTCGCACTCATTACCTACGTGGCCAGCGTAGCAGAGAATTGGACCGTGAGAACGGATGTTTTCTTAGTCCCCAAAAAGGACTTACTATTATTATAAATCCTTGATGTACGTCCTTTTATCCCGGTAAGGTACTGGGCGGATGCCATAACGACATCGTTTCGTTGTACCATCACCGGCTCATAGGTGATGAGTGTAGGTCTAAGAAACTCCCAAATAGATTTCATAAGGATAGAACTCTGATGTGATGTGATGATTTGATGTTTGATGGATAGTGAGGTGATAGAGTCTTGTCCCTTACTCGGAGGTAAGGCTGGGTGATTGATGAGAGATTGTTAAAATGTTTCATTTTTTAGCCCGTTTTACATATAGTACATTCCACGTACTAACTCTTCTTTGGCGCTACATTATTTTATGATAAAGATACTGTAGACAAAGGACTTTAGCAGTCCAATCGTTGAGGTTCAGAGCTTTGATTCCAGTCCGTGGTGAGTCCTCCCCAGCATTTAGAGGATGGTTATTTATTTATCTTTATGTCAGTATTTCTTTTGATTGTGGTATCCATGGCCTGTCATGGTGCCTTCTTGGATGTTAGTTATAGAAACTTCGTAGACATAGACGATTGATGGATAGTGCCGAGATGGTTTGATTCCTGTTTCCTTTCTTTCAGATATTTATTCATATTATCTTTTGTTAGTTGACTACTGTATTGAATCTTTCGTTGATGAGTTGATTGAACGATGGAAAAAAAGCTGATTGATCCGCTTGAAGACTAGCAATAATCTCCAAGTACTAGCCATGCCTAAGATACTCTCCCGAGATTTGATAATATATGATAAAAACAGCAAAAGGAAAAAAAAGGCAAAGAGGGGAAAATTATTAAAAAATAAGAAAGGAAAAGTGAGAAAAACAGTATGTTTTGCACACCAACCAGCCAATGAAAGCGTAAGGTGTAAAAGGACAAAAAAAAAAGAAGGCGCCTAAAATAACAACCTTGCAATTTCCACTCATTTCATTTTTGGAGCCTAAATACTATTTTCTTCCTCCCAATTTTATGTGATATTTTTTTTACTTAATATAATATTTTAAAAAATATAATAAAATTATTATTTAAAATTATTTTTATATAATTATATAAAATGACTTTTATTTTGGACGAATTATAAAAAAAAATCACATAAAGTAAGACAAAGAAAAAAAAAAAAACTATTTATGCTTCTTCTCCTTTCATACTTCTATTTCTACCACCTACTTTGCTTCTTGACATTTCACCCCACACAATGCACCTTTCTTACTACCCAACTTTTTTTTCTTTAACTTTAAATGACCATTTTACCCTTACATTATTCTCTATGTTAAAATTTAAGAATTAATAGTATCCAATAATTTCATTCACTCATTAGCATGGTTGAAAATATCTCTTGTGAGTACTTATAAATTAAATTAGGAAAAATAACAATTTTAAGATCTTTATGTGCAAAACTTGAAAAACTTTTATAGAAAAATACTTCCCTCATCCTATTTTAGCTGTTAGAATAAGATTTGACATAATCTTTAAAAAAATTAACGAGGAGTACAATTTGACTAATATAATCCTATTAAAATGGCTAGTTCTTTCTGAGCATTATAGTAATAGAATTTTTTCACATTTCAAAATGACTTAATTATGAAAGATAGAATTAGAAAAAAATGACTAATTAATTTTTATTATCTAAATTTATAATCAATTTGAAATAACTATTCTTATTATACCTAATAATTAAAATGAAATTGAGGAGAGTTTAAAATTAGAAATAAATTTATAAAAGACTATAAAATCAAAATTTCCGTACATTAAGTTTGGTCAATATATTTACTAATTAATGAATTATGATTCCTTCTAGTTGACAAAGAAGTGATATGCATGTTACAACTCAAAAGAGACATTGATTTAATAATTTAATGATACCAATAAAGAATCAATGTATGAATGAATATCTTCTCGTGAAATATTTTTTTCTTATCCCACAAAAAATACAAATCAATCAATTATGCTTTTAGTCAAAATTAGTTAAATACTTAAATTAATTTTAAGGTGTGATTTTTTCTTAAATTCAACTAATGCTGAATGCTTTGTATATAGAATATAGCATCGCTATTAATTTCTTTTACCCCTTGTTTGGACCGTCGTTACTCGCTATATTGTATTGTATTATTAATTTAATAATAATATTTATTTTTATTATTACTTAAATTTCATTATATCGTATCATATCGTTTAATTTCATCGTTAGACAACGATAAAAAATTCATTTTGCGAAACGATCAATTTGATGTGGTTACGTCATTACTTGTATATCTTCTTCTCGTTTTAACTTTATTTATTATTTAATAATTCGATTTTATCATTTATTCTTTTTTCATGGTATCGATCACATACTTTATAATTTCTTGTAGGTTTATTATTCAAATTATGAATGTATAAGTTTATGTAACGATAACGAACAATATAATCTAATCTAACATTATATTTATTGAAATAATATCATACGATAAAATACAACAACAATAACAATGAAATCTCACAAGTGATATCTGGAGAGGATAAAATATAAACAGACCATACTATTACTACCTCATAAAGATAGAGAAATTATTTTCAAACAACATAATACTATACGTTCAAACATAATACATAACAATCTTTCAAACAAAGTGTTAGTCAAATTTTTCCTTTCTAGATAGAAAAATTATTTCCAAACAACATAATACTATACGTTCAAATATAATAAATAACAATTATTCAAATAAAGTGTTAGTCAAATTTTTCCTTTCTACTTTATTAGGTGGGTTTTATTCCAAGACTCTTTAGGAAAAAAAATCAAGAATAGTGTAATTTTTTTCTTAAAAAAAAAAAAGAAAAAGATAAGATCTTAAGGGTATATTTGTCATTAGAAAAAGTTATTAGCATAATAAATCTAGGGAATGATGAGTAGATTAGGAGGTGCCCCTAGAGGTTCTAAAACTTTACATCTTATTATACGCTTATATAAACGCAAAAGCATGGAAATGTTTTGCTTCTTCATAACGGCATGCCCTTTCCCCCACCCCCACACCCTAACCACCCCACACCCTTTGTGTTTTTCTGCTCCTTCCTGCCTTTAGCTTTGCCTTTTTCAGTGAGACCAACTAGTGAACACCTTCTCTGCATTTCTGCACCATTTCACACTTGATTTGGGTCTGCTCTGCTCAAAATTCTTGCAAAAAAATGGAGAAGAAACAAGGGTTCTTTTCGGCATTGAAGGATGAAGTTGTAAGAGGATTATCACCGGCTAAGTCCAGAGGAAGAAGCCCATCACCTTCCGGTTCGGGTTCGGGTCTGCTAAGGAGGAGGAAGGGAAATCACGCGCCCCCACCGGAAGTTTATATTTCAAGATCGGGGAGTTTAAGGCCATGTGTGGAGACATTGTCGCCGTTGATGGAGGGTCCGGATCCGAACGGGTCGGAAGTTGGAGACTCAAAGTCTGATAGGTGGTGGATGAAGGGTCAGATATGTCGGGCACCATCTGTTCCAACTTCCGGGTCGGGTTTACAGAGGTCGGATCTGAGGTTGTTGCTTGGTGTCTTGGGTGCGCCGCTTGCACCGGTGCATGTTAGCAATAATGATCCTTTGCCACATCTTAGCATCAAAGACACTCCCATTGTAAGTTGTAACAATTTTTTGTATTTAAAAATTACTTTTTTATGTGTTTTTATTTGTTGTGTGGTAAGTTGTGGGAACTCGATGTTGCACCCGCATCAGATTTTCTAATAAAAACACTACTTTTGGAGAATTCGATGCTTACCCATTGATATTTTTAAGAGGCAGGGACATAGGTTGTGTGTGAGATGTGACAAAGATGGGTTGTCAGTGTAGGTTGTAATTTGGTTTGATTCCCAACAAAATTGTTTCTTTCAGTTTTTTTCTATATTAAGTATGTTCTTTGGACTTCATTGAATTAATAACTGTGTGAAATTGAGACTTTTGGTGCACACTTTCTGTCGTTTTTTGCCTTGTTTACCAATTTTGGTTGTTTTCTTGGCTTCTGTTTGAATGCATGATGTGGAAATTGGTTGTGCCATGTTTTATGACAGAGTCTATATGTGGGCATAAGTTCTTTTAGATAAAGTTGGAAGGAAGAGTTGAGATTGTTATTTAAATTTTGCTACATCCACATTGAGGTCCAAAATCAAGAATGGGCTCCATTTGGGGATCTTTATTTATATTTTTGTTTTTTTGGTGGGCTGGAATGGGTATCTTGATGTAGCCCCTTACCATAGTTTTAGTTGGTGGTCTATCAAAGTCTTCATTTAAGGCAATGTGAGGATAAATGGGGAGGTGGCTTAAATGGTGGTCCTTGTTTGAGTTTACCAGTGTTATAATTGATTCTTATTTACTATGAGTTTGTTTTGAGGCGTAGTTGATCGATTGACTGTGTGTTATGATGAATTTGCAGGAGACTTCGTCAGCTCAGTATATCTTGCAGCAGTATACTGCAGCCTCTGGAGGACAGAAACTTCAAAACACTATGTATAATGCTTATGCAATGGGAAAGGTTAGGATGATGGCATCAGATATTGAGACTGCTACAAAGGTGATAAAGAACAGGAATTCTTCTAAGACAGCTGAGTCTGGGGGATTTGTGCTCTGGCAAATGAACCCCGACATGTGGTATGTCGAGCTTGCGCTTGGTAGCAGTAAGGTTCATGCTGGTTGCAATGGTAAACTAGTGTGGAGGCATACCCCTTGGCTTGGTGCACATGCTGCAAAGGGACCAGTTAGGCCATTGAGGCGAGCGCTTCAGGTACATTTTGAATACAGCTTTCCTACTTTCTCCTGTGGTCCTCAATTTCAATAAATGACCCGTGTACCAAATTTACTTATAGGGACTTGATCCTAGAACTACTGCAAACATGTTTGCTAGTGCAAAATGCACTGGAGAAAAGAAGATCAACGGTGAGGATTGCTTCATTCTTAAACTTTGTGCTGATCCACATACATTGAAAGCTAGGAGCGAAGGACCAGCCGAGATCATTAGGCATGTCTTATTTGGCTATTTTAGCCAAAAAACAGGACTTCTTGTGCACCTGGAGGACTCACATTTGACCCGAATTCAAACAAATGGTGGCGATGCTGTTTACTGGGAGACGACAATCAATTCATTCCTTGATGATTACAGGCCTGTTGAGGGGATCATGATTGCTCACTCCGGACGATCAGTTGTAACCCTATTCCGATTTGGTGAAACAGCTATGAGTCACACCAAGACCAGGATGGAAGAAGCATGGACTATCGAGGAAGTGGCGTTCAATGTTCCAGGCCTATCTGAAGAGTGTTTCATTCCTCCTGCTGAGCTAAGATTTAGTTCAATTGGTGAAGCGTGTGAGCTTTCTCAGGGTGAGAGGGTAAAGACTACTGTGTCTGCCGCTGCTGCTGCAGCTTACCGAGCTAAGGTTGCTGCTTTGGATAAATCACGAGATGGTGGCAATGTCAATAACATTGTATTGAAGATGAATTATTAGATGTATCTCTAATTTCTTAGGATGTTAGGTCTTGTTGGTATTAATAGGCTGACAGAACCAGGTAAAATAGTAAGCTAGTGTCAGATGATTGAGGAATTTTGAGGTTTTATAGAAGTCTTATCTCAATCTGTAAATATATTCACAGGATATCTTCTTGTTTCAATTAAGATTCCCCTTGTGGAGTCAACTCTATCAATCTGCATTTCTGATAAATGATGTAGGCCTTCTATTTTCAAATGTAAACTGTTTACTTGCTGAAATTTCAGAGGAAAGGCCCCCACTCCCACCCCCACCCCCAACAAGGTCTAAAACACAATTCTTTATGGTCTTTAGTATGGTGATGATTAGTGTTGCTATGAAAAGTATGGGCAACAACAACAGCATACCCCAGTACCTCAAAAGGCTCCCGCTCATTGCAGGGTGAGGGGGGGTCGGATGTACGCAGCCTAACCCCTATG
>JAABOM020000084.1:25043829-25064927 GCA_011800125.2 Solanum clarkiae | reverse complement strand
CCGGCATAGATCTCATGAGACCGGCCCACTATTACTACGAAAAAAGCCCTGCCCTCTCCTTCGCTACTAGGAAAGTATAGTACAGAGCTACTAGATAAATATAAAATCTTCTCATATATGTTTCCACTTCCAAAAAACCACAACTTTGACCAATTTCCTATAGTAAGGTGATAATTATCTCCTTTGTATTAACTTACAAATTTCAAGCATAAACACACACTAAAAAAAACCCTAGAGTGCTACACTCAAATTTCTTTTCTTACTTCTTCCATGAATATTTCTCTCAAGAAAAAGTTCCAATAAACACCATGCCTAGTTTGGATGAGAAATGTTGCTATAACAACCCTTTAGGTTGCTTCTTTTGCATAATGAAGGAACCAAATTCATCAATTAGAAGCAATGGAATCAAGAACTACTTTAAAAAAATGCCTTTGATTGATGATGATCAAGAACTTGTGCTAGTGTTAAGTGGCCTTTGGACCATGGCAATGTCACAACCAAATGACAAAGAGCTTCCATCCTTAGGCATTTTTGAATGCATGGCAAGTCTAATCAACAAAGGTATAAATAAAAAATCTTGGCTTCAAAAAAATCAAAACATTTATATTCCTTATTATGCTTCTCATATTATTGGTTCTTATACAATGAACAATGTTGAGTTTGCTATTAAAGCATTGGATTGTGGTGTTTTAGTCCCATTATTAGATCTTTTGAGAGGAAAAATGACTTGGGTTGAACAAAGAGTGGCTATTAGAGCAATTGGTCATTTAGCAAGTTATGAAAAGACTTTCAAATATGTAGCAATTTATGAAGAAGAAATTGTGAAATTAGCCATGAAATTGGCTTCTACATGTCTTGAAGTTGTGTACAAAGAGTTTGTTGGTGTGAAGGATTCAAATATGAGGTTGAAATATCATTGTGATTTGTTGACTAGAGGAGTTGGAGGGCTAGAAATGGAAAATAGTAAAGCTGAGGAATGGGCTAGTCAACTACAATGTTGGAGTTTGCATCTTTTAAATTGCTTTGCAATTAAAGAAAGATGCTTAAATATTATTTGTGAGCAAAATTTCTTAAAGGGCTTAAGTGAAATGTGGGGTGGATTGGCTAATGATTCTTCACCAGGAGGGGTTGGATTAATTAGAGTTTTGTGTTATAACAAAGATGGAAGAAGATGTATAGCACAATCAATGGATGTAATCAAGAACCTTTGCAATCTTTCAAGATCTTCAGATGATTGGCAATATATGGGAATAGATTGTCTACTTTTGCTTCTCGCCGATTCAGGTACTGCTAAATTATCTGACCATCTCATCTAAAATTCTTAATCGTACCATCACCACCTTATCTAATAGCTTAAGTGTTTGAGAACATGAGTTTTAATTATTTCATTAATTATATCTCAACAGGTACAAGATAGTTTTAATTATTTCATTATATTATATCTCAACAGATACAAGGTACAAAGTTCTTGAAGTGGCTTCCATGTGTCTTGTTGATTTGGTTGAACTTAGGACCCTTGGAGGTAGATCAAATGTTGGTAATACAATCACAAGAACTCTTCTTGCAGATTTCAAACAAAGAAAGGTAATGATAATTACTTAAATCAAATTATGTCTCAACATGCCCCGTTATATATGACTTTGATTAATTTTTTACAGGTCAAACACGTAAAAATATATTTTTATTTTGTGGGGGCTGATGAGATTTAAACTCAAAAGATCTTTTGTCCACTCTAGTACCATTATAAATTACCATCTCATCTAAGAATTTAAACTGTGAATTAATTATATTACGTCTGAACAGGTAAAAATCAAGAATATTGGTGTCCAACAAGTGCTTGAAGAAATATGGGGTTTGAAAGTAGATAGGAAGAAAAGGGAGCAAAATATGAGTGATGAGAAACTTGAAGAGAAAAGGGTTATGGTGAGTTTGATGAAGCAACAAGGGAACAATAGTTTTTGGTTAGGAAAAATTGAAGAAGCAATAATAAAATATAGTGAAGCTTTGGAGCTATGTCCATTGAGATTTAGAAAAGAAAGAATTGTGCTTTATAGCAATAGAGCACAATGTAAATTATTATTAGGAGAAGCTAATGATGCAATTAGTGATACAACTAAAGCTTTATCACTTTCATCTCCAACTAATTCACATGCCAAAAGCCTATGGAGAAGATCACAAGCATATGATATGAAAGGATTGGCTAAAGAAAGCTTGATGGATTGTATTATGTTTGTTAATTGTTGCTTTAAAATGGATTATTATTCTTCATCATCATCAATGAAGAAAAATATGAGAATCCCTTATTATGCTGTTAGAATGATCAACAAGCAAATGGAGTCAACTTGGTTATTTAAAAATGCTCAATTGAAGGCATTTGTTGATCTTAGTGAAAAAACAAATAATCAACCACATGATGATGTCAGAGCTACAAGAATTCTATTGCAAAAGAAGGGTTTCATTGAAGGTATGTATCAAAAATTTGTGTTATCTGAGTTTAGTTTATATGCACCGACAGTATATAACATTCTTGCACCATCAATTTAAAGGGACCTGTAAGAATAACTAACTCTCAGGAATAGACCTAATTCAGTAACATCCCAAAAAATGGACCAAAAAACATGTTATGATTGATAAAATCAGTTATACTGTCAGTGTATATATGTTAATAGTACAAATGTACATGTTTTATAAATGTTCCTTCTTTTTTAAGAAACCTTTTCAAACTTTCATTTATATGTGACATTATTTCTTATGTGCATGTAAACCACTTATTTTTTTCCATTTTTCAGGGCTTTCTAGTGTATCAGAAGAACCTCAGCTGATTGAAAAGGGTGAAATTAGTAGGAGAAACCTGGAAATTAAGGACAGGGAAAGACAGAAAAATGTATTCACTCAGTCAGTGAAGTGAAACTAACACAATTAATTTGTTTGTACCAATCATAGGATAAAATATTTTGCCCACTTTCACTATATATTATATACTTTATATTTATATATATGTTCGAATCTGATAATTTAAGTAATGTACTCCTCTCTTATTGTTTCTTTATTAATATACAATTTTGTAGTAGTACCAAGGCAAAGGTGAAATCAGATATCGTAAGAGAGTTTCGAAAAATTATATTATACGTATAAAATAAAAATTATTTTTAAGTGAATATAATATACGTTGAATTTTCTTAATTAATATTTTGATCCTTCTCATTAAAATTCTGACTCCATCATTGGTAAGTACTCATCATCTATGTTTAATAAGTGATCTCGAGTTTGAGCCTTGAATATGTAATTGCCCTTACCTCCTAACGTGAGATTTCTTGATACGAATCTAAATAAATCAAACTTCAAAAATGAGTACCGAACGTTGAGTTAAAAATAAAATTAAAAAAATACTATAGAGACTGCTAAGTGGACACGATTGAATTGGAATATAATGAAGTAAATAAATTTAGCTTCTGTACCAGAAACTATTTATTTTGTTTTGAAGAAGTTGTGATGAGGAATGAGTGGGTTGGACCACAAATCCACATTGTAATTATTTAGTACTAGTTGAAATAATTAAGGAATTTCAGTTATTAATCAAAATGAAGAGCAGCTAATTAACTTTTCTTTTAGTGATATCCAAACAATTAATCCACTATTTCTTTCATCTTGTCTTTTAGTACGTATTTTCTATAGATAAACAGTGTCTTTCTAACTTGATTAATTCGTCATTATCTGATTCACCACCATCTGCCTGTTGGGAGCACCCATTCGACAGCTATGTTGCTCGGGTTCTTCAAAAATGTTGACAGATGCGTATCGAATTCTTTCAAAATGGGTGTATCAACATTTTTGAAAAGTTCGAAGAACTTAGGTCTACAACAATCTAGGGATCATAATCTCGTTAGTAAAGTCTTGGAAAGAAATGATGTGCATGTAGTTATATTCTTATTTTGTGAGTATGAGAAATTGTTTTCGATAGATTCTCGATTCGAGCAATCATATTGAAAATCAAATATATGAGGCAAATACAGTGGTGAAGAAACCATCTACTACGATTTAATTTATGTAATAAAATTACACAATTCAATATATTTCTTTATTTTTCTCGGAATATGCTTCTATTAACTTCTCTTTTGAGTCAAAGTTTTAGCAGAAATAATGGACAGTAAGGATAAAGTCTATGTATATCTTAATTTTCAGTTTTTCAATCGAAATTTGTCATTCATATTGGAAATCGACTAAATCTAAATTCGCGTTGGGAAGTCTCCATTGGGGATCAAAGCGTCCCTAATAAAGGTGACTCCATATTGGTTAAGGATGAAAGAATACTTGCTACTTCATTACAATTCTTACTGGTAGGTCTATGTATATCATATCTTTCCTAGACATTACTTGTAAAATTAATTACACTGAATATCTCATTAAATATAAGATTAGGATTACACATGTTTTATCCTTTGTATTGTATATGAATGTTGACATGTAATTAGTGTAAAATTTCTATTATAGTTGAACTACTGTGAGGCATGTTGGTGGATAGAAACTATTACATGCAAATTCATATATAAGAATTAAAATTCTTATTGTCAAACTCATCATTCTCTCTTTTTTCATTTTTCCAGTTTTTCCGCTGAGAACATATAAAAAGATTAATAATTTCACTATCAACTTTAAACCTACCTTTTTTTGGTGCTTAATTTCTTGCACTTCACACGATATTTAACGATTCTAGAGGCTCATATATCTACGACTTATAAAAATAAAATCAGTTTGATGTACAAAGCATCTCGTGTTAACATGATCATGAGAAAGACCTAATAATAAGAAATGTGACGTAAACAATTTATCTTAATACAATTTTCAATTATTAATTCCACGATCGAATCTATGATCAGCCCTATCTATATGTAAATTTCAAAGCTTAGCTTTTTCAAATTGAATATGTTAAAATATGATAATGTCGCCCTTTTCTTAACTTTCTGTCATGATTGACTTTATCTGGACGTTATAGGTTAGGCAGCTTTTGACCAAACTAATTTTAAAATTCTAAATAATTTTAGGTGGCTATTAGAATCACCTTTCTTATTACTTCACATAAACTTATCTCAAAGCAAATATTATACAAATTAAAATATACTTAAATTCGTTATATTTGTAATTTTCAAGGAAAGAGGTTAGCTGTGCTTCCAAACATTGCATCAGCCTGGTTTTTGCAGGGATAGTGAATCCTCGAGCAATCCTTCTCTACTTAAATATCAGGATTTTGTTTGCAATAGAGTTCAAATCTTGTGAAGCGCTTAACCCAAACATTATGCATTGTATTGGAAATAGCATCTGGCAGAAATGCAACAAGGTAAAATTACGTATAATAGATCCTTGTGGTCGAGCCCTTCCCCGGACTTTGCGCATAGCAGGAGCTTTAGTGTACCAGCTTGCCCTTTTTTAAGCAAAAACAGTACAATTGCCGACTATTAATGGAATAATCAATCACAAAAAGCGAAGTAAAAACTGAATAACAAAGCACAAGAAAACAGGATTTTGATTTTAACAGTCATGAGTTCATCCATTCAATAAAGATGTATGCCTTTCCGGCCTTATTCAATTACTCGAGGAAACATTACCATTCGTCGTCTGAGCAAAATTCAACTATTTCTCGAGCTACATAGTTCCTAATTGGTCAGTCATAATTGTTGAGAACCAGATAACGTCACCAAATTAATGCAGCAATCTGCGCTGGCCTTGAGCAATGGCTGATGATCGAAAACACCTGTTTGCTTATATGGTTGTTCAAGAACTTGTATTTGCATCCATCATCATAATGATCTTAGCTCCACCGCCCTTAATCCTCTTCATCTACTGGAGTATACCATGACGGTATGTGCTCTGAATTGCTAAGTCTGTAGTTCAGCATAACCTCTTCATCGCAAATTGCTCTAGTAGCCACAAGAACAAGTGTCTTCAGAACAGGGATGTTTGGTTCATTGTTGTTGGACTTCCATGATTTGAACCTAAAGCTGCCAAATTTCCTTGTGTCTGTTTCTTCACCATTTCCAAATGAAACATTAGGTATATAGGGTCTCATGTCCTTCTCAAGGAGGGGAAAATCATAAGGGCATATCATTACATTGGGGACCATGCCTTTGGCTGGGTGGTTGGCGAAATGAGCAAACGCTAGAGGGTTTCTCCTTTCCAACACTTCAAGGTTGCATCCAACGAGTGTTCCATCCAGGTCAGAGCCTTTATCATCAGTCTGCATAGTGTGCTTAGGTTCAAAGCTAGTCCAATCCCATAGTTCACGAGATTCACCACCAACACCCCAGGGATGGGCATTGATCACTGTCCCATCATACCGTGTGATCAAATGTGAATTTTGGGCATCAACTCTAGGGTACCCAGGAATATAACGGCAATATGCTGGAGGGTAGACTACTCCAGGATAGAATGCTATGACAGTACCAATATCAGCTTCACCTTGTAAGAATAAACCCTTTCCAGCATCCTCATGGGGAATTTGAGATGGTTTGACCTCGAGAGTATAGCCCATGAGATCATTTAACCTCTGTGAAACCTCTGTGCGCTGCAATGCCTTGGTTTCAGGTACAGCTGTGCTGAAATTTTTATCAGTAATCAAAAACCAGGGTGATGCAACTATGAAGCCACTACAAAGAACAGATAAAATACAATTTATGCAAAACCACCATAGAGTCTCACTATTTGTCATCCTACAGTATTCAAGTTACTCGGTGATTACCCGCCATACGTGGGAGAGTAGCATATTTCAGTGTCTACCTCAATGACTAGTTTTCTTTATCTTTGATTGGACAATATTCAATAATGAAAAGGGAAAAGGGCCAACAATGCCCCTCAACTATGGAAAATACAACTACTTTGCCCTCCCTTTGAATATGGTTTTAAATATGCTATTATCAGTCGTAGAGTGGCGCAGCTTTGCCCCTCAACTATGGTAAACAGAACAAATTTTCCCTCCATTTGGATTTTGATCACAAATATGCCATTATCGTTGGAGAACTTGCTCAAATTTGCCTCTCGAAACTAATAACGTTTGACATAAAAATGAAGCGGATGAAGTAGCGGCATTAACAAATATTACTACATAATCCTGGAATATATAGCCAAAGAATTTTAATGACAACATGTAGCAAGGTGAAGCAATGTAATGATAGAGCTGAAGCAGAAAGTCAAAATGCCAAACAACTTTTCAAAACCCAACATCTAGGAAGTACAAAAAAATTTAGCTTAAGATGCAGCTGATTCATACCAGTTTGGTCTTGTGCAAGAGAATTCCCACCAACAGCAAGACCGAGGCCACTACTACGAGGAGAAGAATTTGGTGTTGTTGGTGATGTGGCCTGATTGTCTTTGACCTTTTGATCCAGGAGTAATATGTCATCCATATACCTGCAAAAGCTTGAAACCTGATGATGCACATTCTCATGAACCAGCTTCTGCTGATCATCTAAGGAGGCTTTGTTAGCCATATCAATAATCTCCTCTGCATCAGCTTCTTCAGCATTCCTTCCTAAACGGTTGTAACTGAAAGTAAAGTTTATCAGGGCAACATGAAACTACAGTGATGCATCTATGCAAAAAGATAAACATTTAATTTCACCACCAAAGCCGCAATTTTTAAGGCATAAGTAGTAACTTCTACTATTTATCAAACTGAGTGCCTCGGTTCAGTGGTAAAGGAAGTTCAAAATGAGTCTGTCTGTTGGTTCAATTCCCGCACTAAAGCATATTTTTGTACTTCCTTTCCATGCTATTTTTGACACTTTTTACACTTTTACTTGAGCCGAGGTCTATTGGAAACAACCTTTATACCATCACAAAGTAGGGATAAGGCTGCGTACACACCACCCTCCCCATCCCAAGACCCCCACCTGTGTGATTACACTGGATATGGTGTTGCTCTACTAGTTATCAATGAGGGCAAGAAAATTAGGAAACTCTCTCCCTCCGAAATATAGAATAAGGATTGTTATCTCGGTACCCAAGCAAATTCCTAATTATGAAAAGTAATTTAAAGCAAACAGAAGGATATGGCACAACTTCAGCTCACTGAGAACATGACACTTAATAGAAAGGTGTGGAGATCGGGTATTAGAGTAGAAGCTTAGTTAGTAGTCGTTCCCTTTTCCCAAAGTTTATTATCCTTTGTTCTTTCCCATATTTTCAGATTTTTATCACTTAATGTTGTTTCTCCTCTATATCTGATTATCTTCTTGTTGTTTATGTTTATTGCTATTGCCTCTTTTTCATTGTCCGTTCAGCTGAGCGTATTTCGGAAACAGTCTCTCCACCTTTTCCAATGTAGGTAAGGTCCGCGTACACTTTACCCTCCACAAACCCTATTTGCGGGGATTACACACTGGTTTATTATTGTTTCTTTAACTTAAAAACAAACAAAAATTCCCAAATATCAAACAAGTTCTGCTTTTTTCCATCGATAAAGGCCCAACAAGATATTTCTAGATCTATCAGCAGTGAAGAAAGGGAAACCCCAATTTCAGACTACATTATAGTTCAATTATTTTTTGGCTTTGGGGTATGATAGAATAAAGCAAAATGACTCTTTAAACTGTCTGCGCTTCTTTCAATTGTGAAGTAACAGTTAGTCAATGCAACTTTCGACGCTCATCGGTCATCCAGAAACAGTCACGCTAGCTATGTACATCCGACCTCCCCTTGCCCCGAGCCTTTGAGGCATTGGGGTAATGTTGTTGTTTTTGTATTATAGTTCAATTATTCAAGCAAACCGAGGAAATGCTGAATAAAACTATATAATTACACTGACAATATAAATAAGCAACCCAAATAAATTGATTTGAATTTGTACATCACCACTTAAGTCTTACCTTGTGTAAAGGAAGAGGAGATTTATGTCAGCTTCGAACTGAACAAGCTTCGATTCTCTAGCGAAAGTGGGGCTTTTAGCAAGAACTTTCACCACCTGAAAATCGATTGTCAATTTAACAGGCAAATCCAAACCCCAACATTATGAAAGACTTTAACTTACTTACTGACGGAAAAATTGAAGAGAAAAATGTACAACCTCTTGGAATTTGTGGAAGAGGAAAGCCATGGAGATTGCTGATGTTCTTGACTGCTGCCTCAGCTCACCTCGTAATTCCAAAGAAAAAATAAAATGGTTACTTATGTTTGGAGTAAATTCAATGTGGTCCCTTAAATATACTCTCTCTAGTTTTAGTCCTTTAAGTTCTACGAAACTGAACACTTTTGGTCTCTGTATAATTTTTTACTTAACACAATTTTTTTTTTCTTGGCTAATCTGGATTCACGTTGAGTAGAGCCCACTCGGGAGAAGTATTTTCTACCAAGTATTTTTTCATATTCAGAACTCGAATTCAAGACCTGACTGCCCATTCAATGTGTGCCCTCATTGGAGCACGACTAATCCAGATTCACGTCGCGTAAAGCTCATTTGGGGGAAGCGCTTTATGCCAAGTATTTCTCCATACTCAAAACTCAAACTGAAGACCTCTATTTAAGGGAGGAGCAGCTCCATCCACTGTACCATAGTGGTACTAACATAATTTCATTATCAGGGTCTATCGGAAACCAAGAAAGAAACTAATACTTGAAGTTTTAGCAATTTCTGTTACTTTAATATGTAGTTTTAATCTTTTTGTTTAAAAAAAAAATTGCGACTGATGCAAGTATAGATGTTTGTAATTTCTAAAGTTTGATGAGCTTTTTATGAAACTTCAATTTTTAGACAATTTTGTGATATCTAATAATCATAATTTATTAAATACTAAATACACACTCAAATTTATGAATTTAGCAAAACAAACTATTACATGTATATTTAAGAAAATCATTTTGAACCTACCTCCAAGCAAATGTGATCATTTTTGTTATTTTCTCTAATTCCAAATATTAATAAACTAAAGTTATTTTATACAGTAATATACAGAAATAATATCTAAAGAAATCATTAAACTTTGGGCTTTTTATAACTTGATCGTTAACGGGCCTTGCTCCAAAGCCCAAGTCAGTACTGCTTCCCAATTTGTAAATTTTTGCTCAATTGATTTGTAATTTGTTCGACGGAAACAATGGTGATGACAAATTTCAATGGAACCGGTGTCGGTCTCGGTATGCATAAATTTTCAGTCGCCAATTGACTTTATTTCTTCTCCTGAAATTGAAATTGAAGTTTTCTTTTGTTTTTGTTTTTTTGCTTGCTTTGATTGTACTGATGCAAAAAAATTGAAATTGGAACTGTTTAGGTGTTGGCATTGGTTGCGGATTCGGGGTTGGATGGGGTTTTGGAGGTTTGATTCTTTCATTTTCCAACTCTTTCTATCTTCGATTTTTCAATTTTGTCTTTTGTTTGAGGTTTGCTTCCAATTTCTTGTATTTTTGCAAAAATAAAATAAGAAAGAAGACATTTTTCACTTATTACTCCAGCTTGGAACAGGGAAATATGTACTGATTGTATATCAGGAATAGTGATTACTTATAACTGTTATTCTTTGGAATTCTTGTTCTCAGCTTGCTTTAGTGACTTCTTAGACTTATTAGTGAGACACTGAAGAGACCATGTTGTTACAAATGTTATTGTCAATCTAGTCAATCTCCAATATGCTTGTCTGGTGTCATTTCACTACCAGTTTAAAAGAAAAGTTTTCATCTTTATTGAGTTCTCGATTACATGTCTATGAATTGGGGTAACATGGTCAGTCATGAAAATATGGTAATGTAGAAAGCACAGTACTTAATCGTTGTTCTCTAGCATCGGTTTGGTAGCTTATATCATTAGTAAGTCTGTCGTTTATGCAAGTGCAAAATGTCTCTAGTTTTGACAGCATTGAGGCATTTGGTAGAATTTCGTGCATGTAGAGTCGAGATGCCAGAAGACCATAAAGATGCAGTCAAGAAAATGTAATACATATAGACTGGATATAATTGAGTACATAATCTTCTTTTGAATTGCAGACAGGAAACAACTTGAGTTTGGTCTGGCACCACCATGGTGCATTTTAGTTGTAAGAATAAAATACTTTTTCCTATAAAACATAAACAAATCTGTTATCAAATCCCTTTGCGGTACAAGTTTTGCACATACTTGATATTCTTGTTTTTTGTATTGAGCAAGGGGTCTATGGGAAACAACTTCTCTAACCCAAAAAAGTAGGGATAAGGTCTACGTGCACCCCAACTTTCCCAGATCCCACTAATCACACTGGGTATTGTGTTGTTGTATTCTTGTTGTTCTATATGCTATAACTTTTGCAAATGTTTACTGTTTTAGATAAAGCAGATGAATGTTGAGAAGAAAGGTCCGTGCTTTATAGAAAAGCGGTAAGAGTGAGAACTAGGGAGGAATTAGTATTCAGGAATGCTAACTTATATGGGGGAAGAGCTTTATTCATGCTTCACTTTTTTGTTGTTATTAAGAATGCAGGTTGTTAGCTTAAGGGTATTTCCTGTAGACAAAATCTAATATATTGAGCTACCAAAGTCTATTCACCTATCTACCTCAATACATTTTTCAGGCTATACCAGACACCAGAGAGCTAACAAGCTCTAGCATCTAATTTCAGAATATGTAGACAATTGGCTCGTTCATCTCAATACATTTTTCAGGCTACAGAAGCCACAGAGCTAACAAGCTCTAGCATCTAATTTTGTAATATGTAGACCGCCGACTGGTTCTCTGGTTCCTTTCTTTCCATTAAACCCAACAGAACTCCTTAACAGTCAGTGTCATCCCCGAATTTACCCAAACAAGTTCCAACAGCAATCCCCAGAGTTGTGCAACAAAAGAACAGTGCAAAAGCTGGTGGCTGTTGTCTTCAGCCTTTTCAAGACTAATCTAAAAGGACCTTTTTTAAAATGACAGAAAGAATTGATCTTTCCTTTTGGATAATCAAAATAATCTTAAAGGGAAGATCAATACTTTCTGGCATCTGCTTGAATGGAATAGGTTAAAGCATCCATCCATACGGAGAGGATTGTTTAGCGGTAGCAGCTATATTAAACTTGCATTGAGGAAGTTGGGAAATTTACAGATTTACCTATTGAAGGCAGTTATAGGCTGATAGTTAAGGAATAAATGGACCTTAGTGGACTTTTGAAGCATGTATGTCAACTTGGAAAATGCTACTCTTTCAGTCAAGCTGAGGCTAAGGCAAGGTCCAACTAAAGGATCTAGACTATCCTCTGCTCTAATCCTCCAAGACGTGTGCTATGCAATATCCCCGGCTGATAGATGATCTCCTGCCACCCTTCCTTTCGCTAGAGCTTAAGTGCATGGATGAATGTAGCAACAACAACTGCAACATACCCGGTGAAACCCCACGAGTGGGATGGATAAATGTAGCATTAAAATTTATATGGAGATTGTAGAAGTTAGTCGGCAAAGATGTTCCTTAGCATATTATTTTAGCATCAAGTGAGAGGTAGAATGAGGCGAAAGCCTTTCTGGAGATATGTAAGTTTTGCTGTTTGTGCCAGTCTAGAGCATGGTAGATGGGTCGTTGATATATCTGGCTACCCCATAGTGGCACCACATAGGAGTCTTACTCCCAGCTTGACTATTCAGGACCTCCAAGAAATGGAGGAAATCTTTGCTTTTGTATACGTCTCAAAGCATATTAGTTCTTCACAAGGATCTTTCTCTACTGAAAATCATCCTTTTACCTCTCTCTTTTTGGATCCCTGTGTTTATTGCGTGTTAGTTTTTAACTGTTTGCTGACATGGAAAATGATAAAGTTATTAAATAATATCTTTATTTTATTAAAAAAGATTATCTTGTTGTTTCTAAAGAAAAGGAAGGAGATTATTCTTGTTTGTCGAGTAAGTTGGGAAAGCTGCAGCATTTCTAAGGATTCAGACATATCTCTGTCCAAACTTTTAAAGTTCCCTCTCATTTTTCTCCCAAGAGAAAAGGAGAAGGATATGCACAGTTCTTTATTCACTTGCTAATAAAATTCTTATTTCATTTTATTTGTGTTATTTGTTCGTTTGCTTTTGGCAAAGTACTTCTTCTCTGATAGCATTGGCTAACCTGATGTATGATTTCTTTACAGGAATGCCTTTGAATTTCTTGGGTCTTGGTGTAGGTAAACTAAATTAAATCCATGTTTTTGTCAAATTATATCTCGTCCAAGTTTTTTTCTTTGGTTGATAATTTTATCTAACGTCCAAATTTTTGGTGTTATGTTTTGCAATTACTATTTATAGGCGGTGGCTGTGGGATTGGAGTAGGCCTCGGATGGGGATTTGGCTCTGCCTTTGGTAGCCAGTACAGGAACTCTAGGGTTACATTTGACGGCATGGATTTTATCAATAAGGAGCATAGTGAAGAAAGAGATTCAAAAGATCCAGCCAAAAGCACTCGAAAAGCTCATGCGTCTCAGTAAATATACACATCTCCTGTTGCTGCACTCATTGTCTCACTTCTAAATTTGTCAAAGTTGTACCACCAGTTCCATTTTAGTTATCATATGTAGTATCATTTGACAGCACTCTCTTCTTTGTTGTGTAAAATTTGTTTGCATGTGATCCTTGGAAAAATCTGTACTTGGAGCTTTAGCTCAAATTGAAAACAAGAGGGAGAACTAGGGAGTGAAGAACATAATCTTATCAAAATACACTAATAATGCTAAAATTTGAGGAAGTCTTGGAACAACGGTCAAGTTGCTTTCATATGATATATTGGTTACAGGTTCAAGTCATGGAATCAGTCACTTATGCTTGCATTAGTATAGGCTCTTTCTTGAATCTTGCATGAATGCAAGATGCTTTGTGCATCGGGTTGCCTTTTTTAAAAGTTCTAAAATAAGTCATATAATTAATTATGTCATTTTCTACTGATATTCTTTTTCTTTGTTGATTGTTGAAGATCAGGTAGATACATACATATATAATGGTAGATAATAATCACATGGGATTCAACCTACCTACCTTTCCTCACCCTCTTTTTCTTGCTGACCAATAGGTCCCCATTGTCACTATAAATATTAAAACTCTCTATTTCATACCCCAAAATATGGACACTGAAAGAATGTTCACCCTTTCTCAAGTTGCACAACACAAGTCAAAGCAAGATTGTTGGATCATCATCCATGGCAGGGTACTATTACTCCCCTCTCCCCAACACACACACACACAGAGGGATGCGTATGTAGAGCATAATCATTTGAAACTAAATCTTGGATTCGCCACTTTCCCCTGCCCCTAAATGTATGCATGCATTAGATTACAGATTCAGCGTTAATGTAAATATTTATATGCTATGTTTTCTTCAGGTAATAGACGTAACGAAGTTTCTGGAAGAACATCCTGGAGGAGAGGAAGTGTTGATTGAATCAGCTGGAAAGGATGCAACTAAAGAATTTGAAGATATTGGGCACAGTAAAGCTGCCAAGAACTTTCTCTTGAAATACCAGATTGGATATCTTCAAGGCTATAAAATCCAAGATGATGATGATAATTTGTTCACTGATTCCTACAAAGAACCACTAAAGGCAAAAGAAATGGAAGCTTTTGTGATCAAAGAAGATTCCAAGCCCAAGTATCTGGTTTTTGTTGAGTATTTTGTTCCTTTCTTGGCTGCTGCATTCTTTTTGTATTATCAATATCCCACTGGAGCTCTCCAGATTTGAATTCTCACACGACAAAAGGATTAATTATCATATGGTTTTCATTAATATTTATTTGTTTCTTTTTGTGTTTTATTACTCTATTCATCACAATTTATACGACATAGTTTGACTGAACACAATACTTAAGAAAAAAGAAAGATTTTTGAAACTTATGATATAATCTATGGGTGTGCTTAATTTGCCTGGACATGAGTAGCATGCACAATAGCCAAAACAAAAGAATGGTAAGAGAAGTTTAAACTTAAAAATGAATAAAAGACTAATACATGATTTAGCAAGTCAAATAGACCTAATCATCTCTTTCATTTCCGTATACAACAACAACATAGCCAGTGTAATCCCACAAAGTGGGGTTTGGAGAGGGTGCAATGTAAGCACACCGTGCCCTTACTTTAGAGGTTGTTTCCGATAGACATAATATCATAATACAACAGAATTTGGTCTCCATTAATGGCAGGCACCCTAACAAAAGAGCCAGGAAAGAGGTTAAGGTACTACTACAAAGTATGTTGGGATAATCGCAACAGCTTTGCATCACCTGGACAAAATTACATGTAATTTACACCTTTCTTCTATAAGGTGATACCAAAACTGAGGCACCTTCTCCTCTGACCATATCGACATTGCAAGCTTATCAATTACAGGGATAAAGGTTCATCGCTCAGATTGAATGGACTGCCACTAAAACTGCAGCAGGGAAAAAAAGATTCATTCAAGCTCAACATACACTACATTACAAGTACAAATATTGTAAAATATGTATGCAGCATAGCTCAACATAATACTAAAATGAATGCACAGTGGCACTACAGGTTTTCAGATCTATCTACTCTGAGACAGTGCAATCTTACCTTAATGCAAAAGATACTTGCAAGAAGAAAACAAATTAACATAGTTACTGCATATCTTGTTAATAAGGGAGCCATCAATGGATCTATGGCTGATTTTACAAGCAAATTAGGGTCCCATAAATTGTCATTCATGCTGTGAACTTTTTAGAATTTCATCCAAAGACTGCATCAAGAGACGTTAAGATATGTTGGGTTATACCAACTTACTATTAAAGAAAGAAATGGCAATACCCCAAAAATCCTACAAGTTGAAATATGAATGTTGGCTTCAACCAGACCATAGGGAGATACTTCCATTTCTTTTAGTTTTTAATAACAGTGGTGTTCGATATCAACTATTCCATCGGTTCCTGCTACCTCCCACCAGCACAAGTACCGGGTAAAGAGCTAGGTTTATTTCATTTAACCTACACAAGTGCTGAGAAAAATAGAATGGAGAACCAAGACCAACTAGAAGGTACACTCTTTGTGTAGTGTAGGAGAGTTAAAGTGTGACCATTCTTAACTATGTGCGATAAAAACCTATCACCTAGGTCACCATTGAGTGGAAAATTATTACAATAGTCATAAATTCCTATTTTGCTTCATTAGAACAATGGGGAAGAGATCAGCTGCAGAACCAATCAAGAAAATCATACATCATAATTAAAGGGCAATGTATTGTAAACATGTATAAGTACAAAGGTTTGTGGTGATAAAATGTTTATCTTTGAGGCAACTGGGAATTATCTCAAAATAAGCAGGTTTTTGGAAGTTTGGCCATACAAGCTATACAAGTATTGGTGGATTTAGTGGCATCTACTAACGGACAACCATAGACTACCGATATTTGGGATATCATCACAGATATGGCAGTCAACTCGTGAAGTCAATGATTGTATTGTTGTCTCTGACAGGGAAATGAAACATCTTCCCCTGTGCCAAAGAATAAAATCATATTCTTCCTTATGGTACCATTTTCTCTGCCAAAGGAGTCTTTCACTCTAGTAGCCCTTCCGACAACAGACTCGAGAAAAAAGGAAGCATTCAGCAGACGCATAGCCTTGGGACTTGAGACAGAGTCTTCCGTTTGAAATTGTCATTTTCATTTTCAAAGTGGAATTCCTCTGTGAATGAATATAAATCTACCTGAATATCCTTTAACCCTTATCTTCTCATCTTCCTATTAATAAGTCACAACTTACTTCAACGTTTTCGATTTCACATAAAATCCTCGAACCTTTTTAAGCCGCTACAATTTTCTATTCAGTACTTCAACTTGTAGTCTAATACCGATCAGTAGGAGAGACACACATATGGACTAGAACAGTTAATTATTTATTCGCATATTAAGGATTGGGTCTGGTTTTTCAAAAATTTGAGCTTACCTCATCTCAATCCAATCCTCCCACGAACCTGAGTCATTTGTTGCAAGTCTCCAATCATTCTTGCTGGAGAGATGCTATACAGGAAGAAAAATTCCCAAGAAAAAGATAATGAAAGAAATAACATGCGTCTACAGAGCAGGTACTCTTTGATTTGCTTTCTGTTCTTTTGATCGGAAGAAGTGGACTTATGAAGAAAAAGATTATTTGTTCACGAGACCTCTTGATTGCAGAATAAGTATTCAGGACTTGTAGTAGAACATTTTTTTAAAAAGGGGCAAGTTAACAAAAGCTGCAATACAGCAAAATTACAGGGAACTAAAAGATAAGTTACCTTTTGATAATTTCCTAGCTCTCTTACATGGTACAAGTGCCAAAGTTCTATAAAAGATTATCTATGTCCAACTTTTTGTCTATCTTCCTTTATTCCTGAAACTCTCTTAAGAAACACCCCGTGTTACTCTTGCTGCCTCATTCTCTAAACATTGTACATAAACAAATAGATCGAGTTTATTCCAATTTTCATTAGTCATACAGCGATGGAAGAAAAAGAGAGGAGTAGAACATAAGAAACTTTTCAGCAGGGGGATAAAACCCTATTACACTCACTAAAATAGACTATAAGTACACTCATGATTCTGCAAATCTTGCTAAAACAGAATGTCATTAACGCTCTGAGAAGAAACCTTACTTTATCCAGAAAAAAGACGAAATTATACTCTTTCAGAAGTTTCTCCCTTTCAGGTGAGAGACAAGTCAGGAGGTAAAGCCTTCACTTGATGATGCAGTTGCTCCTTTGGTAACCTTCAGGTCATGGGTTCGAGTCTTTGGAGAAATACAAGGGGAAGCTGCCTATGGCATACCACCAATCCTCCACCTCCCAGTACGAACTGGTAGCACTTCAGGCACAGGGTAAACATTTTTTAATAGGAGACAAGTGTGAATGAAGATTGAGCTCTTCCACATCTCTGACACCCTTCACTCCAATCCATGCATAAAATCTTTTGGAGACTGAAACTACTCTAAACAAACAGTACCGCTTACAAATATAAGTCAAGGAAGCAACAAGCTATTGTTGGCTGAAATATTTCATGGACTTATTCACTATTGTACTACTACAGCCAAAAAGAGAAAAAAGCAAGTCAGAGCAAATGAACAAACCAGGAAAAAGGATATTTGAGTTTTTGCTCCAGTTATTATGTCAATGGATATTAAGTGAAGAAATTTATGGTTGATAATAGATTAGATGAACAAATATCATTACTACAAGGAAAAACTGTTCCCTAATTGGGCAAAGGCTTCTAGATGGAGGAAAGCTTCAAATAGATATGAGAACTGGCTGTGATCCACTGATCCCTTGTTAGAACTTGCTGCAAACAACTTTTTATCCAAATCACACTTGAGTGTTACTGACCTGTTTGTTCTTAACAACCAACTGTACCCAGGAGATCCCAATTGAAACTTTTTTTATAGTTAATAATTCTACATAAAAAAGGACAGTCCAGTGCATGCACTAAGCTCCCGCTGTGCACAGGGTTGGGGGGAGAGATCTACACGTCATATATAAATAACTTCTCTCGACTCTCTACTAGAAAATAGAAGAATAGGCAAATCAAAAGAATCATCAGTGCAAGCAGGCTGAAATAAGGAAAATGGTTTAAACTGAAGCATCAGTAGCACAGAAAACTCAACAATATCAATTGATGATTTTCCCAATCCAGAAGAAATAAAGAAAAATCTCAGCAGCAGAGAATACACTATAAAGGATTTCTTTTTCTTGGTACTTTCAAAATCTGTTATGGGTAAAAGAGTCAACAAAAGATTGGTAAAATAAGAGTCAGTTAGCAAACTCACCAATTAGGAAAATGAGAAGAAACACTGAGAGAACTATTCGAACAGGCCGACGATATTGCATGTAGTACTGAGACCTTTGAAGCTGGCGTTGAATGGCACCATACCAGCCATATAGTTGCTTATCATAACAATCATCACTACAATCAAGGCAACTCTTATTCCTCTCATAGCATGTATTTATGTTCTGCAATAAAAGCACTAGATCTCATCACATAAACATCATTTACTGAATATGGAAAATATACAACTATTTTGGATCTTTGATAAATTCTACACTTGTGCCAACTGATTTTATTTAGTTTTTTTATAAGTCCAACTGATTTTACATGGATTGGTGCTTGATTCAAAACTTTGAAATTATAATCCCTGATCTTTTATGGAATATATTTTGAGTATATATTCTCATAATTATAGACAGGGTTAATTGTAGTTATACTTGCTTGGGTTCCCTCTTTCAAATTTTGAACCAATTGATATCAATGACTAAAAAATAAGAAACTTAACATTGTAATCAAATAATGGTCCAAAAAGTGTAATGAAATACAGGATACTATAAGAAAAATGCATCACCCTTGTCAGTGGCTGAGTGCGCGGCAATATATGGTCAGCTTCTTGATTGAACTTCAACTTCCGGTAACCATTCTTGGTCCATTTTAATTCCTTAACAGATTCCACGGCATTCAACAAACCCTGGTAACTGGGTATTCTGCGAGGAGGTGGTGCAGGTTCTTTGATGGAAACATCATTTCCAACTGCAACCTGCCATGCACCAATGTCAGCACTCGCACTTGCTGTTCTCCGGTGGCCCAGAAACTTCTCGTCTATGACCTCACCTCGAACACCATTCTCTGAAAGAGGATGATTCTCAGAACACTCTAGAACTGATTGATTTACGCCCTCATCCCACTTGGGAGTTTGCAGCTCCACTCCATGTACTTTTTGATGGGTTATGCCTGCAGAAGAAGTGGATGGGCCAGAGAGAAATGCAGCAAGTTCATTGACTTCTCCCTCATCCAAATGCACCCATGGAAGTGGTGGTTTGCCTTGTGAAACAGCTGATTCATTGAGAGAATTCTCAACTTTCTTAATCTGGCTGTCGATTGCAATAACAAATTCGTGATGTCTATCTCTTGCATCATCAGCAGAGTTACTATTGTAGCTCGATCTAACTGCCCGGTCAAATTCCTCCAGCTGCATTACAACACCATCCAACATATTAACTCAGCTCTGACCCTTTATACACGTACAACAATAAGCATCCCATACACAAGATAGATGCACAATAATAAGATCATTTCTTGGCTTTATTTCTTTAAAGGGTAACAACAGCAACATTCCTAGTGGAATCCCACAAGTGGGGTATGCGAAGGGAAAAATGCACGCAGACCTTACCACTACCTCACAGAGATAGAGAAGCTGTTTCCTTGAACCTCGTCTCAAAAACCCATACACATAATATTTCTTTAAAGGGAATGAATTCAATTTCCTACCTGCCATTTAGCAGTACCCAGGGTAGTTCTAAGGTCCCTTCGAAGCGCATCACAATTCCAACTACCAGAAGTATCCTTCAAAGCATGAATCCATGTCCTATAAGTTGATTCCATTCTTGAAAATGAAAACAAAAGTATGTCAATGAAGAAGGCAAAACCCCCACATACCAAAACAAATAAAGCTTCAATCTTTACATCAATAATCATCAAAACACCCAAATAAAACTAAAAAAATCCAACTTAAATGATAGTAATCATAACAAAATCAATCCAGACCACCAAAAAAACAGAAAAAAATATGAGAATTTAAAAGCAAAAAGTGGGTTACCTGTCGGCAGATTCTTGAACCTCTTCTGCAGCTGAAAAGAACGGATCTTTCTCCCACCTATCAAAATGCGACGCCATATCTTCCAAGTATTACTTTCTCCTGATATTTATCACCAAAAAATGAGCAAAAATACGCTAAAATAATTCTTCCCAGGTCAAAGAAAACATCGAATAATGAATGAAAATCCAAGTGTATTTTCGATTTGTGGATCAAACCCAGATTCAGTAAATCCTCTCTCGTTTATTTGGAGATACTTTACCAACAAATGAAGAAGAAGGAAAACTGTTGGTGAGGAGATATAGGTAAAAAGTAAGCGTCAAAAGAGATGATTATTTAAAGTTGTTTGTGGCGCACGCCCGGAAAGAAGGCTTGGGAGAGTTTCCAGGAGAGAAAGAGAGGGGAGGACGCGGCGCCGTTTCGACAAAACAATTGAGGCAATCAATGGGAATATTCCTCTTTTTAACTAGATGTGTGGAATTCAAATGGAAGCTTTTTTCTAAATGAAATCCTTCCCGACATGAATTCTAATATGCTCGAACTCCAATATAAATATAAAATACTGAATAAAAAA
>JAABOM020000084.1:25012410-25043729 GCA_011800125.2 Solanum clarkiae | reverse complement strand
TTTGAAATTTCTAATTAAAATTAAAATATTCTATTAAAAAAATATTTATTTAACTTGAAATTTCTGATTAAAATTAAAATAATTCTATTATTGTATCATAATTCAAATTGGTCTTAGTTGGTTTGACTTGCTCTGTCGATCGATGGCCGACGGATTTATTAATAAAAGATGTTTCACTGGCACCTTGTGGCTGTGGTTGCTGCTTGCTGAAAATCAGCTGACTATGAAATCCATTGGGACAACAATGCTACAACTGGAAAATCTTTCCTGTATTATTCTTCCTTTATTTTACTTATATCTATGATATTAAAAATAAAACATTTTCTTAATAAAATATGGGCTTTTGCCCTTTTGAAAAAAAAAAGATATTAAAAATAAATATTCATTTAATTTTAAAAATCAAGCAATTATTTATTTGTTTGTGTCTATTTTATTTTTTTTAATGTTAGATATTAAAGTATTTACTAATATTTAATATAGTAATATATTCTAAGGATAATACAAACATAAGCATCTTGCAACCAGGTGTGTAAGTTACTTAAATAGAATAACTATTGTCCGACAGTTCTTTGCCATGAGATTTACAAAATAGTGATAGTTTGAATTATTTTGATCTATTCGTTCTAATTTTTTTATACAATATTATTGACTCACTTGAAAAATAAATATACTTGATTTATTCATAAAAGGTAGAATAGTTAACACAAAAAAAAAAAAAAAATCAAACTGTATTGATACTCTCTTCATCTCTTGTTAGTTTTCATGTTTTTAAAAGTCAACTTAACTTATTTTTAAAGTTGAATTAGAATAAATTAATTTGATATTTCAAAATAAATACTTAGATATTCAAAAATTTATACAAAAAGTATTACAGATTGCAGCTTTTTTCATATCAATATTGATTTAAAAAATATATTAACATATTAATCAAAATTTATATAATTTGACTCTAAAAATGAAAACAATGACAACTAAAAAAGAACAAAAATGATATTATTTTGAAAAATTACAATGAAGTGCAAAGGGTAAATTTTTATACTCCCTCCATCCAACAATAGTTGGCCGCTATTGACTTGGCACAAGAATTATAAAAGAAGATAATTTTACCAAATTATTCCTATTTAATATAAGTCATCAAATTAATTAGGATGAATTAAATCTAACTAAAAAATTTGTGCCATATGATATTACTCAACATAAGGTGCCCAATCTCAATATTGCTGTAAATATGAGTTCAACGGATCAAAGTGTTATTTTTCGTCTGATAATTCAGTTGAGGATCATCTTTACTATATGATCCTCAGCTCTTACCCGTAGTCCCATAAATACAGCATCTACATGGTCCTCTCAATCTAGAAGCTGCTTCCTCAAACATTTTTAACAAACTCAAATATTGGGACCATGTGTCTGCTAAACCTTTTTCCCTTTGATAGTGAGTGAACTTACTGAACCGCCAAGGTTCAATTGACCTTATTACCTATCTAGATCCAACCTCCATGAAATTATCATGGCTATAGGGATCTGAAAGGATTACCAATTTAAGTAGTGACTTACTCACTGACTGAAATAATGGTACAAAATATTTTTTCATATCTATTATCTTATCTTTTGTTATCACTCTTATTCTCTTACTTATCTTTTTCTTTCTCGAAAATGAAGATATAGATGATCCAAATGAAGAAATATCTCAACCATCAAGATCAAAAAACAAGTTGAGTAATGATGAACGTAGATCGATTTATGAGATGCTGCTGAAATTAAGTGTTGGTCGAAAATTGAAAAAAGGAACACAAAAGATGGTGGCATCAATGTTTTCGATGTCCCCACGAACTGTGAGATGCATTTGGAAACAATCAGAATTTGGCACGCAAATTGATGTATCACGTAGAAAAGCAAAGAATTGTTGTCGTATAACAATTTCGTTAGACGTTAATCGCTTTCAAGAGGTTCCTCTTAGAAGGCGAACAACTCTTCGATCTTTAGCTGTTGCATTAGATATGAAGATAAGTACTTTGACTTTGCGTTTAAAGAGGGGACTAACTCGAGACATTTAAATGCGATAAAGCCATATTTAGTAGAAGAAAATAAAATTTCTCGTTTGAGATTTTGCCTCTCCATGATTGATCATCATAGCACGCCAGATGATCCATTTTTCAAAGAATGTATAATACAATTCATATCGACGAGAAATAGTTTTATATGACAAAGAAAAAAGAGACTTATACTTGCTATCGGATGAAGAAGAGCCGTTACGCATTTGCAAGAGTAAAAATTATATTCCAAAAATAATGTTCTTGGTAGCAGTAGCTCGTCCAAGATTCGATGACGAAGGAAACGTATTGTTCTCTAGTAAAATTGGTGTATATCCTCTTATCACACAAGAGGTAGCAAAAAGAGACAACACCAATTGACTGGTAGGCACACTAGAAACAAAGCTGATAACCCGAGTAACTAGAGATGTCATAAGGTCATACTTAATAGACAAAGTCATTCCTTCCATTAAGAAAAAATGGCCACGGGAAGACTCAACTCATCCAATTTTCATTCAACAAGACAATGCAAGAATACATATTTTTTATGATGATGAAGAATTTATTCACGTGGCAACATAAGATGATTTCGACATTTGTTTAATGAACCAACATCCAAATTCTCCTGATTTAAATGTTTTGGACCTCAGATTTTTTCATGCTATTCAAGCACTACAACATATGGAGGCGCCAAAAAGTATCAATGATCTTATCAGTGCCGTGGTCAATACATATGAAATTTTTTCAGAAAAATTATCTAATCGTATTTTTCTAATATTGCAATCATACATGTTAGAAATTATGCGAGCTAAGGGTTCCAATAAGTATGACGTCCTACATATTAAGAAAACAATGTTAGAGAAAGTGGGCCAACTTCCTACTAGTCTAAAATGTGATTCAGATTTATTACGTGATGTGCTCAATTATATTAATGAAGACATTTGAATACTGTATAATGTGTGAGACAACAATATCTTAGCAGATACTATAAAGCTATTGCTTTTGTTGTAGCACTTGTTGCTATTAGGTTTTTTTTTCTCTCTTTAAAATATGATTACTTAGTACTACTCTCTAAGAATAATCTAATGATGTTCACAAACAATGCCATACTACTATGTTTTCATGTTCAAAAACAACATTTTTTTCACAATGAAAAAGAAAATATTTTTCACTTTAATAACTCTGCAAATGTACTAGAGTAACAAGCTACAATACTAGTATCTCAAATATTATGTCAGCAAAAAAAATCCATTTAATAAAAATTAGGGAGCAAAAATTTTAACATTTTACGATATGTTTTTTATATTTCTTCATTTTCAAATACTTCTTCTCCTTCTTCAGGGAATTTGTTCAAATCAAATCCGCATTTTGCGCTCGTAACTTTGATCTTTGTATCTGTAATTTTCAATCTCCAACTTTCAGTTTTGAATCTTGAAACTTTTTTGTCCGTGGTATTGGAACCTTCTACTTTAACAATACTAGAATTTTCAAGATTTTCTTTGGGATACATTTTTTTTAATTACTCTTTCTATTTTTTCAAAAGAAACAAAACCATCTACTTTTAAAAAAAGACATGAACTGACGCATGGTAGTACTTTATTTATGAAGTACTCCTATTGAAATGGAGGGATTAGCATATTTAATCATTTATTAGACTTTGAAACTTTAATTTTGACTTACAGTATTTTAAAGTATTGAAAAATGAATTGTGAATCTGATGTAGTATTAAATAAGAATAAAATGGGTAGAAATAGGTAAATTATTCATTAATTTTAGAAAGTGAACAAGTATTGTTGGATATGTCAAAATAGTATGGGGGCTAACTAAAGTTAGATGGAGGGAGTAATAAATATGTAATTAGTAATAACTTGACAAAATTAATGACTAGACCATGTTTTCCAAGGAATTTCCTATTATGAGCCATTTCATATTACCAACTAAATTAGTTAGTCCTCTTTGGTTAAACAACTTTGGCATTTCTTGATGTCCTAATCCAAAATAATTAAAAAATAAAAAAGATTTTTCTTATTTTATGAGTCAGCTGTGGCACGGTACACATGTTTGGAACTCAGTGAAGGAAGAAAAATACAATCTTTCACTATTTTTCCCCCCCCCCCACAAAATATCCCTTAGCTCGACAAGTCAAAAATTAATCCTCCGTGAATCTGAGTTTCATTTAAGGGTTTGTCGCTGGTCAATTGGTTGTTACATGCACAAATGTAAATGTGCACTAATGTGAAGTTTACTACTTACAATCTTTTACTACTTTTTTTTACTACTTACGTAAACGTATACTAATGTGAAGTTTATAAAGTTACTTCATATTTGAGAATATACAATCTTAAATATAATAAATTGTTAAAAGTTATAAAATATTTTAATCAAATATTATAAGTATTGAAATCAGAATTATCTAATAAGAATGACTAAAAAGGTAACTATTTTCCCTTTTACACTATGTAGCAAAGGGAAGATGCTTGCAACCTTGTCAAATTGAGGTCATTATGTCATCCAAAAACTCTCCCTTTGTTATCTTTCTTGTTAGTGTTTTAATAGCTTTTTGAGTTTTCAAAAACAATAAATAGACAGACAAGACATTTCTTTCGCCTTGTGAAATAATGGGACCAAAAATCCTATATATATAAATTGTGACGAGATCATTGAGATCCCTTTATATTTAAATTTAAATTAAATCTTAAAAAATTAAATAAATTTTATAGAAAATGATGCTTCATATAAAGATATTATGGAATATGCGAATTCAATTTAATTAAACTCAAAACAAATATCGAAAGATGAAAAAATAACAGTGGAGGACATCTAAAGCAAACAAGATTAGAAATAACTTTGGTTAAAAGATTTATGGGGTCCTCCATTTTAAATGAATTCGTCTCTTATAATATCTTTTTTCTAAATTCTGATCTTATCTGCAACATTGTCCTACGTGGCTTTATTCAACCACCTGTTGTCAACTTTGGTTGACTTTGACAGTTGAGGTCCATACATTAACATTAATTTTTAACAAAATATTTTTAATAAAAGAATACAACAATAATAACATATTTAGTGGAATTCCACAAGTGAGGTCTGAGGAAGGTAGAATGTACGCAAACCTTACCACTACTTCATAGAAGTAGAGACGTGGTTTTCTGGGAACCTTCGTCTCAAAAATCCATAAGCAGAATAAATTAGATATGACAAAAAGGAAAGGACAGAGAATCGAAAGGGCGACTAATAATGAAAAACATAAGAATACGTGAATACGATAAAATTAACATGCATACGACAGATAATGACAACACATTATATAAAATAGGACTACTACTGCTACCCTACTATACCCAAAGCCAGACATCCACCTAATCCTACCAACCAATTAGCCTACTATTCTAATTCGCGACCTCCATTCCTTTCTATCTAAAATCATGTCCTCGGTGAGATCAAATTTCGTCATATTTTGTCCGATCACCTCCCACTAATAATTTTTTGGTTTACTTCTACCCCTCCGTGTAACTCCCAAAACCAACCCCTCACACCTCATAACAGAAACATCGGTACTCCTTCTTTGCACAAGTCCAAAACATCACAATCTCGCTTCCCTCATCTTACCAGCCACAGGGACCACCTCTAGCTTCTCCCGAATGGTCTCATTCCTAATCTTGTTTGTCATTATCTGTCATATGTGTGTAAATTTTTTCGTATTTACATATTATTATGTGCTCTTCATTATTAGTCACCCTTTCTATTCTATTCCCTTTTCTTTTTGTTATTTAGTTTATTCTGCTAATGAGTTGTTGAGACGAGGTCCCAAGAAACAATCTCTCTACTTCTTTGAGGTAGTGGTAAGTTCTGCGCATATTCTACCTTCCCTCAGACCCCACATGTGGGATTCCAATGGGTATACTGTTATTGTTTGTATATGTCATTCCTCATCTCCCTCGAATGAACTCTAGATGACGCGAATCTACATTAGTGGGGTTCCAATATGGGCATCCATGGGCAATAAAAAATAATTAAAAAATGTCATGAATCTTAATTGGAAAAAAAAAAAAAAACTACCCTAAAACCCTCAGTCACTCAAAAGTCCAAACGCAGAAAATCACCGCAACTATTTGCACAGTTTCTGCTTTGTTCAGAAATGGCCGACGGCGAATCACTCTGTGAAGCAGCTCGGAATGGTGAAATCAACAGTATTAAATCTCTGATTGATTCCGGCGCCGACGTCACCTACTTTGACAAAGAAGGACTTACTCCACTGATGCACGCCGCCAAGCACGGCCATGCCGAGGTCGTAAAGTCTCTTCTCGATGCTGGTGCCCCATGGAATGCCCTATCCCCTTCCAATGTCTCCGCCGGTGACTTTGCCATGGACGCTGGTCATCAAGAAGCATTTGACGTTCTTCTCAATTCCGGTGCTTACTTTTATTCGTCGCACTTTTTCTTATATTTAGAGCTAGCTATATGCATCATTGACAATCCAAACGATATATTTATCAATACAATATAGTATAACAGTAACAACCACATAAACGAAGTGTATATTCCTTGAGCAAATGCTGTATGAAATATATTCCCAGCGCAGATGCTGTATTACTAATGCAGAGTCTAGTTTTCTAACGTACAACTAGAAATTAATAATATAACTCTACTTTGCTAATACAATGTCTGATTTCCTTTATAAAAATCCACATAGGTATAACAGAATAGCTTTTGAGAAAAAATAATAGTTTTTCTAGATAGGATGTGGAATAATAATCTATGCATCAGAAGAAGTACCTGGATAAGATGAGTAACATTGCAAAGATACTCTTAATTTAAGAGGACTTGTTTTGGTATCATAGTTCCTGCATAATAGTCGCTGTGTTGTCATCCAATGCATGATAATTCATGTACTAATTTGGAACGAAACAACCTGTCAGTCTATCTTATTTAGCTGTATAATTTCTCCTGTATTTTTAAGCATAGAAAATCTATATACTCTCTTCATTCCATTTTTATACGATGATGTTTGACTCATCACATAGTTTAAGATATTAGTTGACGTCTATATGTTTGTTAGTGATAGCGGAAGAATATAGTTAAGTAATGGTTGAAGAATTAGTTTGACGAAGAATGTTATCAGTGGGATGGCGTTGAACATATTGGAACATCACAAATGGGAAAGTGTCATATAACTTGGGACAGAAAGACTGGTTCGTATATCATGCGGAAAATAACAATTAGAAGTAAATAATTTATCATTACCTTTTAAATTATGTCATTGTAATTATTGTTTGTCTTGTTTCCCAATTCGCCTTAGAATCAGCGTTATATTAAAATTTGAAATTTTGCTGAGTAAAAAACAGTATCAGAAAGGTCGAATGGAGCCGTTAATGTTCTTTATACAGTGTGTAGTTCAACTAAAATTCTGAGGTTTTAGCTTAATATTACTGATCAATCATGTTTATTATTCAATTTATAGCAATCCAGGCAGAATTAATCCTTGGAACAATTGCAAGGAAGGAGAATGCTACAGGAAACTCAGGTGGGGACTATTTAGATGATAGAGTTACTTTTAGTGAAGATAAAATTATGGACTCTGATAGTAAGGCTATTATGATGGCTTGGGAGAACCCATTGATGGAAGCACACGCGAAAGCTGTCTGCTCAAATGGTGGTCACATACTGAACATTGGATTTGGGATGGGCCTTGTAGATACTGCCATACAGCAATATGCACCTTTATCACACACTATTGTTGAAGCTCATCCAGAGGTATATGATCGTATGATGCGCGCGGGTTGGGGTGAGAAGGAGAATGTGAAAATCATATTTGGTCGGTGGCAAGATGTCATTTCTAAACTTGAATCCTATGATGGTAAACTTCAACTTCTTCCCTTTGTATTTCCTAAAGAAGAAAGAACCCGTTATGCCGGTAATACACTTCTGATTTTTGGTGTCTTGTTAGTGCGTTGCTCGTTCTAATCATGAGTTTATTCCCTATACACTGTCACTTCTGGTAAATTTAGAAATCACTCTCTCTCATCATGCCTATGAACTATGAAGGACAATATGATAATATACGACTTCAAGGCTTCATAGCACTTATTTTAGCGACGAAAACTCTTTCAGGAAACATATCATTTTTAACTATGAAGCTGCTCTTTTTCTTCCTTCAGTTTACTGCTCAGTATCCCAAGTTGATAATTGGTGCATGATTCTTGTGTCATGAATATTATGATCTTACATTATTCTGTAGTTTGCACTGGTGTTTGTTAGTTCATTTTCTTCAGGAAATGTATGCTCTTTGTACACTCTTTTTTCTTGGATGAGCCCACTGAAAGGCACTTCTGTACATAAAATTCATCTCCTCTCTAGAAAACTGTGTAGGAGGTGCTTTTTAATTTTCATGAAGGAGCAATTTTCTTTCGAGCTACTAGCTATTGGTTTCATATGCTGATTCTGGCTGTTCCAATGATATTAATGCCTCACAAGAAACAACATACAGCGCTTTTATTAACTTCGGGTGCTAGCAAAAGCAATAACAGAAATAATATGAGGCATGAGTGTCAAGTTGGCCTAGTTCTATAACTGGATGAAGCAAAAACTTTTGTATTTCCAATGTTGTAATAATTTAACATGTCAGTTAATTATCTGAACTAAGTTCTCTTTTGCTAGATTAAAGCTTAGATCCATTAGTTGCCGTCATTTTTTCATCTTTGTGATTTTCTCTTAATGCGTACCTACTCTGTTCTGCAGGGATATTTTTTGATACTTACGGGGAATATTATGAAGATATGAGGGAATTTCATCAACATCTTCCTAGATTATTGAAACCTGGTGGTATATATTCATTTTTTAATGGGCTATGCGGAGGTAACCCTTTCTTTCATATCGTTTACTGTCAGTTAGTCTCTCTAGAACTTGAGAGCTTGGGATATTCTACGCAGCTGATACCATTACCAGTGAAGGATTGTTTAAGTGAATCAGTGTGGGAGGGTGTTAAACAGAAGTATTGGCAGTTAGATACGTATTACCTTCCTGTTTGTCAGTCTATGAGCGAATCGGAATGATATTATTGGAGCACTGATAATGTGGCATCAGATAAAGCCTCCTAGGGTCCTCTTCTTTTGTTGTTGTTTATTCATTTTGTAACAAAATTGGTAAAATTCACTATCTTCAATTTTGAGGTATTATTATGCTGCTTATATTTTCTTAGGAAGGGGGATTGTTTGTGTGGCTCAATGCATAAATGCTATTACAACAACAACATACCCAGTGTAATCCCACAAATGCATAAATGCTATTGCCAAGAAAAAAACCATAGAAGAGAGAGGGAGCATAGGGTTTTGACATTTGATGCTTTATTTACTATTTCGAAGCTAACTACTTTCTACAAATATTAAGTACATGAAATTTTTTGCTTTACAAATCCAGTAAAAATCTCTTCTTCCTTCCTCAAACCCAAATTGCTCCCTCTACCCACCACAATAAAAAGGGGGAGTAGGACACATTAGACAAGGGTTGAAATTTGATGCTGCTTTATTTACTATTTCAAAAGATAACTATTCTCTACAATTATTACATACTTTTTACTTTACAAATCCGATAAACCCCACCAACAAACACACACAAGAAAAAGGGGGAGGGCAGAGAAGGAATGTTGGAAAAGGATTTGAATTAGAGAACTTGTTGGTTGTTGCTGTATCAGTGAACTCTGTCTTATTTCAAAGTTGAATTTTGAACTTATTTTTAAGTATCTCAAGAATCTAACTTCCTTTGAATCCTTTATTTGCCTTTAACCTTGTTCCTTTGACAGGAGAAGAGGTTACATCATGCTTTGTTCTATTACTGTTTGAACTAATTTGATCTCTGTTTACAACTAGCTCTACGAAACACAACAAAATGAGTGAATGTTTGAACCCTCTTAATATTCTTATGACAATGTTTGTTCCGTAAGTTATAAAAATGCTACATACATTAACAATCCCGTAAATTTGCTCGTAAATTTCATTTAGACACTCAAACTACGGATTGTTTTGATTGAGCGCTTGAACACATGATAAGTGATCCTATTAGACTCTTCCGACTCAAATTTTGGAAAAACTTTTGCATGTGTTCTCCAGTGCTCATTACATAGATAAGCTGACTATTTAAGACATGTCACTTCCTTAATTGTATGCATTTGCCTCAATAAGCCGTAAAACCTCAGGCTTCTTCTTATTGATGCTAATTAAAGGATGTGACATATTTTATGTAATTAATTATTTATGGAATGGATGCTTGAGAATTCATGCAAAAACTTTATCAAACTTTGAGTTGAAAGTGTCTAATAGGAACACTTTATCTTGTGGTTAGGTGTTCAATTGAAACATGCTATAGTTCCGAGTGTTTAAATGAAATTTTCTGGCAAAATTTAAAGCATTATCCATATATTTAGTCTTACAAAAAATGGGTTAAGAAACCTTTTTTCCTTTTTCCAGTTTTTTTTTTTTTTGGTGGTGGAGAGAGTTGAATAGTGCTGCTGGTTTTATTGTCGGAGTTGAGAAACTTGGTGATGTTAGTTTCCAAGGATACTGTCATAATAGATTATCCTCTATTCTCCTAGTGAAATCATTTGTCTAATTTGAAAAGCTGTTGGATTTTGAATGAGAGAATGGTCCCAACTTGTAGGTTAGATAGTTAGATCAGCAACTTTGCACTATGGAATGGATTGTGAACCCTCTATATTTTGAACAAAACAATTCTATTCGTGTATAAGAACATGCAGAGTTGAAATTACATAATAAGAGCATGGGCTAGAATATTTCGTGCTTGAAATAACAGGTTGCAAAACACCCGAGAAAGTGCATCCACGTGAAGTTCTGAATGCCTAATAGCCGCAATAACTAGAAAGCTGATTTTGAAAAAATAGGGAGAGGAGGAACACTAAGTATGATTGTTCTGAAATTTCATTCTTTGGAAACCTGGAGTTACTGCATCGAGGTTTATATCTACTCTAAACGCGATGCTGAATAATTCAGCTTTCATTGTTACGTCATGGTTAAGCCTACTTACGTCTTAGGTATAACCTAGAATATATTAAATCTCATTTGCTGCTAATTCTGGAAGGATGTTGTCCTTGTCAGGATTTAGTTTCATACGAGAGGATTTATTCACCTTTGATAGTCATTGGAAGATAAAACCTAGTTTACCCTCATACTGATTAAAAGAACTTATTTGCCATCGTGATTATGTTTATCACATAACAACATAACCAGTGTACTCCATGTATGTGTCAATCACTTGAGGGATATTTAATTGCAAGTCTTCAATCACTTGAGGGATATTTAATTGCAAGTCGAGATATAATGCAAGTTGACCCAGAGACCACCATAAAATAAAAGATATATGCAATGACTGAGACCAGAAATAAAGCCAAATTATACCCACCTGTATTGTGTGGTTCAGTACATAATTATATCTCGCAAATACAGCACCAGCCTTTTGCTGGACAAATTAACCAACATTTTCCTTATCTAGAATTGCCTAGGCAAGGGATACTTGTTCAGTTGGTGGAATATTAGTGGAGTAACTGCTGCGCACTAAAAATTATTTTAAAGGACTTTTTGTACTTGTTCATTCTTGGAGAATGACTTAGAACTAGCAGAATCATGTCCAGCTGAAAGCAATAGGGCTAGCAACAACGTGTTGTCCATCTGACCACTCCAGTCGAGCGAAGATAGTTGTGCCTGATGGCTTGGAACTAGCAGTGAATGTCACCGTGTAGGTCTTCCTTTCATTCTTTCGAGTGAAAGTAAGTGTTTGTGGCTCAACCAAAATCTTCACTTCATGTGATTCAGAAGAGACTGATACCTTGTATGTAGCTGGGTTTCCCACGTTTGTTAGTGTCCTTGTGTATGTGGTCACTGTGGGTGTACTACTATCTGCATGTTCACCCCAGGCAGTCTCCAAAGGAATGGCAAAAGATGGGTAATTAAGATCCGCAACTCTATACTCCTTATCTTTGTCACAGGAGATGTCTCTCTTCGCAATGACCTTGATCATGCTTGGACTGTAGTCCAAGGCACAAAGGAAGTTTATATAGTCATCGACTGTGAGGTCATACACTAAACCAGGATTGACAGCTGCTGTTGGATTCACATGTCCAGCACCATAATCAAATGGTGTAGATGCCATTCCTGTTGCAACATCCTCAATTGTTTTTCCGTTGTTGTATGTGCTGTAGCTTGTAGTCATCAGTGCCGACCTTATAGCTGCTGGACTCCATTCTGGATGGGCTGCTTTGAGTAATGCTGCTAGCCCACTTACATGGGGACATGACATGGAGGTTCCAGAGATGATGTTGAAACCTACATTCCTAGTGTCTTCTTGTAAACCAGTTGGTCCAACTTTCCCTGTCCAACCAGCAAGAATATTGACACCTGGTGCTATCAAATCGGGTTTAAGTATATCTGGTGTGATTGGGTTTGGCCCTCTGGAACTAAAAGCTGCAACAACGGGCGATGGTTGAACGCCCAACTTAGTACCTCCAAATGCAATTGTGGCAGTTGGGTTACTGTTAGAAGCTATGTACTGCTTGATCAAGTTGCCAGCAGTTTGACCAACTGCAGCTGTAGGTATGAGGTGTGCATCAGCAACCAACTCATCTCCATAAGTGTCAGTGTTTGCCAGAATCATCCCGATTCCACCAGCCTTCTTCACAACCAAACCCTTTTGTGCCCTTGCATTCATCCCCCGGTCACATACGACAATTTTCCCAGCAACTTCTTCTGGAATTAGACTACCACTGGTGCATAAATTTCCATTCGATGATTGGCTGACATTTCCAGCATACACCAGTGGCATCATAGAACTTGGCAATGCTTTTCCACTGTAAAGTGATACTCCATTGAGTTTTTTCCCATTTCCAATGCCAATGTATGCTGGAAATTCACGGTCCATGGTTCCTGCACCCACAGTAGTTATCCATGGTGCAACATTGGATAAGGTCCCAGTGCTGGGACCGCCATTCCCTGCTGAGCATGAGACAAAGATTCCTTGAGAAGCTGCAGAAAATGCCCCAATTGCAACTATGTCCTTGTGATATTCAGCAATCGTGCCACCAAGGGACAGTGAGAGCACATTTACACCATCTGTGATGGCCTGCTCCATCCCTGCCAGTATGTCGCTACTGAAACATCCTCCAGTCCAACATACCTTGTATGCAGCCACTCTTGCGTGTGAAGCCATCCCACGTGCTGTACCAGTGGCATAACCCAAGAGGCTGGCTCCAGTTACAACCGAGCCAGCTGCTGTAGTTGCAGTGTGTGTGCCATGGCCTTCATCGTCCCTCGGTGACTTGGATTCAATGGTCTCATCAATTGCCCCGGCAGCTGCTTCATAACCTTGTGAGAAAAACCTTGCACCAATGAGTTTCCGGTTACAGCTGGATGCATCGAAGTTCTTTCCCGTTTGACACGTGCCCTTCCAGCTTGCAGGGACTGGACCTAGTCCAGTGTCATCAAAACTTTTTGATTCAGGCCAAACACCTGTGTCCAACACACCAATAATGACATCACTCCTTGCCTCATTCTGAAGGGAGAATGATCTACTTTCACGTCCTTCAAGTCCCAGGAATGTAGGGGATCGAGTGGTGTGAAGCTCGTATCTCACTTCCTCGTGGATTGAGAGAATTCCCGGTTGCTGTGCCAGTGATTTGGCTTCATCAGCTGTTAGCTGTGTTGAGTAGCCATGGATGACTTTGTTGTAGGTGTAAAGCACCTTGGCACTCTTGGATACTGACTTCAAAGATGAGTCATACCACTGAGTATGATCATCAAAATCAGCAGGCATGTTGAACTTGTCCATGTGAATTATGTAAGTCTTTTTCTGGTTCTGGGTTGCACCAACAAACACATGAAACAACACCAGGACTAATATCGAAAAAAACACGAGTCTGAATCTTTCCATCTTTTGAGGTTCTTATGTGAAAGTTCTCTACTGAAAAGAAAGAAGGTTTTTTCAGTAGGCTCTAACTTGCATATATAATTGCTGAATGTTGATAATGGTGTAGTGAAGGAGCACACATAGGGGCTATTTATAGAGTAGCAAAGAGTGTTCGTATGTAACTCCTTTAGGTTTAAAATTTCTTTGTTTAATCTAGGACCCACTTAGTTGACATAATTGAATCTTGTCAAAAAGATTCAACTATTTAATTTCCCAATTAAATGATGCAGCTTTTAAGAGAATCTTTTTTTTTTTTTTCTATCGATTTGGGGGAAACAATATTGCTTTGTACTATATGTCTGATGCATAGTGATCAAGTGGAAGGTAAGATTGTACGCGCCGACTGTCCACTCGTGTGTGTAGCTATTCATCTTTGTACTAGAATACAGAATATTGGCCTTTCCTCTGTTGCATATTTAATTATTATTCAAAGGTTATCTAGAACAGAGGAAAACCAAGGTGCCTGAAAGTCTCAGAATTGAAAGGTGCAGTTTTAAAGTAGTACTTGTCGCATAGGCGATTTCTTCAGATTTGTCCAATCCTTTGTGTATAAGAGTTAACTGATATTTGTTGGTAGTGGGAAGTGACATGTATACTTTAGAACTAGTTGAGACGTGCGTAAGCTGACTTGAACACCACGATTATTTTTTTAAAAAAAGTACTTGTCGTAAGATATTACCATCTCTATTCAATTGGAATGCAGTATGAGGGAGACCAATTCTTCCTTGTATGGTGGGAAGTGATGTGCACTTGGGAAGATTAGGACAAGAATCCTGTGTACTACATTTTTGAAGCTGTGTATGTTTTCTGGCTATGCAGAAATTAAGGGCCGTCTTCTGTTTTAACAGTTTATTTGGTGTACTTCATGGAAATTTTGAGTGAATTTCTCTATTCCTGAAGTGTAATATATTAAAAAGTTTGCTCCAATATTTACAAGGCGATTTGCACTTTCATGAACACTCGATGAAATTACAACAATTTAGAGAAGATTAGCATGACTCGTGAGCACAAATTTGATAGAGGTAAGATTAGACATACATAGCCATGAGTAAGTACAACAACGTTACCCCAATGCCTCAATGGCTTCCGCCCATTGCGGGGTAAGGGGGGTCAGATGTACGCAGCCTGATCCCTATGTTTAAAAACATAGCGCGACTGTTTTCGGATGACCCATGATGAGCGTCGAAAGTTGCATTGACTAACTGCTACTTCACAATTGAAAGAAGCGCAGATAGTTTAAAGAGCCATTTTGCTTAATTCCATCATACCCCAAAGTCAAAAAATAGTGAATCTTTGGCTCCATCCGATGCACATGAATTGATAAAAGAGCAATAACAAAAAAAATACGGCCTTTCAATGCTAGTGAGACAACCAGTAACTATTTTTGTTTCTCATTTGATGTTTGATATCTGCATTTGAGTTCCAGTTAATTTTGTCCCGAACCTCAGGACTAAAGTAGTTTTTATTGGTTCTCGGAATAAAATTATTTTCAGAATAAAGGAGGTAGGGATAATCCAAAATAAAGTCTACTAATACGCCGCATATCTGTGATCTTTACACATCACTTTCCATACTAATGGATCTTTTTAAATTTATTTTCTCTATATTGGGGAAAACATAGGAACGGAAAGTAGGAAATTCCTACTCTAGTTGAATTGAATGGAAGGCTTACATTATTTGAATCTCTGATTGGATGAAACAGAACTTTTATTTCCCACTAAAAAAACTATTGTAGTAGTTTTCTGATTGAAAAAGAAAAAACAAAATAAAAATTATCGTTTTCAATAATAATATATTCACTGTAACTTTACGAGTATAATTTGGGGAGGATGAAATATGCATACTGTAGGCAGAGTTTATCTATATCTTATGAAAGGTGGAGTGATTTGGTGGGAACTAAAACCAAAGAGATATTGTGCCTGACGTTCCTTCTTCTCATCAGATAGCTATTTTGAGCTCATTTAAACACTAATTTTCTTCTTTTTAATCGTTGATATTATCTCAATTGTGCCCCAAAGCCATTAGAGTACTCTATGACACAGGAGGTTTTTGCTTTTGTATTTCGGACTTTTTACTTTATTTTGTTATAGTAGAGTTTTATGCAACTATATCTTGATGATTAAGTTCTGATTTAGTTGGTGTGGAATTTGCAAATTTTAGGAGAGGTCTTGTTAGTATGGAACTAAAGATTGTCGTCCTATAATTGAGTGGTTTTAATTTAGTTTAGAGCCGTGTGATGGAGCTCCCGACTCTGTCATAAGTGAGAAGCAAGTAAACTCTATAACACTAAACTAAAGAAGCAAGTCATGTTTGTTAAACTTAAGGGATTAATAATGTGACTAACTTGCTAGTCCATCAAATATCGTAGTTTATCCTTATGAGCAGAAGATTCCTTCTGTGAAACTCATCGAAATTCATATTCAAGTAAAAGAGACACGAATTCATTGATGACTTTTTACAGGTAAAATATCGTCTAATATGTTGAATTAGTAGATCACCTGCGTAGTATACCATAAGAAAGTTGAATACCTTTGATGTAATTGCCAAACTCACACCATCTTTTCCAAATAGAGTTTGTCCCTTAGCCACACGAACACACGGTATCCCTAGTAGTATATTACGATATTTCTATATTTATTGAAAAATACATGTGAGTTTGATTAAAAAAATTAGCAATATGTTTTATTATATGTAAGATTGAGAAAATAGCCAAAATTTATGAGTCTTATACAAATATAACGGTTACTTTGCTGAAACTACTAACTCTAACTATCTAACTATATTAATCGAGGTCGATCTCACTCTTCACCATGCCCCAGCCGAAAGCTGAGGAGAGAAAAATAATGCGAAGGTGAACCCTGGTTTATCATCTTCAACTACCTACTAAGCATCTATGCTAATTCTCAACATTTGCGCGCTCCTATCAACAATTGCCTTTCTCATCATTCTCCTTATATTTTAATTTTAATTTTTTAAAGTAAAGAAATAAACAAATTTTGATGTTGGCGCCCACAAAGTATAAGATCATGTATCACTTCAAAATTGAAATGAGAAGATGGAAAAGATATGTGATAATGCTTATTAACAAATTCCATATTAATTTAAGGAAAAAGACATAAATATTGGCCTTTTTTGTTTGTGTTTTCACATTATAAAATATGAGATTGGATGGTCCAAGTTGAGATTTTTGTCTAGTGGCTATGTAGACAATGTAATTGTTTTACCATAAAGCCATGACCAATTGCCTTTTAGGCTTCTAATGCTCAACAACATAATTACCCATAATGAATACAAAATTTTTAATTATTACTATCATCAATATCCAGTAGCCTTTTTGCCCAAAAATACTATTTTCTTTTTAGTTTTTACCCCTCAAATCAATATCATTCCACACACCAGCAAATTTGTTGACCTTTAGTATTAATATATACTAGTTAATTAACTAATATAGTTATAGTTTGAATTAATTATGGCTCACGGTAAACATTTAGCTGTAAATTACAGTTTAAGTTTTATATAATTTGTGCAATTTATATAAACATTGTGCATGAATACAGTTTGAGTTTTGTATAATCCACGCGACTTATACAAACAACGTGCACTAATCAAATTGTATAGCGAAATATACGAACACTGTAAATTGTATAGCAAAGTATACAAATACCATGCTCGAATTGTGTAACGAAATATACAAACGCTATACAAAATTGTGAATTATATATTGAATTATACAAACGTATAAAAAATGTTGCGCGAATTATACAGATATTGTTATAACTATAGTTACAAAATGTAATTACTCAAACTATAGCTATGAAACATAATTAAAATATTTTTGAATGACTCTATACAAAAATTCGTCAACTTCTTCATCATTAATATTTTAGTATGTTTTTGTCGAAGCAGTGTAGATAACACCTAATTAACACAGCAAAAGTACTTAAAACTAGAAGAAGAAAAAACAAAGTTTGACCTACTTTTAAAGCCAATTAATTCAGTGTCTATTTGGTTTTTGGATAAAATTATTAATAATTCACTTGGCTTTAATGGAAAAGCCACTAAATGATTGAAATAATTTATGTGCTGAAAAGCAATAAAATTTTGTGCTAATTTCTACAATTATTGGTTCATATTAATTCGGCGCACAAATTGACTATGAATTCCATCCTATTCTTAGTGAAAGTGATACACTTTTATCATCGTAATCTATATTATAATTTTTTTAATCCATCTCAAAAAGATATTATATTCCATGTTGAAGGTTTCAAGTTTGAAATTTTGCTAGTGAAAGCAAAAGATTTGCCTTTTCGACCGAGTTCATCATATCGGACTTACCATGTGCGGGTTATCTCTCCTATGTGATTAAAAATAAAAAATATACGTAATTCTAAATGTCTTTTATTTTTAATAAAATTATTTATAATTAGATAAATATCTAAGATTTAATTTAAACCATAAATTTAATTTATTTTTTTTATAATTTTATAACAAGTCAAATATCGTCACGCAAATTAAAGTGAACCGAGGATTATTATTGAAAGTGATTTGACAAAAAAACCACTTATTTATAGTATCATTTAATGGAAATTAGCTGGAATGGGGTCCTACAAGTCTCCCGCTAATAATTGAAAAAGAAATATTTCTTATTATTACGAAGATGAGTAATAATGGACCATGAATTTAATTTAGCTAAAATGATTGATTGGTGATTGACCAAACAACCAACGTGGATTTTGTGTCATTTTTTTTTACAGTACAATCATGTCAAATAATTGTTGTAGATTTAGTAATTTTATGCAAGTTTATTCATGTGGTCTCCAGTGAAAATCATAATCTTGGATGCTCGTTTTGGACTAATTATATCAACTTGGTGCACTGAATCCTTGGTAAGTGTTGGGGCTATAATGATGAAAGGAGAAGAAATTTAAATTAATAATTTATATAAGATAAAATATTTTGATTGAATTAGATTGTTGAGAATAATTGAAGGCAAGTTTAGTGACATATTTCACGTGGCAGATGTGAAAATAAGGAATGATACAAAAGTCATTTACAAATTTCAAGAAAAAAAGTTTCAAGTATATGAGGTCAATCGCCCAAAGAAATTGACAGATTGTTGATGATGTTACATAGTGCAATGAAATGAAAGCTTTTAATTCGGTGTCTTGTGTAAAAAGAATGTGCCCCCAAACCTTAAATATGAGTTCTATAAATTGGAGGCCGAAAAAACTATATTGTATTTAGAGGAGTATTTGCCAATGAAGAACTTGCACGTTCAGAAGATGAGAATAGCAAAATGAGAGTGTTGAGATAGATGTGTGTGCATACTAAATGAGATTGAATTAGGAACGAAGTTATTCGGGACAATATGAGAGTGACTTCCGCGTGGATAAGATGAAGGCGGCAAGACAAATCTGATTCAAACATATGAAGAGAAAATGCACAGATGTCTCAATAAGGAGTTGTTAGAGGTTGGCAATAATGGGTATAAGGAAAGATAGAGTCAGGTAATGCTGAATAAGTCTCAGGAAGAGGTAACTGGACAAAATATGACTCACATGTAGCTTACCAAAGACATGAGGCTAAATATAAAGATTTGGAGGTCAAGAATTATGTAGAAACTTAGTAGGTAGTCGAACATTGTCTATTTCCTTTATCAATATTGTTATTATCTCTCTATTATATATCTTATTCTTCATTTTTAGTGTTACATGTTTTCTTTACTTCAGTTATCGTATTATTTGACGAGAAATCCTATTAATTCGACAACAATTTAGCATTAAAGGCGAGAAATCGAACTCTCATCGATAAACACCCTTGTTATTTACTCTATTTCCCTTTAGCAGATCATGTTTCTTATATCACTTAAAGGTAAGCTTCAGTAAATATGTTTCTTATATTTCTAATAAATATTTAAAGATGGCCGACTATTTTATAATAAGGTTGCTTTATACCCCATTAAAAGTTAATACTAATTGATAGCATTAATGAGATTGATAACAATTGGTTAACTGCTGAGCCCAACCTCATTTCTTTGGATTATTATTGGCCCTATGTTATATGTACATTCCCTACATATATCATTTTCATGTTATAATAATTACTCTCAATTTCAACCTTAACAGTGACACCTGCCAAACAAAACCTTGATAGAGGTTTGATTAGTCCTTCACCTATGGAAAGAGCCTCTCCACCTCTCCGAGGCAAGAGTGAAATTTGCGTGTATTCTATTCTTCTCAGATCCCACTAGATATATTGTTATTGTTGTTGTGAACTATAGCCATGAAATTTGTACCTTGAATTTAGTTCTAAGTGCATATATCTTTAAAAAGTTCTGACATTAACACTTTCTCGTTGATCGAACTTTTAACAAACGAACATATATGTGATAGTATCTTGATTGAAAACAGAACAGGTGTGGAAGAATGATAAAAGATAATTATCTACTTAATCGACTAAATAAACAAAGTTAATACTCCCTCCCACCACCATCAGCGTGATTTATATTTTATATATTGAATTTTTTTTCTGCGATGGGTGTTATGGAAGTGTATGATCATATCATCTAAAAGATAAAGTTGTTAGAGACAGTCTACTTTTATTTACTTAATTATATTCTCAACATTCTCATAATGTGTGTTCCTAGTTCTTTTTCATATGCCAAATATGTGGATATTCTTTTATGATAATGTGTGGTATGAGACTCGAAAACAAGACCTTTGTATTTTTGTTATCATACTAAAGTGTGTGATTATTTTATCTAAAAACTTAAAAACGTTAAAGCGAGCACACTTTGAATTGTGTGACTATTTTCATAGGAAACAAGACCTTTGTCTGCTTGTGGTTGTCTTGTATGGTTCAGTCGTGTAGGCAAAGGGGAAGAACTAAGAAGTAGACCCCTTCAAAGTTCCAACAAATTTTCTATCTCCTCCGTAGATAGGAGAGCATGGAGGTAGAGAATTAGGATAAAAATAGTAGGCAATCGAGTGGTCTCTCTCTATCCAGGGTAGAGTATGGGTCTAACCTGAAGCGCCTATACGCTCCCTTATAACCATTATGCTAGTATTATTTTATTCCTCAATACTATTACTAACGTTGTTTCTTGAGTAGTTGATGTAAGTAATTTTTTGCCTTCAATATTTTTGAAAAATTATTTTTTTTGAGTTTACTGGAAATAGTCTTTCTAACCCCACAAACATAGAGGTAAGGTCTGAGTGCACCCTATCCTCCGCAAGCCTCATTTGTGGAACTACACGGAATATGCTGAGACAAGTGGCTGGATAGAAACAGTATTATTCACCAAACAAGGCTCCCCCTTAGTCTTGAATATCTTGGTGACACCAGAAACCATAGACTATGTAGCAGTTAACAAGCTGAAGTTATCAGATTGTTTCAAGAGAACTTTTATGTTTTTGACTTCTAAATGTAAAACTTCCATATCTATTAAGGTGATGCAACTGATACAGAGTAGGAGCCTCTGAAGAACAGTGATGTGCTCAATGGCAAGTAGAGTCGGATTCAAGATTTTAAATTGACGAGTCTGTTGTGTCTGTACTCACACTCCACTGTAATATCTGATATGATGTTAATATGAGTATCTACTTTTTGAAATTATTGAAAATTTAAAAGCTTGAACAAAACACTGTTGAAGGCTACATCTTCTGCTGAGAGATATTCATGTTTCCGCGACTTTTCATTCACACGAAATTTGCAGTATTGATCTGCATCATGCAATTATCAATTATCATAAATCATGCATATTGGCCTGACTACCTACCTACACCTCCCATGATACTCAACAGGCACAGATTTATCATACTTTTCCTGCATATTTATATCTCAGTGAAGAGAACAGCCAACAAGAAAAACCAACAGCATCTGCTTTCTTTTCTATTCCAATTATTTCTCTATGTTTTGTTAGTCCCCCAAAAAGGCTTTTTTGATATCCCTTTCAGACAATTTCTTGTCTGGTCCTCTTAGTCATAATCAAAATTGTTGAGCAACACAACAGAAGCGATATGAGTGCGCGCATAGTCTTTGTATGGATTCTAAGTTTCTTGGTTTTGTTGTGTTTTGGGATTTATGGACGTGTAACAGTTGAAGCAATCCGAGAAGGGAAGTTTTTAACTTCTCAGGCTAAGGCTGCCGATGTAGCACTAACCAGCGGTTATGGAAAAGAGTTTGGAGGTGGTGGGGGAGGTGTGGGTGGAGGCATAGGAGGAGGTGGTGGTTTAGGCTATGGCTCGGGTGGTGGCGGTTTTGGTGGTGGAAATGGTAACTATGGGATGGGTGGAGGATCTGGCAGTGGCCAGGGTGGTCCATATGGTGGAGGCAGTGGTTTTGGTGGAGGCTTTGGTAATGGTGGTGGCTTTGGTGGAGGAAATGGTAATGGCGGCGGTTTTGGTGGAGGATATGGTAATGGTGGTGGTGTTGGTGGAGGAAACTGTGGCGGATGTCCAGGTGCTGGTGGCGGCAGTGGGCAGTCAAAGTTTCCACAAGTGGCTGCAGGGAGGAAGAATTAGCAAGGAACATACTGGTGTTAACTAGATTATCGATATCTCGTGTAAAATAAGGACAGTGTTTACTACTAAAGCTAGTTTACCTTACACTATTGTAAGCAGCAAAGTAGGTCCAGAACCAAAAAAAGGTATAATAAGAACCAAATAGATTGTTATGCACTTCATATAATAAAAACCCACTGATACAAAGAGATCATTGTTTATCTAAATATAGCGTCGTTTTTATTTAGCGGAAATAACTATTTACACGCTGCAGAGTAGATGCATCATAATCTGATAAAGAAACATTAGGTAGAACCAAGTTGTGTTCTGAACTGCAATGACCTCAAATTCTTGACGCAGAAATTGCAATACATCTGCTGGTGAGTTCTTCTCATTCTTTATCCTGAAAGAAACATATGAAAATAGCTATAAAGCAAGTTTTATCTGCTGTAACTACCTACCGATTTCTTCAAACATAACATATTCTACCTGCCTAATTATATTGAGAGACAATTTGACCTCGAAAAAAGAAAATTTAAACGCATTCAGATATCTACCAAATGAACAATCATAAAAGCCAAAAAGAATGGATCATTGGACCAAGTCAAAAGTGCATCAGAGGCCCCAAGACGTTTATACTCCAGACGACTCTCGATCAAATTTTCAAATCACCCTTAAACTTTGAGACTATTTGCCTCTTAACGTTGTCCAATCCATTAGCCATGACAGCTATCCCTTCTATTAACCACACTCTCTCGTGCATTGCCTTCATATTAAACTTGAACAATCAGGGGAGATCCTATATCTTCTACTTCAGCTCAAGTTCGACCCCTAATCTTTATATGGACATTATCTTCAAAGCATATAACACTTAGGGATCGAACTTGAGCCAAAGAACTCAGACAGAAACTGAATTCTTGCTGGACCAAACTTTTCTTCTCATCCTTTTGATCAACATAGGTTTTTAATAAACTCGTCTTTAGGATTATGGTGAATAGTAAATTGGTTATCTTTGACGGAGACTTAATTATGAAGCACCAAAAATATTAAGGGGCCAACACCATTACTAACTCTAAAGTTGGGTTTGACATTTGGAATGACTAACACAAAAAAATCATTGTTATAAACCCGCATAAAATTGATAAAGTGGTATAAACGATGAATGTTGCAGTAGTATTCTTCCAGAATAAATGAAAGAAACTTTGAGATCATAGACTCAAGTATTCTACTTCCTGAACCAAGATGCAGAAGCAAAAGACGGATTTTATGTTTTCTCTTGAGTGCGGTATGAGTTGGATATCATCAATTAAACAGATATAAAATGGCTGGTTTTGTAATATGACAGTACAGATAAATAGTTTACATCGTTGTTCTTACATTTACGGAGAAATTAAAAGGTGAAGCCGTTGTAGAATAAAAGGAGCCAATTATAAGATTTTTTATTGTCCAAACAACTATACTTGTCAGGCCTGAAATAGAATGAAAAACGAAGCAGCTCTTTTAAGTGGTCGGTCTACTGTAAACTAGATATAACTAGGCAACAAGATACACATTCTGAGATTAGTAGTATTGTTCCAAGAAGCCAACTACTCTGATGTGACTGATCGTGACATGTTTAATATAACAGAGTCTCAAGTATTGAGTATGTTCTCGATCGATATTCTTTGAGATGCAGTGGAAGCCAGGATATTATATAAAGTATATTCTTAGAGATGCAATTAAAGCCCAGATATTATATAAAGTATGTCTACAGATATTATATAAAGTATGTCTACTAAATGTTCCTTATAAGGAAAGGGCAAATCTCAAAAAGATTGTGTAGGATTCTCCAAAAAGGATGTCTGAGTGAAGTCCGAAAAATGAATATCTGTAGCCATTTTGAAAAAAACAAGATCACCTAAGAAACAAAACCGAAACAAGGGAATCTTGCTTTTAAGAACTGAAAGGGAGCTGTAAAAAGGACAGGAGGATACCGCACATAATCTGACATTAACAATAGCAGACATTTTTATTAACTAGATAACTCTGTTCTTATCCTAGAAGTGAACAGCACCACAGAATTAAAATGATTTAGAAAAGTGTATGAATCACCTTTTCACCTCCAGCAAAATCAACTCCCTCTGCAGCACGATTCATTTCCTGTGTCCTGTATATACATGCAAAAGCTAGTGAAAAAAGGCAAGATGAGAAACAATACTCAAGAGTCGAACAGAAAGATGAGCAGTTGGAACTTTCGTTGGACATAATGACGAAAGTGAAATACAAGTACCTTTCATCTTTGCATGTATCATTAGAAGAATCTGGAATGGGATCTGGATCTCGAGGCATTTTAGTTTCTGAAGACCCTACTTCACAATCATCCTGCACGGTAAACCATTAGGAGTTACATTTCTGGAAAATCTGTAAGTAATCTATCCAAAAAAAGTTTAAATATATACAACCTTACTATGATGTGTCCATTTGGGAACATGGTCTGACAAAAGCTTAATATACTGCTCCATAGCCACCTCCTGATTCATGCTTCCCATTTTCTGCCACGCATTCCTTGCACAATGGAATTATTGTCCTCCATCACTTACAGATAGCAGCTTTCATTCCTGTTGTATAACTAGCAATCAAACTACATCCGAAGTAGTTTGAAGGTCTGTCCTTTACTGCTTATTGTATTTACTTTAGATATCTTATTCTAACACAATCTTATATGATATGTAAATGTGTTAACTATCATGCTCAGTTTCCTGCTTAGTCCTCTTAACTTCACAAAGAAACTCAGGCTATAGAAATCTGTTCTAGTTTCTGGTCAAACTATCCTGTGGTAACCAGGACACGGTAGGTTTGATGAAAAATAACGAATAAGTGGTACTCCTAAAATGCAAGGGGAAAGCTACTTTAGGTCAGATCATCCAACAAAGTCGAGGAATCCAACTGTGAATGATTAGACTCAAAGTCGATAAAAGGTGAGATGGTGATTCATTTCCCCATTTTCAGTAGCATTCCTTCTATTTGCAAAAAATGGTAGGCACTAGGAGTGAGTAAACTACCTGATAATATATTGATCTTTTCGTCTCCTACAAAAGGTTCTACTCATCTAATAATCATCAAAGGCAAGGTCACTTGATCAACGCAAGTAGTCACTACACAATTTTATTAATTTTCCAGTTCAAGTAAATCGACAAACACTCAATCAAATTGTACAATTGAATTAGAGTATCAACATTATGCTAAAGCTCTTATTTTTTTGGAGTGAGAGGCAATACCATTTGGCGCGGGCATAGACTTTCAATGCCATTGGTTGAGGTTCATGACAAGGCCCTTCCATTGCAATTTTCTGGAGCCCATACAATTGCATCATCAATTCACTCCCCAAATTCTCCATCCCACTATTCTTCGCATTTCCTCTATTCACAAAGTTTACAGCCTTGACAAATTCCTCCTCCAATTCACTTCTCTCAATCCCCTCCCAATCATCATCACTATCTTCATCGATCACCATCTTACTTGTCTTCTCATCATCCCCTTTACTTAACCCTCCTCCTACCTCAATCACCTCAGTTTCACCTACTTTAACTTCATCAACAGCCAAAGCATTTGCGATATCTTTATCCTTGACAACAACCAACTCATCAATCTTCCTAACCTGAACCTTTTCCTCCATTACCTCCATTTTGCTACACACATCTGCATCCTCATGAACATCACTCACCTCTCTTTCACCACCACAATGCTCAATCAAATCAAGATTCTCAGATACCTTTTCTCCCTTAAAGTCATCACCTTTCATTGAAATACCCTCAAATTTTTTCTCAACCTCATCCTTTTCCTCCAGCAACCCAAATTTGCTACACACATCTGCATCATGCTCAATCAAATCAAGATTTTTCAAAATCTTTTCAATTTCTTCCTCAATCTTCGTAACTTCATCCTTTTCCTCCACCAACCCAATTTTCCTAGACACTCCTGCATCATCATGGCCATCACTCACCTCCCTTTCACCACCACAATGCTCAATCAAATCAAGATTCTCAGAAACCTTTTCTCCCTTAAAGTCATCACCTTTCCTTAAAACAGCCTCAATTTTTTCCTCAACAAACCCCTCAACTCCATCTATATTGGGGTTTTGAGTTTCTACATGATCAACATTTCCAACAACTTCTTGTTCAACAAATTTGACTCTTTTCTTACTTTTTCTATTCCTAACAACCAAACCCTTTGTAATCTTGGCTTCCTCCACAACAACTTTCTCCTTATCAACCCTTCCATTGTTTGACACTGCAGCAGAAACTAATTTAACAATTATGCAAGAAATAATAAGTGCTGCCATGGCAGTAACAAAGAATTCTTGAAAAAGATTCATTTTTTAACTTTCCCAAATGATCTTCTTGGATACAGTAAAGATGAAGATCAAAAGTTTGCTGAGATAATTAAGAAGAAGAGTTCAACAATGATATGGATTTGAAAGGGATAAGAATGTTAGAAAAGTGAGGGAAAGAATTAATGATGTGGAAGTTTACTATGCTTAAGCCATTTCCATGCTATAATATGGTGGAATTTTATCAATCACAAAGGATATTTGCAGCTTAGAGTAAAGTATATTCGGTTATTCTTTTCCAATAATAAAACTATAGGATATAATTTTGGAATTAAGTTATCTCAATTTTATTTATTTATCTGATTTTGATTTGATCCGTGATATATCCAAGATTTTTTTAAAAGAATTCACGACCCATGAAGTAACTGAAGAAGGTTCGACATCTATTATATATACATAAAAAATTATTTTTATCATATAAAAATAGGATAATTTTTCAATTAAGGATGTTTGAATGAACCATTGAGTATTATGTGGCGCTGCCACTAAATGTGATGTAAAATTTAAAAAAGAAAAGAAATCTTTTGAATATTGTGGCATTAAATTAAAGATGAGTTAATGTATCAAAATGTTATTTTAGTCTTATGAAATTAAAGAGGTATTAAAAATTGAAAGAGCCATTTTTTTAAAAAAAAAATTGAAAAAAATAAGAAGAAAAAAATTAAAACAAAGGGAGTGATTATATCTTTTTTTTTTTCATTTTGAATTGTTCACGATTTCAAAAGTTAATTGTTATCTTTACTTGTCATTTTTAACCTATTGAAAAAAACCAAATTTGTTTTCACATTTTACTTTTAGCATTAAATCAATATTCTAGATTTAATACTAAATACTCTCTTCATTCCATTTTAATTGTTTTATTGCATTTTTTGAAAGTCAACCTAACTAATTTTTCTAAGTTAAACTAATTTGATATTTTTAAATATAAATTTAGATATTTAAAAATGGTAAGAAGAGTATTATTGATGGTAATTTTTTTCATATCAATATGATATCTTAAAATGTTAGTCTACGTTATCAATTACTAATAGCAAATATTCTAACAAAAAAACATATCAGTTATTATTCTCACCCAGTATTCGATATGCATATTGGAGTCCGACTAAATTCGAATTACTCGAACCCAAAACTTTTGGTTAAGGATAAAGAAATATAAACCACTCCACCACAACTCATTTTAGCACTTAATAAGTGTGTCAAATCATAATATAATAAGTAAAAATAAATAAAAAATATTTTTAATTAAAGAAAAATGTAAAATTAATTTCATACCTTATTTCATGAACCAAATGATGATATTACTTTTTTGTTTCTTATCAATTGGGTCCAAAACATGAGCATCTTTATTTGGTGATTTGTTTATGTCAGAGACGGAAAAAGTGTAAAAATGGCCCATCCAAACACGCCTCTTCATGTGTTTTCATTTATCTATCTTCTTATCGTCTCCTCCCATTTTCTGATGTGGCAATGACACAGTGTCATATTCAAATCCAATTTTTTAGATTTACTTTTATGTATTTTTATAAGAAAATATTTTTCTTGTTTTTATTGATGAGTGAAAAAAAATACTTCCTAAGAAATACTATTTATTAAGAATTGAGATGATACTTTCACGTTGGATAAAGCAAAGGGAATTTGCCATCATGAGCCGAGCTCGTCTGGTGCAGGTTATCTCTTCTATGTCATTTGTGAGATATTGCATAGGATCGAAGATTTATCCTATGCACACTCAAAAGAGTAGCGTTCACAGATTCTCTTTGTCATTAAAAAAAAAGGTAATGAAATGTTACACTATTAATGTCATTTATTATGTATATCAAATAATTTTTTAGGCTAATAAATTCTAGCTAATATTATTGTCTATAAACTTTCAAATATGAATTAACAGAAAAAAAATCGTTTTAGAAATACAGAGAAACAAATTAAGATTTATGAATTGATCGTACCACGTACATAATAAGCATGCTCATATTACTTGAATTGCATGCACTATAGCCTATAAATAATATTGTACACTTTTTTTTTAATATCGTAAAAAAAAATATTTACCTTGTTAAAATCAATTTTAAGTATTTGGTAAACTGTCATGACAACTTACAAGAGAATGTCAACAAAAGTATACATTCCTTTAATTTATTTTTAATCAGATGTCTCAATTCTAATTTATAGGATACAAAGTCACCTCTGTTAGGGAGAGCACACTTTAAGACCCTATCACCATTATCAATATGGGGCTTCCCCATATACGTCCAATTTAATTGAATCTCACTACGAATATTGAATAAGAAACTAAAAAAAATATATACTTGAAGAAATTCATATCATGTTAATCGTTGTAGCAACTGAGCTCAAATTAAAAAGTTATATATAGCAAAGTGTAGATAGTTATAGCAAATGAGTTAAATAATTGAGTTTTATGGAGCAAAGTATGTATAGTTGTAGAAAAAAGCCACATTTTTATCATTTTATTAGCATAGTATTTAAGAAAAACAAGATTAGGGTAAAAAATGTGAAATTTTTATATAATCAAGGGAAACAAATATTTACAAAAACATTACGTTATACCAATTACTCTAAAATTTTGAATTCATAGGATAATATAATCATTTTTAAAGTTTATTCTCCATTATATTTAATGATTTTCAAATAAATACGTAAATTTGTTCATTATTCTATATCACACGCAATACACAGTTGAGAATTCAAAAGGGGGATAATTGGAGTATTAGAACAAGTAATTAGGAGGATCAAGGAAATCTTAGAACAAGTTATTCCAATATATTTTTTCTAAATAATGGTTAATGAAATTTAAATTCTACTCATATTTTAAGCTTTAACTAATATTATTGATAAGTGGTAATTTTTAAAAGCTAAACCTTGAACAATTTTAACAAGAAAAGCAAAGTATAACATTCCTGCCAAACAATTGTTTCGTACTTAATTATATTACTTCATTTTCCTTCATTGTGTCATGATTTTTATTCTTTTTTTGGTTTTGGTTTGCTTTGTAGAAATGGTTGAATTAATTTTTCTCAGAAATAAACGTTCAATTAATAGTTATTATCTCAATTTATTAATATCCCAAGAAATGGAACACACTTCTACTATAATACAACAACAACATTACCCCAATGCCTCAAAGGCTCCTGGCCAAGGAGGGTCGAATATACGCAGTCTGACCCCTATGTTTAAAAAAATAGCGCGATTGTTTCCGAATGACCCATGATGAGCGTCGAAAGTTGCATTGACTAACTGCTACTTCACAATTGAAAGAAGCAAAAACAGTTTAAAGAGCCATTTTGTTTTATTCCATCATACTCCAAAGCCAAAAAATAGTGAATTTTTGGCTCCATCCGAGATTGATGGAAGACACTTCTACTATAATGAAGAGTTATAAATGAGTTTAAAACCTTTAACACAAAGTTAAATGACACAATTAATTTATATATTAGCTTCCTTAATTCATTGCTTTAGCATATATTTAGTTTGACTTTGTAATCAATATGGCATTATACAACACGCAAGATAAGTAAAACAAGGAAGAATATTTTACTTGGTCAAAAATCCAGACATTTACTAGAAAACCAGGTATTAGCGTCAAACAAAATTTCATAGCTAAACAAACATATCCCTCGTGTTAATTCCATTTATTTGATATTTTTTTATTTATATTATTAGGTAAGGTAACTACAAATTAACTTTTTGATAATTTGATTGTGTAAAAGTAACGTTGAACCCTTTTTGAAATAACTCGTGTCTGTTTTCTTCTAAATTTATCTCCTATATCCACCTCATGAAAGTTCTTTTTTTATTTTGATTTTTCATTCGATGTTCAATATTTATATTAAAATTTAATTCATTCAAATTTATGTCGTGTAAAGCTTACTTGAAGAATACACTTTCTGTAATGACTCGTCAGATCATTTTGAGAATTAGTCCTTTTGTTTTCCTATAATATCCCTCTCATAAATTTTAAATAGGTATTTGGAACTATTCAATAGCTACGATTATTTAAGTTACGGGTAAATTTAAATAATTCATTTAATTAGGGGACTAAATTGATAATTTATTAAATATCCTATACCACTTAGTATATATAGTAAAATTAGTTATTACGGTTTAATTCTTTTAATATAATTTGAAAAATAAAAGAGAAAAAAAAAGAAGAAGAAGAAGAAGAAGAGATAAGAAGAAAGAACGAAAAGAAAACCTGGAAACCAAAGGCGACGACAACCAAAGATTTCTTTCTCAATTTTGATCGGATTTGAGCGACTCAAAAGTCTAAATTAAATATTTTTTCGAGGAAAACACCGTGGGAGTTTCAGAAATTGATTTTGGTGCGTCGTTTGAGGTAAAATTCGTGATCTTGTTGCTTCGTTTTTAATATATTTCGAAAACTTTAACATGCGATTTCTTCCTCATATTAGCTCCGTTTTTGAATTGGTTTTCGCC
>JAABOM020000084.1:24985106-25004709 GCA_011800125.2 Solanum clarkiae | reverse complement strand
AACTAAATCGAACTGTATAATTATATATATAAATTTTATAATTATTTATATAGTATTCATAAATAATATATAACTATTTTATTATATTTTAATGAATTTAAATCTTTAATTTTATCATTTATATTTGAAAATTCTCTTAGTGTTTTGACATAAAATTTTCATACACCCTTCCCTCAGATAGTTATTTGATTGTTGAGTTTGAGTTTCTTTTCCTATAAATATTTGATATTTCGTATATAATGACTTTAATATTGCTTAAGTAAATCACTTTGTTAGTGTGATAATAACTCTAGTACTATTGTTTAATTGAATTCATAGTAGCTTTCTATAGATTATAAATATACTAGGTGTTTGTGTCTTTCAAGATGTGTATGCCCTCAATAAAGTTATTATTTCAAACCGAAAAATAACCAAAAAAAATCAAACCGATAATAACCAAACTGATAGTTTTTTTTCATTTGATTTGATTTTAGAAATTTAAAAATTGATTAAATTAATTTGATTATTATTTTAACTAATAACCTATCCAAATCAAACCATAAACACCCCAAAGTCTTTGGGCATTATCACCTTTATGTAAACGTGGCAGCACAACATTCCTTATTGTAACTTTAAGACAGCCATTTATGTCGTCATTTTATTCTTGACTTACTTGCAAGACAGTACAAGGTTCTTTTTCTATATAAAAAAATTATATGTTACTTCTTCCATTATGTTTTTATATTATTATTTATTTTTCACTTTAGTTAGTTTTTTTTTTCATATCTAGTTTCTTCTATTTTTGGGACTTGATATTTTTTAAACAATGGTCTTTCAAAAATAACTTTACTATTTCTATGAGATGGTGGTAAAGTCTGTATATATTTTACTTTCTCTGCATTCTATTTATGAAATTCCACTGAATATATCATTGTTGTAATATATTAAATAGTTGTTCAGTTTTAGTTGTCTAGATTGCGTAATGAGGAGATAATTTATTTTTGTGTATATTTTTTTTTTATCCTTGTTACTATTCATTTTCAACATTTAAATGATTTATAATTAATAAGGACAATAATATAAAATTATTTATCATTTTTAAAGAATATGTAAAGTCAAATATAAATAAGTAAAAATATGGACGGAGGAAATAATACTTTCTTGATAAAGCTTATGTTTCGTTTTGGGTAGGGGGTCTTAATGGGGACTTTGCTTTTTACTACGTTAAAAAATAGTAGTATATTTATTCTTTTTAAAAAGTGTGATAATAAGATATTCGTTTTTCTATTTTTGTGTCAAGAAAATCGAATACAATAGAAGAGACAAACACTTAAATTCTGCCCAACTTGCTTTTTGGATGAGAATAGCTCTTACGGGATTTCTTTAAATGTTTTCTTTTATTTGAGTTTGCGTACCATAAAGTTTTGATATCAACTTTTAATACTATATATTGAAATGTGTATCATACAAAAGTTTGTTACTGATGGGGTTCTATCATTATAATAACTACCAACAGCTCATCTCCCCCTTTTTCTTTAATTTCTTTTTTGTCATTAATAGTAGGGAAAACAATATGGTAAAGAGGTTTATCATAATCGTAAGGAGTTGGTGTAAGATATAAGATATAATAATTCCAGAAAATATGAAATTATTTTATTCTGCGTTTGGTTGAAGGTATTAAGTAGTCATAGGATTGTCTATTGCACTATTTATACCTTAGTAATGAGATGATTTATCTCATATATATGGTAGAATAACTTATTCTGGGATAACATAGTTCCAATCAAATAAACTCCTAAAACTTACCGTCTCCTTTCTGCTTTGATTACACTTTTTCAAGCCGAAGGCGGTAGAAATTAGTTCCGAGTATATTTTTTCTTCAAATCCCACTTGTAAGACAACATTGATGTTACGTTGTTGTTTGTGGTGGCAGTGTTAAGAATTACTGTCACGTACTCCCTTTGGTCCCTTTTATGTCATCTTTTATACTTGTGTTTAAATTAAAAAAAAAAGTTAATTACTATTTTACTCCTATTTAATGTACATTAATTGTTTTTAATTTTTCTAGTTGGTCATATATATCTTTTCAAAGTTCATTAACTATCAAAGGTAAAAATGAGAACAACAATATCATTTATGCATTAATTTATGAAATGATATATATTAAAAACTATTTACTTATAATAAATACGACATATAAAAGAGACCGAAGGAAATAATTCTGTTTCGATTCTTCAAATTTACTAAAAAGATAAGGTATGAGGTCCATCCATATGTTATCTTGACAATAACAAGTATAGTACAGTACTAAACAAGTCAAATCGCACAAATAAATTTAACCTTTTGCGTTGTGAATTACACTAAATAATTAAAGAGGGACCAATACAACTTTTTAAAATTAAATAAATATATGAAGACAAAGCAAGAACAGATGAATTATTTTCCGTCTTTCTTTAGTAATAAAGTAGTTTTAGTCATAAAGAACCATATATAAAATAGAAAAACAAATGGTTGGTGATACTGTCTCTTTCTTGTTGTTGCACAGAGTACATCATTCAATTTTTCAACTTGTCTTTGAAATGAACTTTCTGGGGCAAAAAAGGTAATACCATTGTTTTACAAGAAGTTAACAAAGATATTCTTACATCTTGATAGTTTTCACCTACTCTAATCCAACTAATTTACTTCTACATACAACCATCCATATCAAAAAGGCATAAGTAATCTAAAAAGGAAAAAAGAGGGCTTTAGTTAACATTTATGCTGTTTCTGGGAATCAGGATGATTCAGCTGATGAAGCATTGGACCTAGCTTTCTCATACAAGCGGTATATCAGTGTAGACTTGGACATTTGAGGTTCTCTTTCTAGGAAAGCAATCACGTCTTTTACAGTAATACTGCGAGCGACCCTAGTTTGCGTTATCCCTTGATTTCTCACAGCTCTCCTCACAGTACCTATAGAAAAGAGGGTAGTCCAAAGAAATTAAGAGAAATCTTCAAAGATAACAGCCGCTAATGGTTAGTGCACAGGCTAAACCTTATTAACCACACTAAACAAGACGAAATCAACCAAATGTCCTGAAATCAACAGAGGAACAGTAATATCACACATTCCTGGATCATAAACACTTCCAAGTGTTACAAAAACAACTAATATTGTGCCTCAATCCCAATAATTTGGGGTTAAAAGTGGACATGTGCAGTGTTACTTATCTCTCGGTGCTAAGTGAGCACTCTACCACCTAAGCTACATCCAGGTGCTAAGTCGGCTGAACGCAAATGCTTTGACCTAGCCGCTTCATAGCGTTAAGCAATCTGCTAAATATGTACAAGTATCAAATTTCAAACCCAGTTATTAGTACTTGAGATTGGTATTCTATAATTCAAAACCCATAAAATTCAAATCACGGATATGCTTTCTGGCTACATCCCTGGCTTGGGAGGTAACTCTGAGCTTGCCACAAGATTGTTTGGCAGGAAATTTACCACGTCTAATGCTAGGATACTCTGCTGTCTAAATGCATCTCATTCTAGTATTTTTCCCAAAAAACCCACCCCACCCCACCCCCTCCCTCCTCTCTTCCCATTTAAGTTGCTGAGTTCATTCTAGTCAGGATGTTTGGTGTGGGGGGTTTTCCCCCCTTGGATCAAGTAAAATGAGAATTTCATTGAAATGCATCAAGAGGATGTGCCAAATCACATCAGCTGAAGAGAAAAGGTAGCTCAATACGATTAACCTTTAGTTACTACTAATGGTAATTCAAGGAGCTAACAAAATCCAAAAATTTATCTAGAGTATTCACATCTTCAAGTTTACACCAGCAAAAAGGACTCACTAGGCATCTAGCCTTAACTTTGTATAGAGGGGAAATGACACCCTCAAAGCATATCTAAGGTTTCTTTCTATCCAACTCCAAAAATGGCATGATGGTACCATTCTTTCATCTAAGCCAGCTGATATATTCTTCGTTAATAGTATAGGTCATAACCCAGCTCATCCCAAAAAGGTAAAAAAATATACTGCGAACCTTGGGCAGCTTGAAAATGGAGGAATAGATGGTTGATGTTTTCTGATTCTTGTAGACAGATGTAGGCACCTGCTGCTTAGAATTATTACCCTTTTTTGCAAGGTTATCATGAGTTAAGCAAGCATCCCGGATTGCTAACCAGCTGAAACAGGCTATCTTGTTGGAATATTTTCTAGAAAAGTCTCCAGGGTCACACTTCAGGAATATTGCTATTGGAGCAGATCTTCTTGTAACAGGATTTTAAAAAATATGCACCAGCCTGGCTGAAAATCCAAACTAATCTATCAATTTTAGAAGTGTCAATTGAGAACCCATGGAATCTATCAGGAATACCTCCCAGCTCATCCACCTGCAAGTCTTGAAAAATTCCTTCTGCAGTGCAAATTCCAAGAGTTCTCTTCCCTGCACTGGCTGGCTAACTATGGCCTGGGACAGCACATCTAACCGGTATTGTCTACAGAATTTTTCCAGTAAAGTACTATTCCCCAGCCATACACTAAAATAGGTATTCTTGGAAAATCTTCCCAAAGTCTGCTTGTGCATTTTTCAGGGGGAAACAATAAGAGTGACAGAAACTTTCCTGTGCCAGAAGTCTTGCTCCATGTATAATTTTAATAACCTATCTCTAGAAAGAGGCTTCCTCATTGCAATACCTCCAGAATCGTTACATGCACAAACATTTATTATGTATAGGCAGATCCCTTGATCCTAGGTCCCCAGACTGTCTAGGCTTGATTACTTTGTTCCAACTGATCAGACTATTTGTGTCGAGTGCTACTACCCTCCAAAGAATGTTCCTTCTAATTTTATCAATTTGCTTCAACACTTTGTTGGGGTTAAAAGGTTTTAATCATCTAGAAAATCTAGTAATATTTGGTGTTATTACACGTGAAGGAGATCTACAAGTAACTGATACCCCATCTAACAGCAGAATTTTCTTAAACATTTTGGAAAGGAAAACATTTCAATCCTAACTTTCCTATATTTTCAAATCTCTGAATCTCTCTTTCAAAAGATAATTTATATGGTCTTAACATTCTTCCAGAATTTGATATATTTCACTATTATTTAGCATAAAAAGACAACTAGGAGTGCCAAGATTAGGAATGAGGTTATTCGGGAGAAGTTGGTAGTGGTATCTGTGGCAGACAAGATGAGCCAGGCTGAGATGGCTTGGGCACGTGCAGGAGGAGTGCCGACTCCCCAATTAAGAGGTGCAAGAAGTTGGATCTAGAGGCTATACGGAGGGGTAGGGGTAGACCGAAAAGTATATCACGAAGTTGGAAGAGATGATTAGACAGGACATACCGCAGCTCCATATCACTGAGTACATGACCTTAGATACAAAGAAGTTTGGAGATGACGGGATAGAAGGCTAGTAGGGGTAGAATATTGTCTTGCCTTGTGGTTTTCAGGTTTGTCATAGGATTAGTCTTGCTATCATGTTGTACATTACCATTCTTTGATTATTCTGTTACTTCCACTATTTTCTCGCAGAATTGACATTGCTCTCTATTTTAGTTGTCATTATATATCTATTATTTTCTTCTTACCTGGGAGTGGATACACTTGACCCGAGGGTCTTTAGGAAACAACCTCTCTATCTTCATGAGGTAGTGGTAAGGTCTGACCCAACTTTGTGGGATTGACTTGGTATGTTGTGGTTATTGAGCATAAAAAGACAACCATTATTGAATAGGGTAGTTTATCATAATATCTACTTCTCAAGTGAAAGATGCCCCTTAAACAAAACCATTACACTATTAGAATGGTGGAAGACAGCTCATAGCACATAGTATTCCCCCCAAAGCATACTTGATCTGGCACTTCTGACAAATACTTCGATTTATTTTCAAATGTTAAGAGTCCAGTTAATTTGTCGAGGGTCTAACGAGAACAAGCTTTCTACTTCCACGAGGTAGGGATAAGGTTTACATACACTATACCCACCTTAAACCCCACCGGTGGATTAAACTGGGTATGTAGTTATTGTAGGAGTCTAGACAATGGTTATTCATTAGAATACGTGAAAGGCAAACACTAACATATAATACAGGAGTACGATAACCCTAACAAGATGCCACATATGGTAGTTTATGCAAAAGAAAAGCCAAAATATGATTTCAAACAATGTGTGATTCAGGATCATATCAATCACTTCAAGAGTCATAACTACTCTAAACACCATGCATATGAGAAACATCATTCATATTAGAATTCTAGTCGCATGAATCTAGAAACGAGGTCCAATAACAGATCATATACATACCAGGTGTGGCTATTGCAGATGACTGGCTCCTTTTTTCAGCTTCTTGGTGGTCCCTTGAGCTCCTTGTGGGAGCTGATAAATTCTTACGAGTCACATCTTTAGCAGGCTGTGAACCAGAAGCGACATCACCTCCCCCTTCACGCTTTTGTCTGGCCTGCTCAGCCATTAATTGCCACTTTGACAACATGTCATCCCCTCCAACAGCAGCTCGAGCAGCAACATTTGCAGCTGTAGTTCGCATCTTATCGTCCTCTTCCTTGTTTACCTAAAAAGGTACAAACAGTTGGGAAGGATCAAAGCTATGAAAGAAACTACATTTGACACTTCTCTATGGATCTTAAAACTATCCAGAAAAACAGAAGTGTGAGCAAGGGAGAGTACGTACCTTCATTGATTTCCCACGGCCTTCATCCTTCTCCTTATCACCGTCAACTCCAATATTACCTTCAGGCTGATATCCAAGTTATTAAGTTACATATTTTCCGTATTAACGTTTTATTTTTGGGAACAGATAACATAATTTTCTATATTAACATTGACCAGTAGAAACTTAGTTGAAGCACGCTCTAAGTGGTAAGAAAGATAACTCACTTCATTTGCCTTTTGGAGTTTTTCCACATCAGCCTGTTTTTTTTCCCATTCTTCCCGTGCTTTTCGATTGATTGACATGATTTCTTCACGAACATCTGAGGTGACAATTGTTCTGTGCCTTGACTTCTCAATGTCAACTCTCTACAGAAAGCAGACCTCTGATTCAGGTTCATATTAGAATCCTATAAGCTTTTCATATAGCATATTTTAGAAAAAATTTAACCAAGCAGAACATTAACCTGTTTTGACAGTCTGATGAGACTACTTATAAGTCCACGCATTCTCTCCTCCACACACTGGAAGTTGAAAGTTTAGAGGCACAAGAATTTCCCAAAATAAGACAAGACAAACAGAAAAGACCATATCTCACCAATGACAAGCAGCGTTCCACATCACTGCTCATATTCTTTAAACCACATTTTGCCACTGTCAGACAAATCAGGTAAGCAAGAAAACATCGCCGATTTAGTTGGGAAGATGGCTTACTTTATCATGTAACTATATAATAACAAATTGCACATCAAAAAAGGGTTAGATCTAAAAGAGGGATTTAACTGATTTCTGTCAATTTCTTTTGAAGTGGAATTTTCTGCAAAATTAGCCGTTCCTCTTCTTCTTGCACAACTCGTCGAGATGCTTCTGAAACTCGACTATCCTCCTTGGGCCCAGAAAATAGTTGCTCCTCCTCTTCCTGGTTTATGCATTAGAAAACATTATCAAACTACTTAGAAGTACTTCTAAATAAATTCTTTGAACAAGTGATAAGCAGAACATTTATTCCACGGTTGGGCATCGAAGGAGCTATTACCCTTAGATTAACTCCACTAACAGCAGTAACATCATTAAGTTGTTCAATACTCTGATCTAAGAAACCTCCCGACACCTTTTGCTTCTTTCTGTGTAAACGCAGGGATAAAACAATACAAAGTGGAATCAATACAACAGAAAAATATTGACACGCATACCAATAAAACATAACAACCAAAGGTGCTCAGAATAGTATACCCCGAAGGTGGAGGTGAAGAACCTAGCACATCAAGGGGCTTCTTCTGTCCAATGGAAGGCTTTTTCACAGGCGTCTTTCCATTGTTTCCTGGCCCAAGTTGAGATGTCACAGAAGGTGTCCGAGAACTTAGCTGATACAACAAAAAGTGAAATAAGTGACAATGAGAAGCATGCATCTAATCTACAACTTCAAACAAATGAGATATAATGCAAGAAGATTCATAAACGTTTTAGCATGGAGCTTAAGAAACGTGGAACCAAAATATTGCAAGTGAGAAATATGATATACGATGACTACCAAAAATCTGCCAGAAACACATCTCATGTTGCCAAAAACTTTTACGTTCACTTTGACCCTCTGGTATGGAGGCTTTGTGGGGGACAAAATCTGTACTTTCTACTTTAAACAGTCCGATATTTCTGTTTAAATGCCATTGGCTTTCTTTCAAAAACCAGAAAAAGAGAAGATATTCAATAGCAGAACAACAGTACAGGCGGGTTTCTACCATAGAGTTCCAGAGGCTCCATTTTCCTAAAGATAAAAATACATGAAACGTATTTATCTTTGTTACATGTAATAGTGTAAAAATGAGTTCTTTTTCCTCCTTACTGACTTGAAGCATGCATATTACAAATTCTGAAAAGCGCTAAAGTGGATTTAAAGACATCAACCTGTACTGCCATATTGCAGCTCTCTTCAAAGATACCTTCCCCCATCAATTTGAGATGATAAATAAAATACTTAATACAAGTTGAGATTTGAACAGTTCTTCAAAGTTAATCTTTTTGTTTTAATTTCATTTTGGATTAAAAAAAACTAAGAAAGGTTTACTCCGTAGTTTAAGGCAAGAAAGAGGGCGATCATATCATGTTGATGGACAAATGCAAGACCAAGCTGTTGCAGTGAGAACACGGCTCTTAAAAGTTATAAAAACAGAAAAAAGAATTATGCGAGTTGCCCAAAATAATAAGAACAAAATGAATTAACAGCATGTTTAGATTATAAGCCAAAAGTCATAGGTTGGGATTTCTAGCTTATGGATTTTGGCTTATTTTTGTTTTTGGCTTAAAAGCACTTTTTTTATGACAAGGGGAAACCCGCAACCGTTGTCCTTTGGGTATGCACAGGGTAAACCCCCACTCTTATGCAATAGCTAAGTAAGTTCGGTGCGATGAGCTCGACACAGAAGGCAAATCCCTTGCTTTCACTGGCAAGGGGTTTCGAACTTGAGACCTCCAACATGGCAGCCCCAAGCCCAAACCACTGGGCCACCCCTTTGGGGTTAAGAAAAAAGCACTAGAAAAATGCTTAAAAGTTATTTAGCTTAAAAACACCTAAAATAAGTCAATCCAAACCGACTCTAAGTTAGGGAAAATGAATGCAGGATTGAAACCAAATTTAACAAAAAAATAAACAAGTCCAAAATTCTTTGATGGTGACAAAGATGTGCTTTTTACAAACATTTTGGATTGAAAGAAAGAATGAAAAAGGAAGAAAGACCGTGTGGAAGAAAAGAGAGAGCAAAGGGGGATTTTAAAAGATTTTGGATTAATAATGAGAGAGAAAAATGGATTGTTGCTACTTGATGCCATCCCTTAATGAAGTATTTCGATTATAAGTAAGATTGTAGGTTTTTTTAAGCACTATAGAATTCCCATTAAAAGAGGTTGCTTTCCGTCATTTTTCGCTCACTTTTGGACAGAAATAAACTTTTTCACTTGTTTATAACCTTATTCCTCCCTCTCTCCCCTGCTCCCTTCCTATCACTCCCTAAAATCAATTCAAAAGCAAAAAAGTTGAACTCTACCCTCTCCATTCTTCTCGTCACCCATCCTTGATAGTGTAGTCCGAGGGACAAATCCCTGAGGTCTGTAGTGCCAAAGCGGACAATACATTTCATGGTCTTGGGTAGTGACATGAGCGGCTATTCTATAAAATATAGAGAGCTGACAAGCTTATAAATTTCTTTCCTAGAGGAGTTTTGTTAGTTTATAGTTCAGTGATAAAAAACAGTCAAATTCATCGAGCGAAGAGGAAAAAGTCAGCCAAAGAAAAGGACATCACAGGGAAATAAGAATTTTTTTTTAAAAAAAATAGCATGTTTGCAGATACATCTATGTATATATACACATGTATTTATAAAAAACATGTTCTTTTACTTCTACAAATTATAATATATTCTCACTTGAAAAGCCAATAAATCAAGCCAGGATGCAAAGTTGCAAACTAAGAAACTTACCAATGTGCTAGTATCCATATGAGATGACATGGAAGACAAGGCTGAATTTGAAGGTTTCATGCTAGTGGTTGCTGATAAACCAATTCTGGAAGTCTGTTCAATAGATTCATCCCTTGAACTTTCCGGATTGGAATTTACTTGATCCACTTGAACAGAGGAGAAGGCTGATAACTGGGGTCTTTGTAGCTGGTCGTGGAAATGATCAATTGGTTCAGGCTTTGGATGTGTCATTGGTGATGAAAGAATACTTTTCTGCTCTTTATTGGCAGACGGTTGCCACTGAACTGAGGTCTGCTGGATTCTTGAAGTACTTGAGATATTAAGACCCCCACCAGGTAATCTTTTGGCTTCGCTAAAAGTGTTTTGCTTTTCAAACTTAGGGGCACTCATCATTCCCATGGCCTGTGTTGGCACACCAAACTGAGTTGCATTTCTGTTCTGTTGAGCCGAAATTTGTCTCATTTGTGCATCGTCAGATTGCTGTTTGAGAGCTTGTGTTGTTGAAGAGTTGACATTAGATGCAGAATATGCACTATAATTGTTCCCTGCATTAGAGAATGTTGGAAAAGATGCCTGTGAGAAGTGTAAATGGTGGTGTTGTTGTCTATTAAGTCCCTGAATTGGAAATGGTGTCTGATCCCTTTCTTGTTTTACAACAGTCAAAGTAGAAGAAGGCATCTGGCTTCCTTGGGCTCCACGCAGATCAGCTTGGTTTTCCACCTCTTGCAACTTTTGAGCTTTACTCTCAATTGCCATATTGCTAGAACCTGTCCATATTCGAATAGGAGCAACGGAAGAGAAGTAAGGTCAGAGATAAGCAAGGTCAGAGATAAGCTCGGACCAGATTTGAACAAACCAAAGAAATTCAGGGAACAAAGGTACCATCAGCTGGCATTTGCGAATTTTGTTGCTGTGAAGCCTGAGACTGAGGAAATTGACCAGGAACAGTCTGTGAGTTTTTGGATGCCTGAATTAAACTTTAATGTAGAGTTAATACACAATGGTTGAGAATTTCATTACTTTAACAATTGAACAGGCGCTGCTTCATCTACCTGAGATTGAAATTTATATACAGCCATTTTGAGCATTTGGTCACCAATTATACTTCTCATGTTCCTTACAAAACTTTCCTTGGAAATTTCATTTTTCTGAACGCATATTCCAATTGTTAGCAAAACTACCATAACAGAAAAGGCAACATGATGCCAAAAAAAGACAGCTATAACAAATTACTTTGAGTTTAAGGTAAAGAGTCTGGAGTTGCATTGCCCTATCCTTATCAAGTTGGGGTTGTATGTGAGGGAAAAGCATGGCAAAAGGCACTTGTTTTCCCTGTTTGGCGACATTCATTGCAGCTTGGCTACTCGAACCAGTTACAGATTCTGACTGATTACTTGCCTCTGTTGCCACACGTGGCAGACCACTAGTTCCTGTTGTAAAAGACTGCATGGATTGTAGATTATTTGCTCCCTGTAAATTTAGATGTTGAGATTCTGGATTTTGCATATTCGTTTCAGGATTCTGCATATTCACTGCTCCAGAAGAATTAAGTGTGTTTTCCTGTTCAGCCTCTGTGGTTTGGTGACTGTCCTGGGACATATGCTGCAAAGGAAGGGAATTGATCTCCTGTGATGAATCATTTTTTTGCTGCTGATTCGGAGAATCTGTATCATGTCTCTTTAACTGCACACCAGACAAATTTTCCTCCTTTTGCTGCATGGTCTCTGAATCTTGAAGGCTACGATTGGCATTTTCGTCATGATTAGAAGTTTGCCATTGGGCAAACTGATTTGAGGTATAACTGCTTCCTTGAGACAATGGTACTGTTTGTAAATTATGCACAAGGTAAGAATGTTTCAAAGAAAGGAGAAAGAGAACACTACTGAAAGAAAAGAAAGTAAGCAAGTGATAAAGGTACAATAGCTTTCTAAGACAAAGTTCTGACCACAATCACAAATTGTCTTCACATCAACACTCTTTCAGCTTCGATATTCTCATGCAAAGAAATGTTTATTCTGCTGATATATGAAACATAGATGAATTCAAAAACCTAAAAGATAGCTTTTATTTTTGTTAAGGCAAGGAAAGGATAGCCTTAGTTAAAAGGTCCCTCCACCTTCAACGATGAGGTTACGGGTTTGAGTCATCAAAAGAACAAAGAAGGAAAAATCATTGTGTGACTCCTGCTTGAGGGGGTTTGACATAAATTACAACAACATACCCAGTGTATCCATCAATGGAGTTTGGAGAGGATGATGTGTATGCAACCTTATCCTACAAGGAAAAGAGGTTGTTTCCGAAAGATCCTCGGCTCAAATCAAGCAATTTAAAGCAAGTTTGGAAAGGAAATACCATAATGAAGGACAAAACAGTATCAACAGTAGATAATAGAATAGCCGAAAGCATAAGAAATAAGATATGCTAATATGAAATCGAAGAATAAGATAATAGGAGAGTGATCTATAGCAAAGGAGGCAACATTAAATAGAGGGATTGGGAAACATCACTATTATAAAAACGTATCACTGTTAATACTGAAATGGGTTTGACCTGCATTAAAAGAAGAAAAGAAGGAACTTTGTTAAAAGTAGCATTGCAAACTTTGGTGAAATAGGAACACTTCCAACTACTTATTTAGGAATGCCCTTGGAAGCCAATTCTAAATCCATAGAAATATGGAACAGTGTGATTGAGAAGTGTGAAAAGAAACTAGCCAAGTGAAAGACTCAATACTTATCTGGGTGGGGGGAGGGGGGTAATAGACTGACCCTTATCAACGTAGTACTTGATGCTTTACCAACCCATACGATGTCCCTTTTTCCTATTCCAGCAAGGGTCATTAAGAAGTTGGATAGCATCAGGAGGAAATTGAGAAGAAAAGTTCTCACTTGGTAAAATGGAAGGCAGCAATGACTGGTAAGAAGAATGGACAATGGAGGGATGGGGATAAAGAATTTAAAATTTCAAAGCAAGGCTCTAAGTATGAAGTGGTTATGGAAGTATACAAACAATAATGAGATGTTATGGAGGAAGGTGATTGGAGCCAAATATGAAGAAGAAGACAACTGGATAACTAAAGAAGTGACAACTCCTTAAGGGGTTAGCCTTTGGAGATCCTTCATGAGTCTGTGGAATGAAGTAAAAAGCGACTCAACGATAAAATGTTATGGATGGAAGTAAGACCAAATACTGAAAGGATAATTGGAATGAGAGAGGGTACATGAAAATACTTTTCCCAGACATTTACAACACGGTCTTGTTCCGTTGGAATTTCACTTTCTGAAGACAGTTGAATGACTGGGAGATCATGAGTGTTGGTGAATTTTTCAACAGAGTGGACATTCTCTATGGATTGCAGACAGATGAGGATGTTCTGCGGATGGACAGGAAATGACAGCGGAGTGCTCAAAGTCAACAAAGCCTACAGGATGCTGGATCAAACAAACCAGCAGGGTACAAAATAACCCTAGAAACAAATATCGAAGAGGAGGATACCTCACAAAGTCGAATGCTTTATCTAGTTAATGAAGGAAGCAGTCCTTACACAGGACAATGTCATCAAGAGGGGGATAACTTTATGTTCCAGGTGTTTCCTATGTGGTGAAACAGTTGAGACTATCAACCATCTATTATTACATTGCAAATACACCCAACAATTATGGAGAATATTTCTCAGCCTTAAATGCATTGCCTGGACCATGCCTAGGAAAGTTAGGCCTTAATGAGCTGCGAGGAAGGAGGAGTACATGCAAAGGACAGAAATAGATGGAGAGTTATCCCTACTGCTATATGTTGGGCTATCTAGAAAGAGAGGAATTCAAGATGTTTTAAGAGCATAGTGAACAATGGTGCAGGAATTAAAATCAATTGCATTCTTCTTTTGGTTTTTTGGTGTAATCAATTATACTCAAATGACATTATCTCTAATATTGATGTTCTAGACTCAATTTAATTATAGAGAAGTGAAATTAGGAGTACGCTTGTATATAAGCTTTCAATACAACCCATGAATTGTTTTGTGATATAATACAAAGTTACCAAGTTTTTTTTAAAAAAAAAAAAAAAAAGTAGAGCATCGTAAATACTGCTTTCTTGAGCAGGGGAAAACTCTATTAGTATAATTCAGTGTTCAAAGTTGAAAGGGTAAAAGGCGCCAAGGTCTGATGGTTTCAAGCACAAATGCACAGCTGGAATAGATGTACACGTAATAATAGAAAAATAACAATCAATAATTATATGGACAAGAGAATACAAATAACAATAATTCAGTTAGATGAACAAACCCCATGTCAACTAAATTCTGACACTGCTTAAAGAATTTATTTTGATGTAAAAATGCAAAAGCTCCTAAATTAAATATAGTGACCTCATTATAGTCTAAATTTCTAATTTCCAGTCCCTAATCAATAATAAATTTATCAGAAAGATGCTCTTAACTACTAATATATCATTTTAACAGCTATATTAGTTGTTTAGCATCATCGTCCTCGAGAAAGAAACCATGAACACTGAGCAGAACACACCTGATCACCTTCGTACCAACACTGAAAGTCACTTAAGCAAGACAGTTCTTTCAAAACAAAGGATTGATTGAATTGTCTTGTTAGGACAATCCATGATTCATATGCTTATCAGAAGGAATAATCCATAGGAGTTACTGAATTTATCAAGGTCAATTTATGGATTTATGTAAAAAGGATTTTATCGAAACCAATTGAATGTTAAGTGATCAGCTTGTGGTGCAGCTAGCTCCAAGGCTAGAGCACACCTCATTGCGCATGTGACAACGCAAGTATTACTTACAGCTATGACTTATGCAACTGACAACACTCTACATACATTTAAACTAAGTTTGAATGATACATAATCACATACAGGCACACAAAAACTAAATTGCACAGACTCTTCACTTCCGAAGCCTCATCCGTGACAGATTCTACGGAGAATCTGCCACACACTCATTGACATTTTTGAAGAGGCCAAGCAACATAACACAAAATCACATAAATTAACAATCTTTCCTTAAATCCTGCATTGAGTTGGCTGCTTTTTTCTTTCATTTTATCCGGTTGCTTTTCTATAGAACTACAAAAGTCCCTTGCCCTTTCACTTGACCCTTGCCCTTGAGGCCTTTTCTTTAAACTTTTCTTCTCTTCATTTGATAGGAAAACTTCTCTTATCATTATCATGTAAACCAATACGGAATTTATATTTTCTCAATTAAATTTTGTACATTTGGATGATTAATAGAGACCATCATCCACATCTATGTCTTATAGCCATGGACACATTTATATGAGGAATTCAGATCAACAAGTGTTGATCCCTAGAATTGAATAAGCTTTTTAGCCTCCTCCAAGAAAACAAACCATCTGGAGGAAAAAAAGAGAGAAATTTACTGAATAGTGCATAAAAGCAAGAACCCAAAAGTAAGCAACTGGAATAACTAGCAGCCATTGTTTACTACCCACAAGTACCTTTTAATACTTGCAAGGCTGCAAGAGCCAAGACATTAGACTCTTTTGAAGTATCACTGATATTAAATTTTCAAAAGAAAGTAACCAATCACTTCCTTTTTGTTTCAGGGGTAGGTTTAATAGACATGTTGCATGAATATTAATATTGCTTATTGGTGCACTGCCTCTTACAACTTGAACATATTAATCTGGATCACCTCATTGGGGAAAACTAATGTGAAACAGAGAAAAGGGACTTGTACTTGTGCCATTAACAAGCTATATCTTACCTCTCTGAACACAAGAAATCACATGATTGATCTCTGTCCAACAGATTCACACCTAAAGATAAAACTTTTAAACTTCATTTTTTACAGCAACAACACCAGCCAAACTTGTGGGAAAACCACCCCTTTATGAGCTATCATCAGCTATGATCCTTGAGTGATTGGTTTAAATAGTTGATATCTAATATTTAGAGCTTCATCCAAAGCTTCTTAGCAATAGGGATCTAGAATGAATGATATCCTTGTTTTGCACTGCTTTTCTGATATCCTTTATTGTTAGTTGGCTTACCACTCCGAATTGTAAATCTATGATGGTTCCTAACCACCCCATGCACAGTGCACACCAACAACTTTGTGATATGTTAGCTTCTCTCTGCTAAAAAAATTCCAGAGGTGCCTTAAAGTACCCACACTTTCTCCCCTCCAAATTCTTGCCAACAATTGCCACTTCCCCAACTTCTAGACTTCCATTCACAATCACTCACCCTGGCTGTTCCCCTACTACTTATTTTGCCATGCTAGCAACGCCAATATATCACAATCTTCACACAAAAAACTCACCCAAGAACAACTACACATCTAATAGCCCGAATTTAGCCGAATCATTACCATAAAGTGTAAAATCCATAACAAAATTGAGAAAATTCAACCATATAGTGAAATATTACCGCTTTCGGAATCCGAAGGCTGAGATTGTGAATTATCTCCACCGATATCTCTATTTAGGGCAGCAGTGAATGCCTCCACATCCGCCCCCGAATGCATTGTTTCATCCTATGCATATCAAAAACTCACATAAATCCACCATTTCACCATAAACAACATACATATAAGCATATATACATGTGACCCACTAGGGCAAAACTGGAAAAAAGAGTACCAACCTCGTCTTCTTCGAGGAGCTTCATGATAGACGGATCCATTGATTCGAAAACTTGAAAATGATTATATATAACCGTATATTACAGCAATTGATTCGTTTCAAAAAGGAATTGGGGAGATCTGTTAATTGATGTAATGCTGGGTTTCCATGAATGTTCCTCTTGATTTTTCGAAAGATTAAGGAAGAACAGAAGTAAATTTTCCAGTCTCTGGAAAATTATATCTGATTTTGCTCTGAGAAATTCAAGCAGAATTTTCTAATGGATAGGCGAAGAACAAATTGAAAACGGTTCTTAGCAGTATAATTCAGTGGTAGTACTATTTATAGACGAACGTTTCTTTTATTTTCTATTTTCCTTTCCCTTTTTAAGGCTTTTTTTCTTAACATTTTCCTTTTTTATTTTGGTTAATAGAATGGAGGTAATTTCTCTAAATATGTTGGAGAATGAAAAAGATTTCTATAATGTAAAAACTTTTATAAAAACATATTGAGGAAGTTTGAGGAAAGTAAATTATTGAAGATATTTGTTTAATTTAATCGAGAATTTGAAATATAGATTAATTAATTGAAGTTGTATTTAGGATCAATGCCAAGTAGATTATCATGATAAAAATTAACATTAAATAAATTTTATAAATTTATCTACAAATATAGTGAAATGAATAAAAAAATACTTAAATTGTTCTAAATAACGAATCAAAATATCTTACATGACATCTATTTACAAAATACATAATAGAAATATGCCTACTACTTTTGAAAGACGCAATGATTATAATCATTTAAATATTTGACATTATATAATATTGTATTTTTTTCATCAATCTCGAATAGAGTCAAAGATTCACTATTTTTTGGCTTTGGAGTATGATGGAACAAAGCAAAATGACTCTTTAAACTGTCTACGCTTCTTTCAATTGTGAAGTAGTAGTTAGTCAATGCAACTTTCGACGCTCATCATGGATCATCCGGAAACAGTCGCGCTATGTGTTTTAAACATAGAGGTTAGGCTGCGTACATCCGACCCCCCTTACTCTACAATGGGCAGGAGCCTTTGAGACATTAAGAATAATATTGTTGTGTATATAATATTGTATTCCTCGAAAAGAGATGAGTAAGTGAGTTCTTATAGAGACGTTTTTAGTGAAGTTGATATAAAATATAGTTTAATTAAAAAAAAAAATCTTGCTTGATACAATTTGAGGATTTCTACAATAACAGTGATGACAAAAATATATATAAAGTCTACAATCTTAAATAACATTTTTCTAAATAATTATCTACACATGATAATTATTATTATTGTTTAATATTCTTTCATGATTTAAGTATCAAAACCATGATAACATACGAGCTTCTAGTTGAATATTATTATCTCAAAAATTCAACTTTATAAATTGTGTAAAAAAGTAAAGATGAGAAAATAAACATGGGGAGTTTGATATCGCTCTGAATATCAAGTGGGTCATCAAATTTTTTGAAGAAGTATCACCTTAGATCAAAAACAATAAGGTCTATTAATATAAATTTGCATTAAAAAAATTATAATAATAGTAATATGCATGTAAAAATATGTGTACTTAATAGCCATCAAAGGACAACTAGTCTATATTCTAAAATTAATAATTATACCACATACCTCGATTGGAACCATTCCCCATTAATCAAAAATCAAAATTTATGTTTTGTGAATATGAAAAACATCGTGGTAGATACCACACTTATGGAGGACAATTATTTTATGATACTTGGGAATCGTTTGATACAAAAATGAATAATGCAGAGATTAGTAATATACGGATTAGTTTTTATTTCGTGTTTGGTTCATTACTTCACAAAAGCTTGTGGTTGATTTAAAATTTTACAAAAATATTCTTTTTTCAATTATATACTTGAATTATTACGGGATATTATATTTCATGTAATTGGGTCAAATAAATAATTACCGGAGAATTTTTTTTTGTAGCCTTCTAACTAGTTTGGAGAAGAGCAAATTTGTTGTCATGTTTTCTACTTTATTTTTCACTTGAGTTATTTGAAGATAAATAATTATCATATTAATAAATTAATTATTCACAAATATTAATTTTTAATTTAACAAAAATAGACCATCTACTTTTACAATCAAAAAAACCATAAATAATAATAAGATTGAATAAACCATCTATATTTACACGTAAAAATTGCAAGTTATAGTTTTAAATGAAGTTAATATCTTAAATCACCCAACTTTGAGAATTTATCTATTGAACTTTGTTTTGTATAATAAAATCACTCAATAAGGCATTTGTATCAATAAAATAACTCAACTAAATTAATTATCAAAATAAATTTTTGACATGCCAATTTTATTTTTGTATTATATAAATATGAACCCATAAATAAGTAAAATCTGAAAATTTGACATGACAAAAAAATTATTTTATATTATATAAATGTGAACTCAAAAACGAAAAAAATTGTAAGTTAATTTATTTAAATAAATTTATTAGTACAAAACTACAAATATAAAATATAACATCAAGAAAATAAAAAATAATTAAAATAATTTGAGGGGATTGAGGGACAATTTTGTAACAATCCATCTTGAGAGCGGACATGTCGCACATCGGCAAAACAAATGAGAGATGTTGGGTATATAAAGTAATGGATTGGTCTATATACTCACGCCTTTTGGGGTGAGCAAATCCGTGATGCTTTAGTCCCAAGAGCGGAAATGACAGAGGAGATGTTCCACATTGGCAAAACACAGGAAATGAGCTAGACTCAAAAGCGGACGAGAATTATTTTTAATCCATGAACTATTTTTATATAATATACCCTATCAAATATATCCTTATTATCTTCTTTTTTTTTTGGTCAATC
>JAABOM020000084.1:24929417-24983429 GCA_011800125.2 Solanum clarkiae | reverse complement strand
TATATTATTAGAAAATTTTAAACTGAAAAGTCCAATAACGCTTGATCGAAAAAATTATTTATATATCCTTATCATCTTTAAATTATGATATCGATTAAATTTGGTCTAATATCAGGAATATTTCTCCAATGAACCCGGAAGTTATGTGGGCTATGCAATCATATGTTTGTGGAAATTAATATTCTTCATTTGACATGGAAGAAATAATTAAGGACAAAAATATAGGTAGATGATAGCCAAAAATGGTTGGCAAATGAGTGCCAAACCATGTTCCCTTTCAATATTACTTCAATAATCAGATGAGATCTTTTGGGATATCATTGAAATTCAAACACCAGAAAAATAAGATAAAGTCAACTAAAAATAAAGGACCAATTTGTAATTAATCTAATATTTTGGCTTGATGAAAAATAACAAAAATGATCTCCCACGTTTGAGGGCAAATTCAAAATAACCTCCTAAGTATGAATTTAGTTCCTTTAAGTTTGTCAAAAATTAATGGTATTTGTTGAGTGAAAAATCATATTTAGATGTATAATTCTTGTAATTTTTTTTTGTTTTAGAGTTTGGGTAACTTTTTGAAGTGTAATTTTCATTATCTTTTAAAATATTTTTAATATATAGTACAATTTGATGTTGCATATTTTAGGATTCGATGAGACTTTCTTGATGTTTATGATTAATATATAGTACAAGCTGATGTTGCATATTTTGATTATCTTTAATTTTTTTTACTACACCAGAAACTCATATCTAGTGTTTCTCAGTTATTGTATTTTCTTTTCTTACTAATTTTGATATATTATGTTTGATGAGTTGAGAATCTATCGAAAATAGCATCCCACCTCCACTAGGTTAGCATAAGATTAGTACACCACGCTTTTCAAACTCAAGTTATGGAATTACAGTAACATATTACTTTCTCTATTCACTTTTATTTGTCATTGTTTCGCTTTTCGATGTCAATTTGACTAAGCCTCAAAGCTAAATTGAAAATTTAAAATATAAAAAAGATGGTTAAAAACTATATGAAAACTATAATAAGTTGTAATCTTTCTCATATTAATATGATGAAAAATATATATCTTAAAATATTGTCAAAGTTCATGAATTGATCTCGATAAGTGAAACAGTAACAAATAAAAGTGAACGAGGGAGTATTACAAATTTGAAGGATGGAAATTGTTCACTACATACTTAAAAGGTCTATTTTGTACATACTCTTAAACATTAGGGTCCAAGTTTGATAATCTCCCTTTTTCCAGCATCTTTAAATCCCCGCCATTTTTGGTTCCCGAAAAGTTCACAAACGTTTTCCATAAGATTAGGAACCGATTTTTTTTTTACGTATTAATCAGAAGCATAAACTTCTGATAAAAGAAAAAATGGGAATCGATGTTCTTGCTAAATTAGCAAAACGCAGCATAATTCAACAATCAGAGCGTCGTTTAATCTTCAATAATCCAATTTATGGTTCTCAATTTGTTTCACAGTATCAACAATGCAGAGCTTACTCTGTTCGATCTATGAATACTGCAGCAACTAAAATCCCTAAAACCCAATTTCTTTGGTTTCCGTTTAGAAAATTATCTCCATCTTCAGCTTCAGCTTCTGTGAAAACTCGAATGGGATTCTTGGCGTGGTATTTGGGAGCTCTTGAGTCTCGTCCGATCATCACGAAATCGATTTCTTCAGCTGTTATATATGCTGCTGCTGATGTTACTTCCCAGGTTTTCTCTCATTTCTCTTAATTCTAATAGGTCCAAATTTTGGTATTAATTTTAGGATAGTGATATCATTATTAGTAAGTTTGGACTAAACTTACTGGGTTTAACGATAATCGATAAGTCAATATTTTATCCTATAACAGTTTAATATATCTACAAACTAATTAACCAATGAATTGGAGGGATAAACTTCAAAATCAAACTGAACTGACCAATATGCAGCCCTAATTCCAGTGGAAGAGCCAGAAAGTTTACTAATGAAGAATTAAATAAACAGAAAAAGCAATACGATTCAATGTTAATTATATATACGCAAAAAATCGATCCGATCCATCCATTCATAAATTAATTAAAACTTATATATAATGAAGGGCTTCCGATCACATCTACCTAGCTTTGTCCCTGGATGATCCATATACCCTATCACAGATGTATCTAGTTCTCTTTGAATTTGTTTGGTTCTGTTAGGATCTGCACCAGATGTGCAGAAATTAAGATGATAAAAAAGAAGAAATCTTGAAGAAGAAGTAGAGAGAAGTGAGAGTTTCTCTCTCTAAACGGGAAGACAAATCTTTTAACACGGTAACATCCAAAATTAGTTGGGCAACCTCCACGAGTGTAATATATATATATATTAAATGAATACAGAATATTTTTACATGGAGAATGAACGGTACAACCTTCATATTTAACAGTACATTAAATATTACATCAGGCTCCGCAACCTAACAAATTCAATATTTATGTTATCCTAACTGAAGCCCTTTGTACTTTTGCAATTATGAGTAACTTGATATTTTGTTGAAATTTTTAGTTATTTTCACACACACACATATATAATATATGCTCATTGTAAAAGTAAGTACTGGGTTTAATAAACCCTGGGAATATACTCTGTGTCCGTCTCTGTACACGATGCTGACTAGTTTGGGATTGTGGCATAGTTGTAGTTGTTACTTTTGATTTGATCAAATATTTTGAAAATTCAATGATGTGGTTTGCATTGGTCAGATGATTACGATGACGCCTTCAGATTCTCTAGACATAATAAGGACTCTGCGAATGGCTGGGTTTGGATTGATCATCTTAGGAACAGCACAACATCTCTGGTTTAACTTTATGGGGAGAGTATTACCAAAGAGAGATCTTGTTTCTACCTTGAAAAAATTGTTGATAGGGAATTGTGCCTATGGGCCTCTCATTAATTCTGCTTTCTTCTCTTTCAATGCAGCTCTACAAGGTAAGCACTCATTTTTAACTGTTGCTCAATTATGTTAGTAGTATATGGACCATGACCACACATAATTTACTTCTCTAGAACTCTCTAATAGCGGAAATGTCCCTCGAGCATATGGCTTTTACTTGCTGTCAATAACTTCTCTTAATCATTTTGATATGCTTCACTTGAGACAAGGGTATATCGGAAACCATCTCTCTACCTTCACAAGATAAGGTAGTGAGTGAAAAATACTAAATGGCTGAGGGATATTCAATTGTTGTCTATTCAAAATTGCTGAACTAGTTTTTCTAGCGTTGGATTTAACGTTCAGGAGAACCATTAAAAGATACAGTGCAGTACTCAATCTAAAAGTTTTATCGGAGATTTTAATGTGTTGGACACATCCCATAATTTGGTTAGCACTGTGGTTTTAGTTCTTTCCTCTAGATGGCTCAAAAATGAGCTATAACATACAGAACTTTCAAAATGGAAGGCACAAATGTGTTGCTTCATGTAGAATAATGGAGAAGAGATTTTCTGGTTAAGTATGACAATCAAAAAGATCTTAACTACATGCCATATTTTCCGGTGAAAAGATTATAACTAGTGGAAGTTATTGTATGACAGTCCATAATTTCTTCTTGGTAGATCGTCTGAAGAAAACATGAGGGGACCTAAAAGGCAGAAAGTTCTTCAAGCTTTAGGCATATCCTTTTTCATAGATACTGGCAATTTAATGACAAGCCAAGGGGTGTGTGTGCACAGAGACCAACATTGGTAGCTGAAAAGATTGGGAAGCTACATATAATGCGTAACCATCAGAAATTAAACACAAAATAGCCACCCTTATTGAGTATTTTCTATTATTAATAAAGTTGAAAACAAAGCAATAGACTATGAGAAGACCTTCTAAACAGAGTGAAAGGTCATTTCAATTAGAATCTTCCTTGGTTACACAGTGATCGTGGACATTGTATCAGTTAGATGCAATGCTATCAGAGTAGCTTTTAGGAGTTGCATTATTTGGTATACGATCATTTGTTGGCTTAACTGAGTCTTATGTTTCCCTTGCGTTTGGACTTGCCATCTCATTTCCTTCAACATGTTCTAATTCTGTCAATCTTCTTTGTTGTGATGTTCAGGTGAGAATGGAGAGGAAATCGCTGCAAGATTGAGACGGGACCTGATCCCGACAATGACTAAGGGACTTATGTACTGGCCAATGTGTGATTTCTTTACATTTAAAGTAATCCCTGTCCATTTGCAGGTATTCCTTCCTAGTTTTTGTTTTAATAGAGCTTGTGCAATATCCATAATGAGATAGTCCAGAACTTTGAGGGTCTGACTATAAGCCATTCTGAAAGACATAATACATAAATAAACACTCAAACTTGGCCTCAGGTTAGCATGTTAGAGGCCAGCTGACTATTAGCCTTTCAGAAAGACATAATGCTCAACAAAAGAGCTAATTCCTTTGATTGAAAGCTCAAACTAACTATTACAATGAAAAGCTTAAGATCAATTAAGGTAATATAAAGGAGAACAGAAAATCGTAACGAAAGGATAGAAGGGAGGTGAGTAGCATAGACTAAGAAAGGGGATGAGAAGACTCAAATTGCTCCCACAAGGCACTATTTTATCACCATGGATCTCAAACATACTGCCTTTGCCTGAGGTTCTTATGCAATTTGTTTGTTAACACTGGTTAGGATCAATTGCTAATATTGGTCCAGGTCCATTCATAATAAATAAGCATTCCAACTTTAACAGTGCACATATAGACATCTCAACTTGGTTTCAACTGGCAATTAAACTCTCCAACTTGTCTCCATTGCATCTCGTGGATATCCAACATTGACGTGACACATAAATTGGAGGTGTCTAGAGGATTATTTTATACGTTGTAGTGTGGAAACGAGTTGAGGTGTTTAGATATGCACTCTCAAAGTTGGAGTGCCGACCAACTTAAGTAATTTCAAATTAAGTAAATACCTTCTCTCACTCTGATCACTAAGAATCTGGTAAATGGTGATGTCTCTATCGCAGCCATTGATGAATAGTTCATTTTCATATGCGTGGACTATATATTTGACGTACGTTGCAAGTTTGAAGAAAGCTGCTGATTAACTTGTACGTCGCGCTATGGATGTGTCAAGATTCTTTCAAAAGATAGAACCAAAAGAAAGTTAAATCAGTCGACTGAGAGATCAACACTTCTATAAAAAGTAGATTTTGAGAATCACATTGATTTTTATTTGTAAAATTTGTGTACTGATGAATGAAGGTTCTCTGCATAGCCTCTGATAATATTATTGTACATGTTGTCATCATTTTATTGAAGAAAAATGGCGATGTTCTTCCTTCATTGGTCAAGAATTTCAATTTTTGAAAGTATCATGATTGTTCATAAGAAGTTTCAATATCCATTCTAGCAATTGATAAGAGTTCATCATTTAGACTTTTCAATTTCTTTATTTTAAGGGCAATAAATTCTACATAGTAGATGGGGGCGGTAAAATTAACTCAATCCATTCAACCCGCCCAACCTATTGAAGTTTGAGCGGGTTAGTAACCCGTTCATTTATCAACTCAACCCATCTCAATTCAATTTCAATCCATTTAAGATTAGGTTGATATTCAACACCAATTGACTCGAGAGAGATCTTGTCAAAATATTTTTAGGTGTAAAACATGTTTCACATTACTATGAGTAACGTATCATGCTAAAAACGTTACTAATAATAATGTTTCTTAAGTTAACATCGTTAAATAAAATGTAATCTTAAACATTGCTCAGAAATACATTTATACTAATTTCGGATTCAAAACGAAACTTTCAAAAATTCCAAATTTGTTATTGGCCTTGTTTAAACCACCTCGTTAGAGAGACAAAATGATTTTCACTAGGCCACGACTAATTATACAAACACGTTGGCCGGTCAATACAATTGTCGCAATCACCGGGCGGCAATCATTGGCTGTCAACCTGGTCGGCCCTGCCACCTTTCAAATATTCTACTCCATCTCATTTTATTTGGTACAGACTCAAATAGTACTTATAAGTTTAACCGGATACAATTTTTTTTTTTTTTAAGAAATAAAATTTATATATCTAAAAATCATATTAAAAAATTATAACCCCGTACGTTTAAATTCACTTCCGACAATTTTAAACACTCTTTGACTCTCTTTTCAGAGTTCTTTTCATCTTTACGTTGCAGTACTTGTTCACTATCGATCTCTCACCCGTATTTAGTCTTGGACGGAATTCACCACCCAATTTGAGCTGCATCCTCGAACAACCCGACTCATAGACAGCGCCTCGTGGTGTGGCAAGGTCTGGACATAATGGGGCGCTCACCCTCTCTGGCGGTCCCTACTCTAGGGGACTTGAACCCAACTCAAATGACAAGTTTAAAGTCATAAGATTTTTTTTTTTAATCAGGAAGTATAAATTAGAATAAAAGAGACACATTTAAATCTTAGGGAATACTGTTCTCCTTCCTTTTTTTCACCATTAACCACCAAATGCGGGACAAAAGAAAATCTTGTAACCACCAAACTCTATTTCTATTTTCTCCAAGAAATGTCTCATTCCATATTCTTCTCCTCTTCTAGAGAAAATAGAGAGAGAAGAGAGACTTTTTTTTGTTTTATTTAAGGTTCCACATACACAAATTTAAGGTAAAAGAAAAATTGTGTTTGGTTAATATATTTTGTTGAAACAAAAAATCATTAAAATTGGTGATGAAGTTGTGGGGGAAGATGATGCATCCTATGCGCAAAGCTTGGAGTAGAGTTTCCACACGGCTTCGCCATCGTAAAGCTGGTATGTTCCTCATTCCTCTCCTGATTTTTATCTCGATATAATATGCTCAGTCTTAACCTACATTTATGTACGAGACGATTTTCATATGTTGAAATATGATATTAACTTTATCAGTTACGTCAAGGGCCCTCTTCCGACATCAACTATACCCAATTTATGCAATTTCAATTCTCCTTTATTTTATCTACGTAGATAGCAAGGTGGTGTTGTCCCATCTCTTCGCAAGCCTTATTAACATGTCATTTAAGAAATTATTAAAGAATTTTGTTTTTTGGCACTAAATAACTTTTTGTTCTTTAGGCAAACTAGATTATAAATATTTGATGATGATGGTCATTTCTTTTATAAGAATATCAATATAATCTACTTTGTTACTATTGTTGAATAAATAAACTCATTACTAAGAAGAATCAACAATATAAGAAGCTTTTATTTAATATACATTCTTTCTTCAAAAAAGAATGACTTTCTTTCTTTTTTGTTCAGTTTAAAATAAAATGACATTTGTTTTTTGCAAAACTGTAATTTCAACTTTTTGCAAAACATGTTTAAGGTCACAAGATTATACTGGGTATGTTGTTGTTGTTGTTGTTATGTTTAAGATCACAAGATTAAAAAACATTTTCCAGGTCAATTTTTTTAAACAAATGTAGTAATATAACAGGGAATTGTTATTAGTATTCATAATTGGAGGGGCATTAAACCAATTAATACGACTATCTTTCTAGGTTCGTTTTGGTACTTCTATTTTCTATCTTTTATTATAGACAGTTACTTATAGTTCTCTTGTAGATAAATAATTAATATTATTGTTATTGAAATTAAACTCATGTTGAATAATCGGAATAACTGATCGCTCTTAAAACTTTTATTTATAGGACATGTAAAGCTACACCGTGATGTGAGAAATTGTGAAAATGAAGATGTTCAAATTTTATGGGATATGCTGAAAAAGAATGAAACAGGAGATGCTACTAAATCTTCTTCAGGACGCAAAAAAGTTCGATTTTGGGATATTATTGATTGGGCTAAACGTGCTCCCTTCATTTGTCGTAGCGTGTGATCGATCAGTATATTTTTATTATATTTTCTAGCTTGCATGCTATCTCAAATATATCCGCGTATATTATTTTTAACAAGATGAATGGTCGTAAACTCTTTCGTACTCTTAGTGTCACTTAATTGATCATGTGGATTTATGAGAGTTGGTTCTAGTTCCTAGTGGTAGTTTAAAGTGATATTGGAATATGTACAATTTCTTGGAGATGGAATATGTGTTGTTTTTATTAGATAATTTGAACTTGAGCAGTGATATATTTATTTGTGTGTAATAATTTCATAGATGAATTATTCTTCTTTACTTTTCTGTTTTTTGTATTTGTTGGTTATTGAATAACTTGTCTTTTTTAGTAGTAAAGGGTAAATTACGTAATCAAATATATGATGTGTATTTATATTATATTGTTATACTTTAAAAAAATTGTAATTTATAACCATAGTTAGAGTTTTATTGCTATTTTATCTTTCATATCTTCATCTCTTGCCACTCTCCTCTCTCTCTGTATCTCTTATCAGATGTATAAATACATATGTATATTAGTTGCAATATACAATGATTTGACAGATATACATATTCAATTCAACATATATTATATGATTCGCCTCTCTCCACTCTCTACCCTCTCTCGATCTCGCTCACCTCTCTCCTCCCTCTCTCGGTTTCGCTCGCGTCTCTCCTTCCTCTCTTGATTTCACACGCATCTTTCCTATAGTATTAGCTATAAATTGTAATTTTAACAAACTATAGATATTTTTTGCCTTCTTATATTTTAAATATTTATTCTTTTTGAAAAATCCTAAAGAAATATGTAGTGACAAGTATACATGCATATAATAAATTCATAGATGAGTTATATAATTCACCACACTCTCATATATGTCCTTTTCAAATTTGAGCGTAAAGATTCAAATCTCATGGTAAGTTTGATCAATTTGTCTTTACCAAATATTTTATTTTTTATGTTGTCTTCAAATCCTTTTTCAAGGCCAAACATTATTAGACAATTTTTTACTGTGACATTGCCACAATCAAACTTCAAACATTTTTTAAATTGAAATTGTAGTACTAACAAAATCTAGCTTCGGACATATAATGCATGGCTAAGAATCAAATTAACAGAATCCCACAAGTAGGGTATGGGAAAAGTAAAATATATTCAAACCTTATTATTATCTCCCAGAAATAGAGAGATTATTTTTGAAAAATCTTCATCTCAAAAATATCATCCCTAAAAGCAGAAAATACCCGATGTGAAACAAAACGATGAAAATGAAATTGCTAAGAAGCAAATCAATATAGAAAATTGAAATCCAAAATTCACAAACTTCAAATTCGATCTTCGACTTTCATCACTCATGTCCATTTTACATAGGCTGTCAATGCCCAGTATCATCTCCTCTTTCCATTTGAGTGTGTTCTGCCCAATGTCATTTGATCTAAATTTTCCAATACAAAAATTTGCACACCAAAAAATATAGGTCAAGAAAATCATTGTAATTTACTTCAGAAGAGGAAATCCGAGAGAAAAAATTTGGACCATTTCTCGATTTGTGCGTGTCATCCTTGCGCAGGGGCCATGCTAATCTTCTCTGTATTGTTCCAATTTTATCGGATGTCCCCGAAGGGACAAGTGTGAACGTCACTGTTACATTATATAAACACAGCGAAGCTTCTCTCTGCAGCCGATGAGGGAGAAATAGCGGATTGAGTTTTTCCACTAGTATGGGCCTGGACCTATAGCCATAATGGGCTGGAATTCTTATTTTATTTGATTTTGGCACATTTGAAATGTTGGCATAACCTTCCTCTCCCATTTGTTTCATTTTGGAAATTGCATTTTAGCTTCAGTTTTTGCTTTTATGTTCATTCATGCACAGCTGAGCCCAGAGTCTAGAATTGTTATTAACTGATTGGTCATAGGTTCGAATCCTACTTGGAAAGACGTTTCTTTTACCTAGCTCTTGCCTTAGATCAGTGTGTCCTTCTCCTTCATTTCTAAACTAGCAGAATCTACAAAAGGAAATGATAAAGACAAGAATATTCTATTATTTTTACACTAAATGATTTTCGAGACCTAGTTAATATTCATAATCGAACAAGATAAACTAATTTTACAATTTATTTCGAAATTATTATCCTTATTGCAGCAATCAAACCACCTCACATGAGGATGTTTTAAGAAAGTTACCTACTGGCCGTCACTTATTTAAGAAAAAATGGTGAACGGAAATTAATTGATGTGCCTTTCTGGTAGCAAGAAGATAGGGAATCTGCTCAGTGATAATAAAAGCAATTTACAATAAGAGTCCTGCTATTGATGAGTGATATCTACTGTTCATTTCTGCCATGATAGCTGTAATTAGTGACGGAGTCAGAATTTTCATTAAGAAATTCAAAATGAAAAGGATTTGACATTTATCATATATATATATATCAAAAAAATTATTTTAAACATATATAAATAATATAAATTTCTGTCGAGAGGAGTTCGAATGAAACTTCTAATCATCATATAGCTCCAACCCTGTCTTGCAGCTTCAAATTATTGCCTCTTATCTAATTTCTCAGTCTATCAGGGCAAGCCCGCGACAGGCATAAGCGGAAAATCGAAAAATCAAACCAAATCAAATAAGAATAAGCCATAGAGCATTTAATTAGCTTCATTCCCCACTGTTTTCTCTCCGCAATTCAAAAAGAAATACAGTAGCAATTACTCTCTCATTTACTGCTCCACCCCCTCCAACACTCATTACAAAGCAACACATGTTCTTCTTCACCACTCTTTTCTCATAAAATATAACCATTCCTTTACTTTAATACTCTCACCTTTCATGCAGGGGGATTCAAAATTTGACGTTTAGCTCTTGTGAAGTTTAAAAAATTCTTTTTTGCCATTGCACCAAACGACGTGGTTTGTTAGTGGGTTCTCAATACAATTATAATATACGTGTAAAAATTATTGAGTTCTTGAGAAATCCCATCATATGGCCTAAATTCGCCCTTGGGTTCATTCTTCTTTGTTTGATATTGATTTGACATATTTTTTATAATAAAATGATACTTCCTTCGTCCCATTTTATATGGCACGACATCCTTTGACTTGACACGGTGTTTAAGAAAAAAAGTAAGACTTTTGAAACTTATGATCTAAAATCATTCTATATTTGTGTGGTTGAGAATCATTTCATTTAAGAGTAAAAGGGAAATTCAAGGTTAAATTGTTTCCAATTAGAGTAAGATAAACGAACCAAAATAGATAAAATGAAACAGAGGGAATAATTTTTTTACTGTAACTACTCTTTGTATATAATAAATTTAATGTGATACAAAATGCATTGAAGAATGGCTATAGTTAAAAGTGGATAAATTATTTCTTGATTTTTTAACCTGGACAAATCATACCTAGCTCCCTCTTTCTTTATTTTGTTTTCAAAACAAATTATTACGGTAATAAGTTACTTTCTCATTTAACAATAGTAGTCTAATATTATAGGTGGTGGAAACTACCAAGCTGGTGTACGGTAGGGATAGAAGAAATTTTTGATCGAGCAGTAAAATGAGTAGAGTTCGAAAAGAATACCAACCGCGAAAGTATTTTACTTGACCGACACCAACACTGAAAGACGAAAGATAGAGAAATGAATTGGATTAAATACCATAGATTAAGAAGCTGCAAAATAATAGGCGTAATTTTTTCAAATCACCTTTATTAAATATAAGTCATCTAAATATTAAAAAATGAATACTCCACTATTTAATAACAAGGATAAAATAAATATAAAATTATAATCTTAAATTAGTATAATATACAAATAAATATGGACGGAGAGAGTATTATATACACACGTACATATATAAGCTGCAACATGGGCTAGAACACTTTCTTCTTATCTCGACGGATTTTCTGGTCTTTTATTGAATTTTTTCAGAATCCTAAAATAAAGTGAAAAAAGGCTGCTTCTTAACAAACATTTTCAAATAATGGGCTGAATATTATATATATGGTCAATTAGTTTTTTTTTCTATAAATTAATTTTCTTTGCATTTCGTACTCTTGCATTATGAAGACTACTTCAGTTGGGCTCTCTGTTTTGTTCTTGGTGTTGGCGATGGCACTTTTGGTTTGCTCTGTTTCCCATGATCATGGAGGCGCTTCATCAAATGCTCATGGTAAATATTTTTATTAAATTTTAGCCTATGATTTGCTATATTTGAAATTATTTTTCTCGAAAACAGTATCTCTATCTTTGTGAGGTAGAGGTAAGGTTTTATCCTCCTCAGACCTCACTTGTGGGATTACACTGGATATGTTGTTGTTGAACTAACTTCTTAACTTGATTTGCTAAAATGCCTTCTAAATCTAAAGGGTGAAGTCCTAAGTTGCATGTGCTCTTCGCTTTCAATGCCATATCTGTGTCGAATTCTTCAAAAATATATTGCTTCTCAAGAATTCAACACGCATTTATTGACATTGTTGAAGAGTCCGAGCACGTAAATGTAGTGTAAATGGACTCTATTAACTCTAGAATTCAGCTCATATTATGAAGCATCGTAAATTAATTTTACGCTATGGAACATGATTTTCACACTTATTTATCACTGATGAGCTTACAGAAGAAATGTACGATGGAAAATAGATATTAACTGAAATAGTGGAAACTTTCTAATTTTTTTTTTTCATAGGGGAAAAATAGTGATTTTTTGTTCTTCTTATATAATTGAATCACAGGAATGGACAATAATGAATTGAAATTGACCAGCAAAAGCAGAAAGCTGCAGGTACTTGTACTTTGACTGTTACATTGCTCTTTGAACTAGTACGAAATTGTCAGTTACACATTTAAACTATTACTCTTGCAGGGCGATGCGTATGGAGAAAGCAGGGATAATGATGCAGGGAAGATAAATCTGGAAGATTACCGTCATCCAATGGATCCAGTTCCAAGCTCAAAAGCTTCAGTAAGACCTGGACCTATACAACATGGGACTCCTCTTATGCCTTATATTCCCAAGCAGCCTGCACCTCCTCCTCCTCCGACTCGGTCCAAGCCCGCTGGTTTTCCGTAGGCCCAATCGTTCCCACGAGACGTTGGTCGTGAGTATTCATCGATCGAGTGGATTTATGTGAGTCGGGGTGGTAAGATGAGGTGTAGCAGAGTCTGGTGAATGCATCCATCGTAATGTTGTAATAACTTCACATGAGGAATGTGTCTTTTATTTGCTTTTGTTGTAAATTTTAATTGGAGCCTTGTGTTTTAGAGCTTCATACTCTCTTCGTTTCAATGTATGTGATTTGATTATATATTGAGTTTAAGAAAAAAAATATAACTAGTATTTGTTTTTGGCATGTTGATAAACATTTGAGTTTATTATCATTCAATGCATTTCTCTCTTTCAATTACTCTCCCACTGTCCTATCATTCATGTTTGACTTGACATACTTCTTAATAAATACTTTTTTAATCACTTTTAATTATAAAAAATTTTCTAATTTGATTTTCATTTTGGACAAATTAAGGTAGGATAATTTTTTTTATTATACTCTTAATTTATTGTCAATGAGTTAATGTCTTTAAAAAATATAATGATTAAATATGTATGGGATTCTATCAATTAACAGGGGGTAAAATGATAAATTTATTATATCAATAATTATTTTCTTAATAAGTGCGTCAAGTCAAAACTTGACAACTAAAAGTGAACATTGGAGTAATTTTACTATATTGTTCTTATTAATTATAAGTCATTTAAACAATAAAAAATAAATAACATTTAATAACAAGGGTAAAATAGACACAAAATAATAAATTATCTTTAAAAAATTTTAAACAAAACAAAATATTATTAGACAGATTAAAACAGTATAGTGTACAAGTAAAAATAGACCAAAAAAAAAAAAAGTTAGAGCCTACCGAAATACTAAGGCTCGACTCATATCTAGCCAACTCCTCAAACTACTGGGTTGACTAGCCCAATAGACAAACAATTCTGCATCTTTTTTATCTCTCCCGTCATTTTATTTGTATAAATATTTAAATTTATGAAAAATTGACCCATCGTTTCTTTTGCTGAATAAAAGAATCTTGTCTAATCCATTTATTAATTCAGCCAAAGATATTGAATTTTTGTAGTTAAAAAAAAGACTTCGTAGGAATTGACGAAATTTAGTTGTGTAACCGTCCGACAAGCAACAAACTATGAGGCGCAATGTCAATTTCTTCGGTTTCGTATAAATTGGGCTGAGCCCAGTGGTTTCGTCAAAATGTTCACACCTATTTAATTTGGGAAGTCCACGTATATATTTGATTTTAGAGCCACTATTTAAATTTTTCTTTAAATTAATTTTAAATATATGGTGTCTGAAATTATATTTGATAACGATTAACTTCAAAATAAAATATATGAAGATTAAACTTTCACCATAATGTCAATTATCCTCTTTGTTCACTTTTAGTTGTCATGTTTCACTTTTCAAAGGGTAAACTGCATGTACTTTGACTAACATTTTAAGAGATGTTTTTTCATTAATATGAAAAGGATTGTAAATTATAGTATTTTTTTATATAATTTTTAGTATTCAAATTTAAAATATTGAACTAGTCTAACTCAATTTAGCTTCGAAGATTAATTAAATTGACTCTTATGAAATAAAATATGACAAGTGAAAATGAATAGAGAGAGGATTATAATGGTTGCTAACAAGTTAATTCAACTTGTTATTTTGCATAATGTAGCCACTATTTAAGCTATGCACTTAATTGAAGCATGACTACAATTGTTTCTCATAAATAGTATAACAATATATTGAAACCAAATATTTAAAAAGTAATTTAAGTTTTAACAAAAAAAACATTTAAAGAAAATATTCTCTAAGATCAAAATCACACCCATAAAGAAATGTTTTCTTATTTATACGTCACCACTTTTAATATATATATATATATATTTCTCCTTAACTCAATTAAAAAAAAATAACATCATTTTCATCCTTTCATTTTCGTTTCCTTTTTTGGTTGTACGATCACCGTTTGGTGAACGGAAATTAAAATATAATGACGCGAATAATTTTCAGCCATTATTTTCCTTTTTAAAACATTTTTATATCAACAAAAGAGCAATATCTAATCGAAGAGTATCATCTGTATTAAACATGTATTATTTGTTTAAGTATTATCGGATTAGTTGAAATGCACAAAAAATTTATATCGTTGCATATTGTATCAACACGTGTATATTGTGTACTTACTATAAAATTCAAAATATAATTATGTTTTACAATTTTCTGAAATTGTAACTACATATTGTAAATACAATCTAAATATTTTCTCTGTCATGATTTTTCTCTGACACTTTTTTCCTTTTTAAAAACATCTTTGTACACAAACACAAAAGTAAAGGTTTAAAAAATTAATTAATGCCACTTAAGTTATTAGTTAAATAGCCTAATGACCCCATGAAATTACTTAAAAAAATTATGTGGGTCAGCAGTACTTGAGTTTATTTGAGCATGAAGTAGTGAAGTTTGATTATTTTAACAATTATAAATTTTATCATCCAACAATTATAGACCCCAGAAGTGAAAGTTAAGTCATAACTCTTTCTCTAACTACCATTATTCCCTAATATTAATATGGCTTAACTGATCAAGGTATTAACAGGTGGACCTAATTAATTATCATCATTAACACTTGATGTTGATTCTTCTTGTTCCAGTTTTAGGAAAATAGATCACTCTATTAAACTTAATTATTAGTAAAAGAGAAATTTATTGTTACTAAATGTTTCTTGCATTGTAGTGTTAAAACAATATTATCTCCGTTCCATAATATAAGGAACTTTTAATTTTACACGATGATTAAGAAATCATTAATACATTAGTTAACTTTACGATTTTACTCTTCATTTATGTCAAATGTTTATTAAATTAAGTTAAAAAAAATCATTAATGCACTAATTAATGGTGGGGTAAAATGAGAAAAAATAATTAATGTTATCCTAATTTAGTAAGTGTCCTTATAATATGGGATAAATATTTATAAAAAGATACCCTTATATTATGAGACGAAGGTAGTAAAATATTATGTGCCAATTATCCTTTTTCTTTAATTTTTTAAAATTTTCCCACCTAATGTCCAACATACGATATCTACGTTGAAACCTCACTAAATTCAATTTTGCACGCAAAGCTCATATTGAAGAATATAATGCTAGACTTTGTACCAAGAGTAACTTGAACTCGATCTTTTTAGCAAATTAATACTCAAAATAATCAAAGATGAAAATTACCATATGAAATTTTCCATCGTTTTCTCAACCACCTAACACGCGCTAGATATGATTGAGAACATATACGGGAAAAAGTTACATATTTTGACTGGTCACCCACAATAATAAATAATTATACTTACAAGTTGCAAGTCAAACGTCTATGTTTAAAAATATCCATTATCTTTTCTAAAAAAATAATAATATATTAGTAGTATATAATAAGTTCAATATATATGTATTATTACAGGGATAGCTCAACAGTGTTAGAAAAAAGACAAGCGTCTTAGTCCTCCAAATTTTAGGGGCCTCAATTTTTATTTTAGTAATAATAGGTTATAATTTTTTTTTATAAAAAATAACTAAGTTTAATTTATAATTGATTTTCGCCTTAGGCCAATAATATGCTTGAGTCGCCTATATATATATATATATATATATATTATTTTTTTAAATTGGGGGTAAGGAAAGGAGAAATGGGGAGGGGAATTACAATATGGAGAATCGAACTCTTACCAGTAAGGTGAAAGTTCAGATAGTCAACCAACTGAGCTACTAAGATTTTTTCCATGGTAAATATATTTGATGCTTTGCGTTTTCCGTAATAAAACTTTCGTCCAAGTTCCAAGTAGCAACTTTGCTTTCCCTAGCTAAGTTTAATTCCCGAATTAGGTACGCAACGCAAGGAATACTTTCTCCTTGTTATATTCTCAAATGACAAATATAAGGAGCATATATTATAATTTATATTTTCTCTGTCTCATATTATATGAGTATCATTATTTATATTTTTTATCCTATATTTCATAATCAGTTGCTAAATTAAAATAAAATTAATTAATTTTTTTCATTTTACCCCTACCATTAATATGATCTTTGAAACTTTAAACAAATTTATAGACTCAGGAATTTAATGCGCATTGATATAAAAAAAGAGGACAATATTTTACATGTTAAGAGATTTTATTAACTTGACCAAAGATTTTATTTATTTATATCCTTTTTATATAATTAACTTGTTAGTAATAATTGTACACTGTATATCGATATATACAAATTAAACTCATGAATAATTCAACTTTTGAGTATATCACAATGTATATTCAACGTATAGCTCATGTATAAGTAACCTATATTGTATATTCAGTGTATAATTTCTACGACTTTTGGCAAGCTATATCATATAGTCATTGTATATTTTTATGACTTTTTACATTTTTTATGTAAATTAAATATAATTATTTGTTGTAAACTAATTAGTTAATTGTACTAGTATATATTTGTAATATCTCTTTCCTTTTTTACATTCATCGTTCGACATCGTATTGAAATTTGACTAATTTAAATTTACATCGTGAAAGATCAGAAGAAATCACTCATTATCAACGATTGTTAATTCTATACCAAACGTAAAACATGCAAACTCATGAAATCTAATTAAAAGAATAGTAACCTAATCCGTTCCATCACATTCCGAGAAGGTATATTTATATAAAGATGACTCGCCGTCCATAAAAAATTATGCTTGCTATATCCTCCAGACTAAAAGGGTCTGATTCTAGTGAAATGGAGAAAAGTGAGGTTCTTGTAAAAAAAAAAAAAAAAAAAAGATACTATAATTTAATTTTTAAATTTTTTATTTAAAAAAAAAGGGGCAAAAGGAAAGGAAAAGATATGTTCTACAACCAGCTAAACATAACATCAATTAAAGCATTGCAATATAATGATAAAAAAGGAGGGGAACTTTATACATATACGTGACATACAATACACTGCAAGTACTTTCGATGTTTCAATTTATATGACATAATTTAATTGGACATAAAATTTTAGAAAGAAAAAAAGACTTGGAAAAATTAAATAATTATTTAATATAAAAATGTATCATTTTTCCTAAAACCTGACTAAAAACATGTTATATAAACTAAAATAATAAATAACACACACGATCTTGTGACATGGATGCCCAACTCAACTCGATCGGTCAATTGGCTTAGCTAACATATGATGATATTCTCAATTGATTTGATTGAATTTCATTCTTTCTCGCTATTCAAAAGAGTGGAGTTTTCGATCAAAATTTGAACTTTCGCTCGGATCGAAACCTTGATGAACTTATTTGTATTACTCTAGTTCTTTAAAAACATCAGCATACTACATATTGGAAATATTTTCTAAAAATGTATTTTTTTTTCAAAAAATGATATATGCATCCGATAATATTTTCCAAGGATTTGATAACATAACAAATCATAGCTATGAATTCACTTCATTTAAAATAGGTGGGATGAGTTAGGTTCCTTGCATTGGAAACAAACCATGTTTTTTGCTATTATTAAAGTTAATTTTTTCTTTTGAAAATAATTACATTCGGTTGGGTGATAATTTCTTCGAAAAGCAATTAGAACTACACGAAATTAATAAGACATAGAAGAAAAAAAATGATTAGTAACCATAATGATGATTACTTTGTGAAAAACTTATTGTTTATCGTCATAATATATATTCCTTAGTAGCACTACAAAATATTAAAAGAATTTTACATTTCATCAAAATATCTTTCCTTCGAAGGTTATTTGTCTTTTTTTTTTTTTCAATCGACCAGCAAAATAATGAATTTGATCCGATCCAACAACAACATTATCCCAATGTCTCAATGGCTTCCGTCCATTGTGGGGTAATAGGAGGTCGGATGTACACAGCCTGATCGCTATGTTTAAAAACATAGCGCGACTATTTTTTGGATGACCCATGATGAGCGTCGAAAGTTGCATTGACTAACTGCTACTTCACAATTGAAAGAAGCACAGACAGTTTAAATAGTCATTTTGCTTTATTCCATCATACCCCAAAGTCAAAAAATAGTGAATCTTTGACTCCATCCGAGATTGATGGAAAGAATTCGATTCGATCCCTTATCCATAAAACATATTCAAGAAAAGGAAAAAGATAATTTGTGGAGTGGCTTCACTTTATAAATGATGCTACAACACATAAAAAAAGAAAAAGAGTTACAATAGAAGTTTCTTGCTAGCTAAGGCATAATTAAAGTATTGATGATGCATGTGGTAGTGTCTATATAATGACTTTTTTTTTTTTTGGTTCATTGGGGGACCTCATATGGTCCTCATTTCTACATTGATAATAACTTAATTACTTTTGCTTAACTTAATAATATGTATGGAGCTAGAATTTAAATTTTATAAGTTTAAAATTTTAATTCTTTTAAAGTTATCGAGTTTTAAATAAAATAATTTGTATAATGAATTTCTTACGATAAGCATAAGGTTTTGGACTGAAATCAGAGGCAGAGACAATTTATAGATATTGAATTTCAATATTTTAAGATATTAAGTTATAAATTAATAACATATACATATTCAATGAATTTTTAAAATAAATATATTATTTGAACCAAAGCAAATGAATTTGGTCAAGCCCGCAAGTTTGCAACCAAACTACCCTAGCTTTGCCCATGACTAAAACTATCGTATTTGGTTGAACCTAATAACTGTACACTATCTCCCTCTCAAATATAAACGACTAATTACTCTCTTCGTCCCATTTTATATGGTATCAATTAACTTGACACGATGTTTAAGAACAATGGAAGATTTTTTATGTTATCTAAAATCATTCTTAGATATTTGTGTGACTGAGAATCATTTCACCAAGGGTAAAAAAATAATTTAAAAGTTAAATTATTTTCAATTAAAGTAAGGTGACATTCATTTTCGAACAGATCCAAAAAAAACGGAAGTCACGTAAAATGAGATGGAGGGAGGACTAATGATAAGAAATAGTTGGAAATCTTAGTAACTCAATTGGTTGATTATCTGAACTCTCACCTTGTTGGTGAGAGGTTCGATTCCCACGTTGTAATCCCCTTCTCCATTTCCTCTTCTCCTATGTCCAATTTTATTTTATTTTTTAAAAAGTAAGAAATAGTTAGGCAATTGAGCAAAAAATAAATAGTTGGGCGAGGTGTAATCATCAATTAGTCAATCGTTACTTTAGTTTAATTTTAAAAATTCTACCAAATCTCAATTAATTTTTTCGAAATGAAAAAACGTGCATTATTATTTGTTAAACAAAGCATCAATCTAATATTCCTTAACTACTACCACTTATGAAGAAAAATATTAGGCATTAAACAGTATAAATACCATGCTTTTAAAACAATTTCTTTTAGATTCTTTTTTTCCCTAAAAATAGGTAAAGTTCCATTTATTTTTAAATTAATTTGTATACATGACCAAATGATATTCCGTCTGGTCTTTGGTCGGATCTTTTTAGTTCTACATGTCATTTATTATCTTGGCTATTTATATGATATAAATAATAAAGGAAAAATTATGTGGATAAATAAACATATACTAGTTAATTAACTAATATAGTTATAGTTTGAATTAATTATATCTCGCTGTAAATATCTAGCTGTAATTACATGGTTAATTTTTGTATAATTCGCATGATTTAAACAAACATTGTGCGCAATTATACAAAAGTTAAGCGTGAATCAAATTGTATAGCAAATTATATAAACGCTATGCACGAATTGTATAGGGAAGATACAAACACTACACAAAAACTGCGAATTGCATAGCAAATTATACTAACATATACAATGTTGCGTGAATTATACAAACGTTGTTATAACTATAAACAACAAAATACCCAGTAGAATCTCGCAAGTGAGGCTTGGGGAAGATAAAATGTACGCAGATCTTACTACTACCTCGTAGAGATAGAAAGAAATGTTGCTATAACTATAGTTACAAAATGTAATTACCCAAATTACAGTTATGAAACATAATTAACGACTTTTGAGTAGCTATATGCAAAAATTCCTCCTAAATAACGAGAGGTAATTAGAAGGGTAAGGTGTAAGGATATTAGCTAGGTCAGAAAATTACAATTAATTATGTATAATTATTAATTAATAAAAGTGGCTTAAGATCACAACAAAGAATGAAAAAGAGTTAATAGAACTCAAAGGGCTTTTGGATAAAGCCATCTTTTTCAATTTGAAGGGAAGTTTGTTTGTCGATTGAAAGTTTGTTTAGCTTTAGCTATTATTGAAGCTAATTAATGACGACTTTGCTTAATTTAATCAGTTAGTTATCTTTTTCTAAGTTAGTTGGAGACCCATTTGTTCATTTGTTCCCATCTTCCTTCACTTCTCTCTATAATTTTTTCATGACCATTCAAATATTCTAAATAAAAAAAAGAAGAGAAAATATATAATTTACTTTATATATTATAATTAAGACGTTGTGTACTTAAATAATTCCATTATTATAAACTTTTAAATCGCTCGCTTTCATAGAATAATATCATAACAATAAGTGGTCATAATGATGTCTTACTTACACACGGATGAAATTTCATTATTCCACTTTTCAAAACAGTAAGAAGGGAATTGAGTAAAATATATATCCTTGGACGAAGGGGCATTCGATATAGTTTTCTAGGAATTTGTTCAGAAATACCATAACGAAAGGAACATAGGAGTTCGTTGCTAGGTATTTGCTTGACCAAATATATAGGATTGTCTAGTTCCTATAGAACCTATCAGTAAAATATCAGGCTAAGCGGTGTTAAAAGAATTTTTCATGAGATGGGATGTGAAAACTATTTTTCCCATACAAAGTTTGTGAATAAGTGATTGTATGATAATGAGCAAGGAATTTTCGTCTTTCTGCCTAATTGAATTGAACAACTAAAGACTTGCTTGGGCGAGTAGCACTTATATATGATATTCTTGAGAACCATTACAAGTATAACTGACATATATATATTTAAACGAAAATGTCATATTGTCCAACAGAGCCCAGAAGAAAGTGACACGCCCGACAACTCTTCTTCAATTAAAAGAAAAAAACCAAATCAAGGAGCAATCATTTCAAACTTATTTTTTCTGACTTGAATTCTGTTCTAGTATTTATTTTTTTTATATGATAGTTGTACACCTTGAGATGATTTACCATCCACAAATCTTTTGCTTAAGCAATGTAAAACCAGTAAAAAATAAAAATAATTAAAAATATATGTATGTATATACATACATACATTAAATTCATACCACTAGTGATACCCTTCATTTACTTCTTTATTTATTTATTTTCAAATTTGCCTTCATTTGTTGCGTTGAAAACGATGTCACAAGGTATAAATCAAATACTACAACTTTAGTAAGAAAGTCTTACATGTGGGTTTATTTATTTGTATTTCAATTATTCTTTTGTCGCACTTTAACATTTAATATATACACTCCAATAAGCATGTAATAATATAGGTGTGAAAAATACAAAATGAATCTTGGCTAAAGTAATTTCCAACACCTTAATTAACAATAAATTCCAAGGTAGAATGGAAGTCGAGTGGGGTGGATGTGTTGGGTAACTATTAATTACATGTATAGTCAATTTTATTTATTTTTCTCACCTTACAAAAGACACAACTATAAAGAAAATGTTACTTTTATACACTTACATGTAATGATTTTTTACATTATTAATTATTCTTTATGTCCTATTTTAGTTGTCAGGTATAATAAAAATATATATTTCGAATACTCTTTCCATCCCAATTTTATTGTCACATATACTGAAAATAATGGTTTCAAAATAATCTTCAATTTAGATAATCAAGAGAGATTTTTTTTTCAGTTTTACCTTTAGCACTAATTATTCTAGAATTAAGAGGCACATATACACATAAAAGTTTAATTATTTATAAGGATAAAGGGATATATTGGTCAAACAATATTTCCTATTTAATTTTTTCTTAAAGGTTATGCCAAATCTTACCATGACAACTAAATTGGGACGGAGGAAATAGTTGTCAAATTAGATAATCAAAAGAGAATTAGTTATCTTTTTTTCAACTTTATTCTTAGCATTAGTTATTCTAAAATTAAGAGACACATATTTAAAAAAAAAAATTAATTATTAATCAAAGATATATTAGTTAAATAATATTTGTAATTAATTTTTTATAAGAACTATGTTAAGTCTTATCATAATAAATTAAAATTGGATGGGGGAAGTAGTTTTATTTTAATAATGTTACAGTAGGTCTTTTGTCTTATTTTTCAAGTTAATATTCTAAGCTTAACTTATTGCACACACGCATGTATCTTATATTGGTGGATTAAAAAAAATGATAATCCTGAGATATCAATATCCTAGGATTAAATATCAAAATGGTTAATGTTCTTCTTCAAGGCTTGCTCCTTCAATTAAAGTCCTTAGTAAAAAAAAAAGTTCACTGCACTAAAGTTACCATTTTAATGTAAAATTAAAGTTTTCATTTTAGTGTAAACTGAAGTACATCTGGTACAATATACAATGTATATCATATTATTAGTCAACGTATAATGTTAAAAATATATTAACTAAATAATTTCATCTTTTTATATATATAACTCGTTCATCAATCAAACAAATTTTTGATCTAGAAACAATTAGGAACAGAGCTAGCAAGGGTCGAGGAGATTCATGATCAAAATGTCTTTTGAAAAAAAATATATTATTAAAATTATTTTTTACGTATATATAGTAGAAGGTTGAACCCCGCGCCCTTTGATCTCTTCCGTATGTTATAAAAATTTTGACTCTGCCATTGTAAATATTATAAAAATACATTCTACTTTCTCTGTCTCATTTTATACATCCTTTGACTTGATACGATCTCAAAAAGAAGAAGATGATTTTTGAAACTCGTAACCTAAAATAATTCTTAATTATTCTGTATGGCTGGGTAAAAGGAGAATTTTTATATACGCAAAAAATGTTACACTTAAATATTGATCTACAATCCAGCGAGAAACTTTTTTACACACATATATATTTTTCTTTTAGAGCAAAAGTTCATGCCTTAATTTTGAGCATTATCTGTGGTTAAGACGTAAATACAACCCAATAATTGATCCAAAACCATCGCACCTAATTAATTAAGTTGGTAAATTCCATTAGAAGAGACATAATTTGTGCCGTGTGATTTAATTAATTATTAATTAATCAGCATAAATGTGGCCTTTTATGATCCCGTTAATTCCATACACCTACTTTAAATTGTTTTTTTATTAGCACGCTTGGGTATTCTCTCAGAAATACATAAATAAACAATATGTAATATACTGTTAAACAATAATAAAATATTAACATAAGTTATTAAATAATATTGTAATTTACCTAATCTGTCATTAAAGTATCAAATCAACGTGACGTTTCTCCGAAGCTTCATCAAAAATCCAAAAGAGAGCACCTCAAAGGATATTAAGAAAGTATGGAAAAATTACATGGATAACTAAATAGATACTAGTTAATTAACTAACATAATTATAATTTGAATTAACTATTACTTGCGATAAATATCTAGCTGTAATTATAGTTTGAGTTTTGTACAATTCGCATAATTTATACAAACGTTCTGCAAGAAAAACTGTGTGTGAATAAAATTATATAGTGGAATATACAAACATTATGAATTGCATAACAAATTATACAAATGTTATGTACAAAATATATAGCGAAATATACAAAAATTGTGAATCATACAAACGTATACAAATGTTGTGTGAATTATACAAACATTGCTATAATTATAGTTATGAAATATAATTACCCAAACTATAACTGTGAAACATAATTATGATATTTTTGAGTGACTATATGCGAAAATTCTTCTAATAATGTTACAAAGATAGTTGATTTTAATAAAAATGTTAATGACGACTTTTAATTAGATTAATTAGTAATCCTGAATATTAACAAATTTTCACACTCAGGAATTTTCTCGCCAAAAATACAAACAACATTCTAATGCATAAACATTGTGTATTAATAATTTGTAAAAGATTGTATCTTACAATTAAGAAAATCATATCAATAATTCATCTTAAAATAAAAATATTAATGCTGGCTTCGAATATATCCAAATCGTAAATGTAGATTATACAAAGATAATTTTATCTTTAATAAAAAAAAAGATAAAAGTCCGGATCAACGTCTTTACTGTGCCTTTACCATTTAGCTGTCTCCAAGATGAAGGTACAACTATTAACGCGCGTAATAGTACAAGTTCTTAATGCATTCCTATTTTTGTTTATCACTTCGAAAAAGCAGTGGGACGCGACAGTTATGCTCGCAAATATTTCTTTCAGGTCCCACTTTCTCTCTCCTCCGTGTATATTTTCGCCGGCAGTTCGTAACGGTCATATTTTCCGGTAACTTTCTCTCTCTAAAAACTACCATGTAAATATTTCTACGTTAATACAGGCATTATTAATACATGTACTATCAACTTCAGATTGTAGTCCTAATCTCTTTGTATTTTGCACTTTATTACTCTATAAATTCAGCTGAATTTTTGGTGAATTAGGGTTTTTGAGAGCGTGAAATTCTCGGAGAGATGTGAAGGAATTGTGAGAAGTGGAAATGGTGGCTGCAGTATCAACAACAAAGCCCCATCCGAAGGTCACATCTAATGGTTTGAGTTATCAGAATCCGAAAAGGCCGCCATTGTTGCCTTCAGAAGCCCAGAATGGACCTTCTAGAAAGCCGAAATCTAGAGAGGTTACTTCTAGGTACCTTTCGACTTCTTCGTCATCTTCTATCTCGACGACGTCGTCTTCCAACACTTCGAGTACCTCGTCTAATTCGATTGCCTCACTGAGGAGTCCATCGCCGATGGTGAGTAGGACCGTGCGACCGGTAGCAACTCCGGTGCATAATTCTGGTTCAGTTAAACGGTCTCAGTCGGTGGACCGGAGACGGCCGGTGACGCCTGCGTCTACGGAGAAGTCTGCTGCGGTGAAGCAGCTGTTGAATTCCAGTAGGAGTTTATCCGTTTCGTTTCAAGGTCAGTCTTTCTCTATAGCTGTTAGTAAGGCAAAGCCCCCTCCTGCGACGAACAATATTAGTAGTGTGAGGAAGGGTACGCCGGAGAGGAGGAAAGTTACTGCGGATTTTGTCACGCCGGAGAGGAGGAAAGCTACGGCGGATTTTGTCACGCCTGAGAGGAGTAAAGTTGCGGCCGAATTGAGCACACCGGCGAGAGATCGGACTGAGAATGTCAAGTCAAGTGATCATCATAGGTGGCCGGGGAGGTCGAAGTCACTGAATTCGAGTTTCCTGACACGAAGTGTGGATTGTGGTTCTATTGACAAGCCTAAATTGGGATCTGGAAGTGTCACTAGTTCATCAATGAAGTCGGTGATTGATATATATCATAGAGCTAGAATTGAAGCTAAATTGAAACCTCAAAGTGATAATGATGAGGTCGATATGAAGTCAGCTAATGGATCAGCTATGTCTGCTGATGCATTGGCTTCAGATAGTGAAAGTGTCTCTTCAGAGAGTACTTCAGGTGTCCATGATGGTCCAACTGTGATTCATGGACGAGGAAGTCCCCGTGGTATAGTTGTGCCCGCTAGGTTTTGGCAAGAGACTAATAACAGGATCAGACGTGGGACAGAACTTAGTTCTTCTATGGACAATGGTAATTTGAAAACAGTGGCTTCTTCTAAGCAAATGGGAAACAAGAAGTTTCTGACTGATAGCCCCAGAACATCACCCCGGGTCGTCCCAGCTTCTAGAGGTGTAGTTTCTCCTCTTCGAGGGGGTTTAAGACCAGCATCACCAAGTAAGGCATTGACACCATCTGCTAATCATCCTATAAGAGGGATGCCAAGTCCTACAAGAACAAGAAATGGTGCCATGGGTTCAATATCTAATAATTCATGCCTCATGCCGTCAATTTTGAGTTTTGCTGCTGATGCAAGAAGAGGGAAGGTAGGGGAAAACCGGATAGTTGATGCACATGAATTAAGGCTTCTTTATAATCGGCACCTGCAATGGCGATTTGTCAATGCACAAGCAGAAGCTGCTCTAAGGGCACAGACAACAACTGCAGAGGTAAAACTTTTTGATATGCTACTAATTCTCTAAGTGTCCCTGATAACGTAGTTCATATACAATATCTTTTTTTCAACAGTTGACAAAGACGTTGTAAGTTTTTGTCCCTTGCGAACCATTGTAGTGAATGTTATTTGTGGAAATGAAATAAATCAATCAACTATGGCTCAATTATAAATTAGTTGGGATCAGATGGTCTACACCCATCTTACCTTATTAAGAGTAAAGAGTAATGTAAAGTTGCCATAATAGAAACACATTATATACATACGGACTTTCACGTTGGAGGTCTCAAGTTCGAAACCTTTTTTAGCAAAAGCAAAGGGTTTGTCTTCTAGGTCGAGCTCGTTGCACCAGGCTTGTCTAATGCGGGTTACTCTCCTATGTGGTTCACAAACTATTGCATAGGAGCAAGGGATTTACCCTGTGCACACCCAAAGGGTAGTGGCTGCGGGTTTCCCTTGTCATTAAAAAAAAAGATATCTGGGATCAAAATGAGTTAGGAGGGTATGAAGAATCTTTTTCATGGTTTAGATGAATTGCATTAAGAAGTAGCAATAGAATAGAACTTTTGGAGGTTCATATTTCTGTTTCACTCATCAAGTAGATATAGGAATCCCATAACCTGCGGTGGTGGGATATACTTTTCAGTTTTCACTATATGTGTTTGAGCAGTGAAGTAAATATATGGTGTTTTTTGTTCTTTTCTACTTGAACTTTTTTTGTGATTAATTGGACATGTTCAATATGCTGTTCAGTTTTACGTGCTTGAATGGGATAATAAATATATCTGTCTTTATGATCTAATATTCTTTATTTGAGTGTTACTTGCTATTTAGGTATCATATGGTATATGAGTAATCCACTGGTAGTTACATATACTTGATATTAACTTCACTCCATTTCAAAGAATAAATGTTGAGCTTGTATGGTTAATTAGACATGTTTTATGTTTTTCAATAGAAGTCTATGATGTAAAAGCTTTCACCTGCCAGTAACCTCATGCATGTTCCAACTGATGTTGATATGTATAATTAAAAGGAGAAGGTATATTTTATGTTATGAACTTATCCATGTAATGGGTGCTGGGTGAACATGCCCTTAAGGGGTTGTCGATGGAATCTAAAGGGGCTCAATTGGAACAGTCCATTGTTTGAGTGTCTAAATGAAATTTACTTGCAAGTTCAATGGGTTATTTGATTTAGTTTGCCTAAATGTAATAACATCCTTACCAAAATATGTAATAAGCATTATTTATATGTGATGAAACCTACATTCAAATGTTGGAATAAAAACTGTGAAAGTTGTACCAATAATTTATTAAGTAAAAATATAAATCGACTCCTTCCTTAGACTGGCTGCAAGTTTTTTCTACCCATGAATTAAATAATGTAAACAGAAAGCTGTGGTATAAACTAGAATGCTGTGGAAATTTCGTGCTACTTATGTAAAATTTTCCTTTTACCAGAGGACCCTGTACAATGCTTGGTTGACTACTTTAAAATTGCGGCATTCTGTGAAATCCAAAAGAATTCAGCTGCAGCAGCTGCGGCAAAATGTGAAGCTGCATTCCATCCTCAAAGGACAAGTAAGCCCTCTTTTCAGTACTTCTGCCTCAAACCACATTATTTTGCTTTCTGTATATGTTTATATACACATCAAAAGATATGCTTATAAATACACTTGCATCAATAATATAACCATTTCTCGTGTGTAGATGCTTGTAAACAAATATATGAATTTGGAAAGAACAAGCAAGAAACAAGAGTACATGAGACTAAAAGTCTATATGATGTGTAGGAAGAAAACTGCAGGCCTGAGGGTTGAGGGAGGTGGCTATGACATAGAAATTATGATAGTTAATGCACAAGCTAATGCATATTATTTGGTCAATTTGCTGTAAATAACATTATATGTTTGAATGATGAAATAAATCCTGCCAGTTACATTTACAGTGTGCCCTATTATATCTCACATCTGTCTTCATCATGCACTAGAGGTGTGCCTACGCTGCCCAAGATGGTTGATATCTGTTTATGTGCTTTGAAATGAAAAGTAAATATTCGTTGTCCTTTTTTGTGTTTTGACATTTGTAATGTGTACTTGATTATCTATCTTGTTATCCCTTTTTTTTCATGGACAAATTCAGGTGCCATGTTTGAAAAATTGGAGTATGATTGATGGAGAGCATTGCAATTCATTGTCAGGGTCCATATGTGCTCTGGAAGCCAGCACTATTCGTCTCCCTGTTGTAGAAGGAGCTAGGGTACTTTTTCCCTTGCATTCGCTTACTATTTGGTATTAGGCTTCAGGAATAATATTTTGTGGTTCTATTATCTGCAGGCAGAAGTTCAAAATGTTAAAGATGCTATTTCTTCCGCCGTTGATGTGATGCAGGCACTGGGATCCTCAATGTACTCTTTGCTGCCAAAGGTAATTATTTCTCTTTCTGGTTATGGTTAGTAGACTTCTATCTGTTTTTGAGAAGTTGGAGAGGAAGGAAGTAGTCCATGACCTTGCTCAATTTGCATAGCCACCTATTTTGACTATTGTGTGTTTTATCTGCAATGAGAAAGTGGTAAATCTGATGCATAAAAAATATCTAAACTGGTCAACTGCATGCTTTCTTGTAATCTATGTTGCTTAGCAAGTATCTAGAACTAGTAAAAGATGACAGCACTGAGGTGCATGTAATGATAGGCCCACTTGCCAGGGATTTCTCTTCCTTCTTTTTCCTTTTTATCTCTTTTTCCTCTTGAAGTTTATATATATTCTTTTGAAGAAGACTTTTAGAAGCCAGGGAGAGAAAATCATAAAGTGGAGATGCTTCATTTAAATCCTTTTCTACTTCTATGTTTGTGCAATGTTCTTAATAGTCCTGGCACCTAAAGGGTGTGATGACCTAGCATGAAGTTGGTTAGCTAGGTGAATTTATCCATCTACACAAACTCTTGATGGATAAAGTTATCCGATATCTGTATGGGGAGAGTGGAGAATGCAGGTATTGAAAATATTCTTAATAATCCAGCAAATATTCCCTCACCTCAGGGAAAAATGTATCGCCTCAGCCTTGGAGAATCTATTACAACATGTGAAAGTGTTTTGTTTCACGCGATAACTACTTGTGTTCTATTGCAAAAATGCGTTAGGCAAGGAGGCATTGACAACATTCTGAGACAAGTGTGAGAGGCGCATGCCCCCAAATGCTCGGACATATTCCACAAGTGCACCTCGCATCTCGAAAACATTTTAACACAAAGAACCAACAGTTTAAAACCTGAAAATCTTAACCCACAATCCCAGATGGGATGAAGTCTGCGTGAAAGTAAGGGGTTGATGATTCTTTTTTCAAAAGAAATAATAAAGAAGAAGGGAAAAAGATTCAAGAGAAAGTGATGAGGAGGAAGAAATAGAAGCAAAACTGAAGAAAAAAAGTCCTCATCAGAGGGTCCTGGTTGTACATATTTACTAGCTGTGGAGTAACACAATTAAAACTGAGGATGAAATGACCGGAGATAGAAATATGTACTTTCCTTCTGGCCTCTGAGAGAGTCTTTCTTCTAGTTTTGACATTCCAAGAGTCAATATGGACTGTGTAGGCTGGTAGATTTGTTGGGAAGTTAATTTTATGAGGATGTGCTATGTATAAAATCAGGTAAATATTGACTCACTATGTAGAAAGGCAGCTAAAACTGAGTATGAAGCGATTGCAGATGGCAACAACAGATTTTCCTTGAGGCCTTTGAGAAACCTTATTCTCTTTCAATATTCTAGTCATAACACTAGTAAAGGACTAGGGGGCTGTAATGAATAACGAATTCACAAAGTAGAGGAGAGCATTGCGATAGATCAGTGTGGATCCGTGATTCACATTTGGGAATTCAACTTGAGGAGAACAGCATGTGTCAAAGTAAGCATTAAATGTGACTCTTCTGAAGTGCGAAACTTTAGCTTTTCTATGATTCATCAGCGAACAAGTCCTTCCACAGTAACCTCCTAGTCCTGTAGCTCGATTTGATTGAGTATCTTCAATCTATTTGTTGCAATCCATTTCTTCGAGTTTGTTCCACACAGCTTCCCCCTCTCCTATTGCAAAAAAAATATGCATCATCTTTCTATCCTCTCATTGCTAGGATTCTTTTGCATGACTCCCTGGTGCATGATATTGTTGCTCTCTGTGCATGGTTGATGATATCAGCAGGGACTAATTCCTGCATTGAGTTATCTTCAAAACTATCTGCTCTCATTTCCCCCACCATATTTGTAGCTGTATTTTCTCAGATAGAACATTTCAGTCATTGAGTTTAGGAGTGATCTCAATGGGTTTTCAACCATTTATTGTTGTTTTTGTTTGTTGAAATTTGTTTATGTGATTGTTTAAGTGTTGATATACTGGAGTCTAGCTAGAATGATACTTTGAAATAAACTGGTTTCGCACTACCAAAAATTAACATTTCATCCATCCACAAGCCGCAAAAATGCTGCTTCTAGTCTCAACAGATTGTCTTTGCTGTGATATTAGTGCTAACTGGATGTGGATGACTACTTGTCCTATAACTTTGTCAGATGAGGTAGCCGTTGTAATATTTGTGTCATCTTGTTGACATGTGAGACCAAAACTAGTTCCTGATTATTCTAATCTTTCATCCTTAGTGCTTACAGTTCCTTTTTTTTTCTTTATTTGCATCAGTAAAGCAAAAAGCTTAGTGCTTGAATTTATTTGTCAAAAAGAAAAGAAAAGAGTTGGTTCTTGAACTTGGAACCTACTTTTCTGATTGTTTATTTTCTCAAGGATTCGATCTAAGTATGCCTAGTACTCAACTTGTCTTTTCGGATTATATTACAAATTTCTTTCTTGTTTATCGTTTCACTTCCTCTTGGATTGCTTTAACATGTTAATGATATATGTGCACAGGTAGAGCAGGTGGATTCTATGGTATATGAGCTTGCAGATGTTGTAGCTACTGAGCGTGCTTTACTCGACCAATGTAGAGATCTCTTGTCATCAATGACGGGTCTACAGGTAACCCTGGATTTCCTTCTATACCTAAAGCTTTTGACGAAAACCATTTGATGAGTAATCAATCATATCTATGTTGCCAAAATCATACTTCATAAAAATTTTTATTTCAGGTGAAGGAATGCAGCCTGAGGACACATCTATTACAAATAAAAGACGCGGTATCTTGCTCAACAACAGAAGTGTAAAGCTGATCTTTTTTTGACTGCTTAACGGAAATGCTAACATCAAAATGAGCTCTTCTTAACCAAACAAAGAACGGTGATATGATTTGTAGCTAGAGTTACTTGATTCAGGCTTGTTGAATGCTGCTGCAATTGCATTTTGTATGCATCATGAGTAGGAAATTGCTGCTTTAATGTTTCATAGCAGCTTATATCTTTGGTTTATTATAGCATCAACAAACATTTTACACGTGTAAATATATATAAATATATGTCCATCTCAATGATCATCCCATCTTTGAAAGGTAGGTATCTAATGAAGTAATAAATGGAAATTCTTTGCAACGATTTGGAAATTTGGAAATTTTTGAACGATCATTCAAAGAATTGTATACATTTGGATTATACGTTTGGATCATTTTTGTCTTAGTGATAAAATATTTACTATTTTTAATCACATTTTTATTTATTACCTAAATATTCTATATTTGAAAAATATTCACCATTTATAGCAATTTTTTTATGTATTAAAAGTGAATTATATATGTAATATATATATTAATTATAAATATATTAAAATGTCTTATAACTATTTTGAAAAAAAAAACTACACTATATATTGAAAATGAATTACGCAGGTAATATATATGAATTATGCTATGCATAAAAGATGTATTAAAATTATAAAAATGTATTATAAGTGTCTTAAAATTTATTAGACTTACATTTTGATTAAAAAAATCAGAAAATTACATTGCTATAAATGATAAAAAAAAATTTCTAAATATAGTATATATAGGTAAGTTACCCATAAGTTATCCCATATACATGGTAGAATAACTTATCTCGTGATGACTTGTCCCAAAATTAATTATCCTGAGATAAATTGTTCCTAACCAAACAACCCATTATTCCACCCCTCGTCCTTTAGCAAGGACAACTTATATCGATCCTAATTACTACTCTTTATATAATTACTTGAATTAGTAACTAAACAGAGGGATAATGCATTATTAATTTTTTATTTCTAGACTAGTTATGCTTGTCTATCACACCAAATGACTCCTAATAGTGTTTCAGTACATCAAAATACATATAGTTCTTGGGGAGTGAAATTCACAAATAAATACTTTTCGTCTCTAATATTTTTTTTTTAAGAAAATAAAACTATTGTGGAATTTCAAATTCTATGGTAAATTCCAGTTATGGTTTTATGTTTACCTTATCTCATCTTTGGACCACCCAATAGGTACTCCTTGTGAGACATCACTAGAAAATATTCAAGTGATTAGATCTTTCATTTTGTTAGTGTAAACACTTAAAACGTGTATGGTTTACTTTAACTTATGTCATTATAAATAAGTGGTCATTAAAGTAAAGGCATTTAGGAAGTAATAAGCATTGGGATTAGGAGCTTTTGGATCGAAAACTAGACTATGCGTATTTTCTTTTTCACTAAGTGATTGTTCAAAGATTTTAACGTATGATCTCAGTTGTTTCTTTTTAGATGTTGAACCTTAGCTTTCTATCGCTGGATGGACTACAGAGGACTTCACATTCATCTAAAAAATAATAAATACAGTACGATGAGGGGAAAAAAACTAAGGCAAATAACTGACTATATATTTTTTTTTTCTTCGTATCCTTCGTCTTCTTCCCCCTCTTTCTTTTTCTTCTCCTTCTTAGTAGTAGTATTTGTAATATCTTATTGTTACTAGTCCCTCCTCTTTTCATTGTCTGACTGGTATGTGTTAGTTTGTCATATTTTTCATACTGTCATGTGTGATTTATTGCTAGTCGCACCTATTATCCCCTTCCCTTCACTTACATTTCCTACATTTCACTTACATTTCTTACATTTCTTTTGGTCATATCTAGGTATTTCTGCCTATGGGATTTGAGCTGAGGATTTTAGGAAACAGTCTCTCTACTTCTATAAGGTAGCGATAAGGTCTGCGTACAATCTACCCTCCCCAGATCCCACTTGTGGGATTATACTGGATATGTTGTTGTTGTTGTTTAGGTGTCTACTGTCTAAGACTAGTCGTGCTATTATGATTGCGTTGTTATTGCTTTTTTATTATTTTACTAGCTTAATTATTATTCTCTTGTAAAATTGACATTACTCTTCGTTTACTTAAGAAGGATACATTTGAGCCGAGACTCATTCAAAAATAGTCTCTCTCTTTAGAAAATAGTGATAAAATCTGAATACACTATATTTTTCTCAAATCATACTTCACGAAATTTCACTTTATATGTTATCGTTGAATATAGTTGCATTTAATGGGATGACGTGGAAAGAGAGAAAAAATATGCAAATTTCAAGAGTTAACCACATATGTTAACCATGGTCAAGTATTTTGTGGAGAATAGAAAAAAGAAAATAAATATTGTGTGGGATGCGGCGAGAGGGAAGCGCTAATCGAATCTGCTTTTGTCCCGAATACACAAAAATGATGTGGTTTTCCACTGATGAAGGTGCCAAACAAAATAGTGGGACCCTTGCTGATGTGTACCTCACATCTTTTGAATAAGCCTCTCCGCCCCGCTCGAAAATAATCTCTCTACTTTGTATAAAAATTAAGATTTGTAAAATGTTATTTATGAAATTATATTGTGTACATAAAATTATTGTTGTCATATTACCATGTTTGTATCGTTAATTCGATTAATGTAACTTATTTTGACTGGTTGTTAGAAAGAAGATTTTTTTTTAAAAAAAATTATGATCTTAAATAAAATGTTATGAGATAATTTTTGTTCATATAAAATATACTCTTTCTGTTTTATTTTTGTGGCATCTTTTTTTTTTGTTCGTTCCAAAAAGAATGTCATCTTACTCTAATTGAAAACAATTTACCTTTAAAATTTCTTTTTTTACCAATAAGATTTGTATACTTCTCCCTAGATATTATGTTTGTCTCTTTATTGTGACAACTCATGATGCTTAATATTTCAATGAGTTCCATGATTGTGATGTGTATCTAATTATTCACAATTGGAGGTCACTCTTTCTTCAGCTTGGGAGACTTCCAAGTGATAAAGAAATGGTAATATGCCTCACTTGTTAATGTTGAAACAAAGTTTTTTAAAATGGTCTAGTTTTTAAGTTAAAATAATTTTTAAATATTTTTGAAGTATTTGAATAAATTATAAAAATACTTACAAATACTTAGTATTAAGTTAAAATGATAAAAATAAATCAAAAATTATAAATTAGAATTTCTAACTTAATATTTTCGATTTATAAAAGTCAAATAAAAAATCAATTCAAACAGGCTCATTACAAAACTGTAACAATCCATCTTGATATGAGATGTCCTACATCGGCAAAACACGGAAGAGATGTTGGGTATATAAGTAAAAGGTTGATCTGTGATGAGCTTGGGGTGTCCTTAAAGGACAAATTCGTGATGAGCTAGACCCGCGGATAATATTTCACAATTTTGACTCAGATCATTATAAAAACTATGCAAACACTTAACAAAAAGTTTTTATAGTCAAATATCATTAGTTTGATCACAGCGTTATGCCCAAAAGGACGGTGTAATAAGTCCTGAATCAACTTCTATGAATGCTGAATGCTTCTTTTCTTCCACAGACCACAAGTCTTCATTATTTTATAAAGTTTTTACTACCTCCTACCATCATTATATTGAATTAAATTTATTTATTAAATGATATTTTATCATTTCTCTTTTAATTAAAGATCTTGAATTTAAGCCATAGATATAAAAATATCCTTGATAGGAAAGAACCCTATGTAATACGAATCAAACTCTATCGTAGATATCAAACATGAGTGAAATATAAATCATGTTTATTAAGTACAGTACATATATAATTATTCATCCAAAAAGAGATGCTAAGTTTGACACTCCAAAAACTCATGTTTAGATCATTACAGTTTCCGATTTTCCAACTGAGTTCGAACTCAAAATTTTCAAGCTCAACTAGAAAACTACTACAGTAATATTAATTATTTTATTTTTACTTTTTCTTATTGCTAACAGAAATTAGCAATTTCGATCATAAATTTTGTTGTTAAACAACAAAATTACAACTAGTCGGTAAACCGATTAGCAATTCCTTGCCTTTCAGACGAAGAGATTCAGAAGTTTCGGTTCTTCCCCTTTCACACCGTCTGTATATCCCATTCCACTATCTAAACACAGCGTTACGTCCGATAACTCAGTCTCCGAACCAAAAGACGACGACGTATTCCATCTCCTCTCCGAACTGATCCACTCCGTTGCTTCGATTTGATCCGATCCGTCCATGAACGATCCGTATTTGTGCGGGAACTGGTTTGGAATATCCCACGCGCCGCCGCATTCAAAGGAATCATCAAAGTAAGGAGGAGTTATAACTCCGGCGAAAACCTGCCGTGGATTGCCGCCAGCGAGAACCATCTGCACCGCCTTTTGACACAAGTGCCAGTTTCCCGTCGATAAAAGCCCTACCGCACCGGTCACCGGATTCACCGTCCTCCCGCACGCTTCGAACAGCAGCGATTTAAACAAAGCTGCAGTGAAGAAAAGTTCATCAAATCAGCTCGGTATGTAATAATTTTTCCCTTATTCAGAAAATAGAACTCGAATTAAATACGAAATTCGTAGTAAGGCGTGTTTGGTAAACAGTACCAGGTCTTCGATTTTGGGGAACAGCAGCAATGAAGGACATGAGATCGCTACGACCAAAAAACTTGGAGACGAAGATAGTAGCGTTACCCTGTGCACGAGGATCATTAATTCCATCCAAACAGGTCCTTAAGGTACAATTGTCACTGCATCTTCTTCGTAATACTCTGCAACCGCTGCAGCTCATTTTTCCTGCTCCCTCTTTTTTCTGTCTTTTAGGGTCTATGGGTAGTGAGAAATGATGAGGAAGGCGATACAATATAGGAAAGTGAAGAAAGAGAGTAACTAACTATGGTTAAGCAAGTGTGGTTATTGTATTTTTTTATTCTCGCCTCAATTTATATGAGTTACTAACATATATGATATAATAATAATTTTTAAAAAAATAATATTTGAAACTTATAAGATAAAATAATCCTCATTTTATTAAAGATAAAATAAAGCTTTTAAATTAAATTATTATTAAATATAATATTTTTTAAATTGAATTAAAAAGAAAGTGGGTGTATAAAGTGTAGCAGAGTTAGAATTTTGTGTTGTGTAAAGTAGTAAAGTACCACTAAATTTTATTGTGTACTAGTTTTTTCTTCTAATATGAGTACCAATTGAATAATCCTTTAATTGAGGTCTCATACCCCCTTTATAATTTGTTTTAAAAAATATTATATTACTTTTCCTTTTTTAAAAAAATCTAAATAAAATAATTTATATTAATATAAATATAATATTTTATTTTAGGAAAAGGGACTTAAAACTAAAGGAGTGGAGGAAGATGGAAGTACGGAAAGGTTATTTGGTAGGAGGTATTAGGAGATTTAATCCATAGTGTAATAAGTAAGGTACATATAAGTTATTAATATTCTCACTGTCCCATAATCTTTATCCTGATTTAGTTTTTTAAGAGTTGATTTAATTAATTTAAAATTAAAATAAATTAAATTAAGCTAATATTTTTAAACTTTTGATATTTATAAACTAATCAAAAAAAGCGATAAGTGAAAATTTTTTCATATTAATATTCTGAAAAAAATATATATCGTAAAATATTGATTAAATTTTTAAAAATTTAACTTTGAAAAGTAAAATGTGACAAAAATTTTAAAACAGGGGGAGTTAAAAAAAAAAGGAAATTATGAGGCTCTTGATTCGTGAGGAAAAGATGAAGGAATACGAAGCGCCAACAAAAGTCGTAGTGCGGCAGAGGGATTGCTCCACCTTTTATCAGGTCTTGAATTTGAGCTTTAGATATGAAAAAAATTTATTATGAGTGTCAACTCTATAATGAGTCCTGCAATATATGATTCATATTTAATCGGAGCAATAAATACAGTTTGGTCAAATAAAAAAGAAAGGAATATGAAAGAATTCTTTTTTTCTTATGTCATGTTCCAAAGTTTGGGTTCGAACGGCTCCGTTTCTCGGCAAGTTTACATCACAATTTACAACCTCTACCATTGGATATATTTGGATTATAAATTCATGGATTCTTTCTTTCTTTTCTTACTTTATCAAGAAGTGACATTTGAGTCATCCTATTGTCCTTTTGTATGTACTACTATGCTAGTGCAATTTTCTATTCCATCCACCAATGCTTCAACTTGGATGTGTCCTCTAAGTTGGTAATCTCATTTTGCTTCCTTCTTCCACCATTGCTTTATTTCTAATTGAGGACTTGGAGTAGTTCTCTTTTGTCATACTTCAACTATGAACAGGACAACTGCTGATAATGCTTTACTAGTACGTGCCACTGTTGGCCTGTAAGGATGTAGTGATGACGCGGCTAAGCGCTTTAATTTTTTATCATATAATTGGAAAATAATCATTATCATGAAGTTTAAAATTTCACATTTGGAGTCGAAAAATAGTTATTTTAAATATTATTTAGTAGGATAGTGAATTTGGAGATTTAGAGACAGGCCATGTAATCTAAAGAGTCAGGTTGAATAGGATCAAGAAAAAATACTTGAAATGCAAGTTCAGTGACATAATGGTTGAGGTTGGAGTGTATCAAAGTGAAGCTTAATGTAGATGTCATCCAAAAGAAAGAAAGTTTTAAATCTTTTAGGTCTATTATCCAAGGAATTGGGGAGATTGACGATGATGTGTCACGTCGTATCAGTACAAGATGGATTAAATAGAGGCTCACATATGGAGTACGGTGTGATAAAAAGGTATGACCACTGCTTAAAAACAAGTGGTGAAATTAACTATTTTGTATAAGATGGAGTATTGGCCAATCAAAATTCCCACGTGACCTTGATAGAGGACAAGATACGAGAAGTGAGATTGAAATGATTTAGACGTATGAAGAGGAGATGCACGAACGCTTCAGTGAAGTATAAGAGATTTGCTATGGGTGGTCAAGAGAGGTAGAGGTATACATAAGAAATATTTGGGAGAGGTGATTATGAAAGACATGATTTATTAATTACAGTTTACCGATGACATGACCTTAGAAGATTGTAGAGGGCAAAAATTAGAGGAGAAGGTCAGTAAGTAGTAGAATGTCATCTCATTTATCCTTCCACGGTAGTAGACATAGCATTCTTTTTTCCCATGTTTCTTCACTATTGTTATTTCTTTTTTGATATATTTTTTTCTTGAACCAGAGGTATATCTGAAATAACTTATGGACCTTCTAAGTTAGGAGTAAGATCTTCCTACCATCTCTAAATTTCACTTGGCAACCGGATTAAAAAAAATAGATAACAATCTCTAATTTAAGGACGTGGAAATTTAAAATTTGCCAAAGGCAAAACTTAAAGATAGCCCCATTTTAAAAGTAAAAAATAAAAGATCAGTCCATTTAAAGGAAAATTCATGCAACTAAATATACCTTAAGATGTCTAAGGAGCACCGAAATACCCAACGTTTTAAGTGGTTGTTGGGTTGGTTTAACATTTGGGCTTAGTCTTGAAGAGTACTTTCCTTTGATAGAACTGGGCTTGCCCAAATATTAAGCCCAACTATATAACTAACTGAATGGTACTGTAGAAGAAGCAAGAGCTTTGAATGGACGAATCTAAGCCCAATAATTTGTAATCTCACAATCGGACCATCTTGAGATTAGTTGCACTCATGATCACTTATCACCTTGTCATTTAAGTTATATTCAATGCTCTCAAATTATTTACTACTTCTGCGGTCTCATATTAGTTGTCATGCTTCACTTTTTGAGAGTTTATTTGATTAATCCTTGAAGTTAAATTGGTTAAAACAAAATCATTTTTAAATATTAATAAAAAACTATTTTATTTGACTCTTAAAAATAAAATATGATAAGAATTTGTAGTATAAAAAAAAATTTAAGCATTAGCAACTGTGTGTTTTAGCTTAAATATATGAAGGATCTAGGCATTGACTGAGAATTTTTAAAGGAAAAAAAAAAACATCATTGACATGAAAAGCTTAAAGATGAAATGAATTTATTACATTTGTTTTTATTTTGTCATAATGGTAAGATTTTGTTCTAACTAATATTTGGAACTTATATTTTAAAAATTTAACCTGATTTAGAATAGATATAAGCGTTGAATTAAGTGTTGGATTATTAAAATTCGAGTAATAAATCATTAGTTATGGAAAGATATTTTTTCATCTTGAACTTCTTAATTAAACTTGAGGCATCTATGTAACTGTACATTGATCATTCTGTAACTGTAGATTTTTACCACTTCATTCTCGTACGTCTAAAATTATATTTAAAATGACCAGACTTGCAAAAATTTTATCAATTTAGACCGGGACTTAAATAAAGGTCTCAAAATTAGCCATCACGATCCTTCTTCTTCTTTCAGGGGTGTTTCTTATTCGCTATCTAGTATCTACATGATAACTCGACTAATTTAGATTTACTCCGCATAAAATCCAATTGAAAAAAAACGCTTTCTAATTCTACTAAAAAAATTTTCATACTCAAAACTCGATTCTAATATAATTGCTGAGCTGTTATATTTCGGCCGACCATTTAGCAGGCACAGAAGCGTGTGACACTATTTTTGTGATGGCTATGCCGACGTATCTCCAAATGGCAAGAGAACTTAGTCAAATTAACCCAAAAAGTTTTGTTCCCTTTGCCAGTCTTTAGTGGCCAACCCCTCCCACATCTTCACTCTTTTAGGCACTAGATTCTGCCCTTCTTACGCTAATGTTAAATGATGGTAGCCACGAATATGTCAAAGGTAGGGCCTCTATAAAATTATTCCTTGTGGTAGTTCTTGACTTTCTTCTCTGAAATTTAGCATATAAAAAATATTGTGTAGTGGATCGATTGCTTTTCTCTTAAGTAGATATCTTGAATTCGAATTTTGAGTATGAAAAAATATTTTGCAGGAGTCATATTATATTATTTTGATAAATACAACGTTTAGATAGATTGTATTATTTTTTCTTGTTACATAATGTCACACTTCAACAAGTTGAAGGACATGCTGATAAAAAAAGTAGAGTACGTGGTAGAATTATTTAAAAGATAGCATAAAAGATAAAATAAGATCAACACGATCTTAGTCATTACATAAAGATTGAACTTTTTATTATTATTATTATTATTATTATTATTATTATATATTGATGAATTTTACAATACGATTTAAACTACCAACACAATATAATACTATACGTAAAAACCATCCAATTGAGATTGTGGTAAAAATAGTTTATTTACAAAATAATACTATATTAACTTAATTTATTCGATTGAGGCGTTATTGTTTTTGATGAATTATGTTTAGCAAAGTCCCATCTAGAAAGATTTACGGCAAATATTATGTTAGATCAGCATGGAAAAGAAGATTCTAGTGTATAAAGAATAAAGGTATGACAATTTTTGCCAGTTAATTAACTAAATTTTGTTTTTCCATTTAAGAGATAGTTAGGTAGGTACTGAAGTCGGCATAGGCACAGCCATTAGTAAGAGCACAATGCCCTGTCCTTTATGCCAACTGGATTAGTTGCCAATTGGCTGGCCATAATTTTAGTTATGATGTATATTAAGAGCATGATATTAGTGCTCATCATGTGGTCAGTTTATTGGTATATCCATCTTCCTTCTTGTTAAACTTTTTGTTTTCAAGAACTAAGCCATGTGTTTGGTGTCTGCATTTAACGTTGGAGTTAGAATTTTTGTTAAAGGGTTCAAAATTTTAAGAAGTAAACAAACGAACTAAGTGAAGAGAATTCGAAATATTATATATATATAAATTATTTTAGAATAATATAAATTTTCGCTAATTGGCTCCGCCACTATCTGCATTGGGTCTTCGCCTAATCTGAATTTATAATGACAAAGTATTTTTTGATATAATTTTTTTCACTTTCAAGACTCGTACTTGGGGATTTCTAGTTAAAAATGATGAAAATCTATTCATTCAATCGTAACTTTGTTGGTGAAATTATTTAAAAAGCTTGAACAAAGTGATTATACATCCAATACGTTTAATTTGTTATTTTTAATACCTATTTTATAAATGTGAGGTGACTTTAATTTTTTTTATATAATATTTAATAGCCATATTGAAACCTGACTAATTTAGATTCAAACCAAGTGAGGCCAATCAGGAGAACCGCTCCTAGTTAATACTATGTATTATGAAACAATGGATGACAACTGACAACCCTCCAAAACAAATGTTGGTAATCCAACTCTCACAGATTAAACAGTACATTTGAACTCAAAAAATTCTTGGTCAACACATAGTTATTACCCTTAAATCCCACTGGGGATTTCACATTCTAATATAATATGCTGACCATGAACTCATACATGTAACTTGTTGAGTTTTAATACATTGAGTTATCATCAAATATAGTTAACTATAGCTCAAACAATGTCAACATTAAGTAAGAATTCCAAGCCAGTAAGGCAACCTGTTTCACACTCTATCTCAAAATTATTGTTACACCGAATGATCAAACTTTGTGAGCTTGAACTTTAAGTGTGTATTAATTTATCTAATTAATTGGAGAAATACTCAACAATTTTAATACATATCCTAGGCAATGAAATTTTATTGATAAATTTATAATAAATATTGGATTAAATCTTAAATTTATGATATCCTTTGGAGTGACTCAGTGGTTTGGGCTTCAAGGTCGAAACTCCTTGCCAGGGAAAGCAAGTGGTTTGCCTTTTGGAACGAGCTCATTGCACCAGACTTGCCTAGTGCGGGTTACTTCTCACATGTGAGTTGTGAATTATTGCATAGGAGCGGGGTTCATCCTGTGCGCAACCAAAAAGTAGCAGGTTCCCCTTGTTATTCAAAAAAAGAAGTCTTAAATTCATGATAAGTCGATCAAGTCAAATTATTGGTCAATAAAGTTGGATTAATATTTAAGTTAAAATTATATGACTTAAATAAGTTCAAATTTCATTTTGACTAGTCTGTTAGATATTTAGATTGACAAGACGTGACCAACTCATACTCTTTTAAGTCCAAGGTCCTCTAGAATTACTTGGAGACTAAAATACCCTTAGAACTCTAGCTCACACCTATACGAAGGGATCTTCATAAGATCAATACTAGAGAATCTTTGTTCTTCAATGTTGATTAACAAGCCTTTTGCATACAAAATAAGTCTTCATCTTTAAGTGGTGAACCGGAAGTATTTCATTGACTCAAGAATGAAGTAACTCTTGAGTTAACGATCGTGAGGAGAAAAATCAAAAAATTACGTCTTTTTCATTAGACTTTATAAAAATTATAACATTCACATAAATTATTAAAATATACATATTATATCATTGTTTCTCACTATTATTCTTTTTTATTTACTTTTTTTAAGAATGAAATTTAACTATTTACATATACACCAACAATTATTTTCTTCTTCTTGGGCTCATAGCTTAAAATACTTTATATTTTTAATAGGTCCTTCAATATAATTATATAAAAAAAAAGTTACTGACTTTTCGAAATTCGACATGCTCTACTGTAAACACCCTACTTACTTTAATTTATCCTTATGTATTGTTGTTAAATATTGATTGCTGCTCATTTATAAACTGAAATTAAACATGTGCACGTGAGTTAGAATAATTATCTGCATAATCTAAGACGATTAAAATGTCACGTGGATCTGAGACATATTTCCTCAGAAATTCATGTACTCTCTCCGTCAAGGAACTTTTCATTTTACAAAGTGATTAAGAAATTATCAATGCATTAATTAATTTTACTATTTTACCCTTTATTTATGTTAATATATATTAAATTAAGTTAGAAAAAATTATTAATGTACTAATTAATAGTAGGGATAAAATGGAAAAAGAATAATTAATTCTATCATAATTTAGTAAGTGCCCTTATAATATGAGACAAATATTTATAAAAAGATGCTCTTATATTATGGGACGAAGATAGTATCACTTGTAACAATGTAAAACGTGAGGAAAATGTATATTCTCTCTTTTTTAAGAACAAGGAAATAGAGTTCTTTGTATTTACCCTTATCACGAGAGTACCAATAATCCACGTTTTTAAAATGCACTCACTAAATTTCTTCATTGTACACTTTTTTGTCCTTTGGTGTAATCAAGGTTGTCTCACCAAGTTTTTGGTGTAAATTGAATAATTATGACACATATTCATTGTAATTTATTAGTGAAATTTGAAAATGATGAATTTTGAAAAGTAAGAATCTAATTTTTTTTCAATTGAAAAAATATGATATGTAGTTAGAATAATAAAATCTGGTCAAAATTTTTAAATATTTATATAATGATATCAAGATAGTATTGGACTAGAGTTGATAAGTTGATATAATGATAAAATAGTAATATTGATTTGTCAGAGTGCTTGAAATTTAAAGAAGACACTAAAAAATAAATTTAATTTTTTTTAAATATATAACAATAAATTTTGTATAATGCAAAAGGTTTAATTATTTAAAAGACTTTAGAATATTCAATAATGAAAAAATAAAATAATAAAAAGAAAACAAAAACAATGAATATAACAATAATAATATCAATTCATGATAATCCTCAAATTTGAAGTTGCATTATGCTAATAACAAATGTGTTTATCAAACTAATAACAAATTATTGAAATAAACTGTAATAGAGGAAGTATGTTCATTTCAGTAAAGACAAAGCTATGATTTGAAGTTACTCAATTTTATATTTTAAGTTTACTAAATTATTGATATTTATATAAATAAAAATTTGTTTATATCTTTTGTCTATTTGATATTTAAATCGTTGGAAACATTTAATTGTTTGTGCCAAGTGCCAATTGTAGGAATGACGAGAGGTTTTGGATAAAGTTGGTGGGCAGTTGTAAAATTATAGTCTAAAAACCAATCGAGAGTTTAGTGTATTTATTGAGCAAGTTGTCAATTAATCATACAAACCTTATTCAAGCAGCGGGTAGAATTAGAAATTTCATTTAAAATATTTAAAATTTAATATATTTTTATCAAAGGAATTGATTTTTTTTTCTATATAAAACTCTTTTTCATATATTTTATAATACAACTTTTTAATGAAGAGCATTGAACTGTGACTTTGTATCTATATATAGCTATGTTATTGATAATTATTAGTGATTTACGATATATTTTATCATTTTCGCTATAATTAAATGATATCTAAGGTTTTGACACAATTTTAACTACTTCTTTTTTTATTACTGAATAACACGAATTAAAACCATTATATAAGATACGATTCAAATTATTGAAATATTTTCTTTAAAAAAAATATCGAATATAAAATGAAAATCTTGATTAATTAAGTAGTGGATTAAAAAGAAAGGTCGGCAGGCATATTTGTCATCCTAATCACATATACACCACCACATACAACGTGTTTGTGCTTATCCACGCCCCTATTATTCATTTCATTAATTATTAATTACATCAATCTTTCCCTCTCAACACCTGTCACCTGTTGCTAACAACAGTTTTAGTAGCTAATCAATAATCATATTAAATTATTGTACGTACGAGATGGTTGGTAGGATGTATTAGAGTAAATAATCTATAGATTAGCTATTGGTATTAAGTAATATCATATTTAGTAGAAATTTATATCTATGTATTAATTAATTCATAGATTAGCTAATATCATATACATGGTATTAATTAATACTTCTCATTTGGTGGTATTAGCTAATCCCTTCGATTTAATACCATGGAATTATAAAGACAAAAATAGTTCTCAAATTCTTTTACAATTTTTTTTAATTTTTTTGATTTTATATTTTATATTTGAAGTTTTGTACTAGTAAATTTATTTAAATAAATTATTTTACAAAATTTATTTATTTACGGATTCATATTTTCATAATATAAAAATCAATGACTTTATCGTATCAAAATTTCGAATTTATTTATTTGTGGTTTCATATTACATAATAGACAAAAAAATATTTTGCAATATCAATGATTTTTTATATAATTAATCTAGTTGAGTGATTTTATTGATTCAAAATAAAGTTCAATGATGTTAAATATAATTTCAAAGTTGAGTGAGCTTGTACGATATAAACACTATATTAAAACTACAACTTCTAATTTTTTATGTATAAAAATAGATTGTCTATTTTACAATTGTTGTTTAATAATTTTTTCTATTTTAATAATAGATGATCTATCTTAATTAAATTAAAGATTGACATTTTATTTGTGATGAATTTATTGAGATTACAATTATTTATTCTCAAATAATTCAAGTGAAAAATAGCAAATATAATGATAAAATTATTATTTTCTTAACTAGTTGAAAGTTACAAAAAATGTAATCTACTTTGATCTAGTTACATGAAATAGAAAATCTCATAATAATTCAATTGTATAATTTGAAAGAAACTTTTTATAAAATTTTAAACCAAATACAAATTAAACGAAAAGCAATAAATCAAATACGCAATAAAAAATAATTCTAACATTACTAATTCCTGAATTACTATTTTCTGTATTATTCATTTTTGTACCAAACGAACCCTTAATTAACACTAGTACTGGTACATGTTCCCATTTTCCTTGATTTCCTTTTTAGTTTCCCAACTGTAGTGGGCATGCACGAAGGCTATTATTTAGTGATCAATAAAATAAATTGAAAATTATGAAGTTTAAGATTAATTTTAATAGACAGTGTTATTAAATAGATGTATTATCGATGAGAAGTGATAAATATTATATGAAATTAATTGAATTGTGTAAAAATTAGTTCGAACAGTACAATCATAAAATAAATTAAATTTAGTGGGCGAGATTTATATGGACCACATGATTCAAGACAAAATATTTACACAATCAAATGACTAATTTTAATTTGGCACTTGATTGTACTTGTTATTTAATTATGTAAAGTATGTTTACATTATTCATTTTTACTTGTTATTATTTTACTTTTTTAAGTTAAATTATACTTTTTCATAAAATAAGATGAAAATATATAAATTTTGATTAATATTTTAAAATGATTCTTTTTCAATCATATTAATATGTAAAATCAAAATTTTAATATTTTTTGTATAATTTTTAAGCATCTAAATTTTAAATATTAAATTAATCTATTTTGGTCTAAATTTAAAGTTTAATTAGAAAAACGACATAATGGCGTGTATAAATGAGCAGAGGGAGTAAATTACATAATATTCCAAAATAAATTTCATTTTCTTGAAAATTAAAGTCACCATATAATATTTTGTTGGATCTATTCCAGTCGAAGAAACCATATGGAACCGAAACGCGTGAACAGTAAACTTTACATAGACTGGCCAGCCTTTTGTACACAATTCAAACTTTGAAATGTTCTCACCGCCCTCACACAATAATATTACTATATTCTTTCATTCTTTTGATCAAGCAATTCAAATTCAACTTCTAAAATTGAATAAATTCAAAATAGTTCACACTAGCAAACGCGTAACTTTTATAATAGTAGAGTCAAAATTTTCACTAAAATATATATAAAAAAAATTGAAGACAGTTGAGCTCCGACTTTAATGGTAACATGTACAAACATGCATGGACATCAAAACTAACAAGTAGTTGAAGTTTGATTAGCTAAAATTTTATTAGAGAAAAACAAAGTGAAGTGAACAAAGTAAATTTTCATGAAAAATAAATCAATCAATTGAATTTTCACTATAACTATAGCTAGGTCCTATATACAGACAGAAATTACAGTAAAAATTTTGCTCCCCACCCACAATGAAAAGGAAAAAATTACATATAATTTGTCTACAGAATTCGTAAAATCCTAGCAATCAAAGTAGCATTAATGTTGGAATAAATCAAATTTTGGAGGCAAAGATAGCCGCGATTTCTTCGCTGGATGTGGACTCTCCACCTCATCCTCGCCGGAACCAAATCCAGGCCAGAATTCCGGCAACGCCGGAATGTTCAAATCAAAGTCACGGTGGCTGATTGTAGAACCCACGCCCTCCGACGACGTCACTCCGACGCTAGCGCTAACGCTGCTATTAGCGTTTCCGTTTCCGTTACCGTTACCGCCATCGTAGTGACACCTTTTGTGTCCTCCCAAAGCTTGTCCAGTAGGAAAACACTTGTGACAAATCGAACACTCATGAGTCCTTCCACTACCGTTACCGGAGCTAGTAGTTCCGGTAGCGTTAGTAGTGGTAGAAGTCGTCGACTGATCATCACCTCCTCCGTTACCTCCGCCGCCGGGGACGAGTTTCCGGTGACTAGCTTTATGTCCTCCTAAAGCTTGATAAGATCCAAATCCCTTCCCACAAACCGAACACTTATACAACATCTTCTCCTCCTCCATCTTCTCCGACGGCGCCTGGATCTTCATCACCGGCACCGGCGGTGGTAGAGATCGTCCCTGATTAACAGAGCCATCACTACGCGCAAGCATAATCAAACAAAGCGCCAAGTATTCCTCCTCAGTCGTCTGGCGATCCATACTACGTGATCTCTTAGATCTCTTTCCTTTTCTCCAATTTTCAAGGTACCGAATCTGCTGGCCGCTGCTCTCAAACTGAAACGGTGATGGAGTTTGTGTACCAGTTGGAGAATTCAAAGCTTCAAGTGCCATATCAATGTTGATATTATTTGTACAAAAGCTTATTGGTTTGTTTGATGAGCGTTCAAAATATGAAAGAATAGAAATTTTTGTTGAGTAGTGAATGAGAGTGAATGAGGAGTTTGTGTGATATATAAAGGGAAAGAAATTAGGAAGTTGCGTGGGAAAGAGTAAGAAGTAGTTGTAGTAGTCGATGGTTACCCAAGTAATTGAATTGAGTAGAAAAATACAAATAAATTAAACAAGGAAAGGGAGTGGAGCACGTTGGAAAAAAGTTGGAGTACTTTGAGTGCCAAGTGGAGTGAAGTCTAAATGAATTAAAGAGACTGTTTATCTCTTCTCACTTATAAATCAAAAATCACAAGTTAAAATATTTAATTGTTTTTACCTTTTAAAATTTATAAATAAATATGTATAATATATTTTGAATTTATTCAAAATATTTTTAAAATTATTTACACTTAAAAATAGTTAAAATAAATTAATTCAAACATTACTTCAAATAGTTGTGGGCCTTGCAAAGGAAGGAACCTAAGAAAGAGAGAGTACTTTTAGTGAGCTAAGACTGAAGACTAGTAAGACTTTAGACTGTGTCAAAACTCAAAGCGTACACAGAAAGAAACAGAACGGGCCTCACGCGGTATTTTCATATGGAAGCCGTCGTATTTAAATTTATCCAGTGCAATTTATATTAAATAAACAAGTGATAAAATATGTTTGAGGTAAATTTTTTTGGGGGTCGTTTGATAAAATTGATTAGTATAATAAGTTTATCATTTTATTCTTATTAATTGATAGGATTCACCTACTATATTTATCAAAGTCATCAATTCAAGAGAAATTTTCATAAATAGCCTAGGTTTGAAACTTAATATAGTAATATAACTATATTTTATGTAATTACACGGCATAACTTTGGCTATGTAACCTTGGGGGAGAAGAGAGGGTGAGGAGTGGATAAATGTGAATTATATATATTTATCGAATTGATTATGTATATTGTCAAAATAATTGTATACATATGTAAGTATATATCTAACAAGAAATTGCAGAGAAAGAGAGGAGAGAGAAAATAGCAACAAAACTTAACTATAGCAACAAAATCCTAACAATAATAATACGTTATAATTTTTTCAAATTATAATAATATAATGTAAATATATATCAGATCTTTGCCTTGTTTTCTTAATTATCAAAGTGAACAGAGGGAATAATTTTTTTCCTCAGCTTTAATTTTGCTCAACTATCTCCAACCTAATTATGAAGCATAGAGCATTAATTTTATTAGTTTAAAAGGTAGGGAGTTGGTCCAATTGGCAATAACTTTTGGGGAGAGACGACAAAGAAGGCTTTCCGCGTGTGTGTGGAAGGTAATTGAAGACTAAAGTTGCCATGGGTGACTCTGACTTGACTAAATTGGGCTCGCCCACTTTTACTTTGTTTTATCAGCAGTCGGCTAACTCATATAAAAATATAAATGCATGCATCTTTGCCAATTTGCACATTTTTAAAAATTTGGTGACAACGGACTTTGGATATGATATAACTTATTAATAAAGAGTGTGGATTAGTAGTAAACTAAATACTTGGAGAATCGTGAGGTTTTAGTCTAGTAGTACTCAAACATTTCAGGTCCGAGTTCGGAAGTCATTTTTGTTAGGGAGAGTTTTACCTTCAATATGAGATTTCCTCGTGCCAAATTGAATTTAGTCGAGCTCCAATATAGATATCAGACAAATCAAACGAAAAATTATTAGTAGTTGAATTCAATTTATTTATCTTATTCTTGTTGAACAAAGTTGTCTGATATTTGTACGGCTAGAAGACAATAGCCAAGAGATGCGTTGTAAAATTAATTGAAGAAAGAAGTATTATAAACACCCTTAAATTTGACACAAATTATTAATTTTATCTCTGAACTATTGATACTATTAAAAATACCTTCTACTTAACTAATTGAACTTAAATACACTCCTAATCTAGCAATATGAGTGAATTACATCCCTAAGTTCTTGTCAAGTTAAAAAGTATTTTTAACACTTCTAATAAATCAATGTGTATTTTAGTTTAATCAATCAAAATAAAAGAGTATTTTCGAAGATGAAACTAATAATTTACATCATCAAGTTTATCAGTACTTTCAATACTTCTCCCTTGTGTACAAATTATCCCATAGACTTTAATTATATAAAAACACTATTTTATATAAAAACACTATTTCTGTGTCATCAGTCTTATCTAATATTGTTGTTTTAGACTCTTTATAATTGAATCACTGCAAGGATGACATAAATGTGACACATAATTACTAGGTGCATTTGCTAGGACTATGTTTTACTATTTCCAAAGTCTGCTTTAAGGGAAAAGACATGGTATTTTCCATCAAATTAATAAATGATCAAATAGAGGCAAATTAAAAGACTACATGGTACCATATACCCAATGTTTTAAAATTATGAATCACTTTGTTGAAAGTTACCCTAATTTGAATGGCATTCAAACTCTTTCATATACTATTCTATTTTAACCAAAATAACATAGATATAAACAATGAATAGTTGAAGTCAAAGGAGGAATAAAAAAAAGGTGGTCATTCTCCACTTGATATGCTCCTTCAATTTCAGTGATGCATCCCATGATGTTGCAACTTGTTAACACAGTGTTCAATGAATTTGGATATTATGAGTTTGAACTGACCTCCTAACTTTAGTTAGTGTTCTTTCACTCTTGCATTTCGGAAAAGAATTACTTGTCTGTTCCATTTTATATGACATATTTTCCTTTTTGGTCTATTCTAAAAAGAATGTTATTTTATTTTAATTGGAAATAATTTACTTATAAAATACTTCTTTTACCCTTAATAAAATGATTCTCAGCCAGAAAAATATCTAAGAATGATTTTAGATCACATGTTTTAAAAATTTTTCTTTTTTTTCTTAAACACTGTGTCGGGGGTGTCATATAAAATGGAATGGAGGGAGTAGTAGGTAGTACCCTTCTGTTTAAAAAAGAATTATCAAAAGAGTGGCGGCGCCAGTATTTTTGTCAAGGGTGCTCATATTTAGAACGTGGGTGGATGATTTTTATATCAAAGATGTTCAACAATTGATATATATATATATATATAAAATCTATGTATAACCTATATATTCAAAAAAGTTTCCGACAAGGTATGTTCATCTAATCACTCTTAGGTGAAATGGTAGGTCCGCCACTGCTAATTTGATTTGGGACGGAGTTTAGAAAATAAAGAAGATGTTATGATTCATGGTCCTAAATTAAAATTATGTCAAATGTACCAAAATACTCTTTAATCTTGTGGCCCTAAGCATGTCACATGAAAAGTTGAAACTAAAATGTTGCCAAAAAGGGAAAAGAGGTAATTCATTTTAAAACAGACTAAAAAAGAAAGTGGATTATTCTTTTTTAAACGGAGAGAGTAGTAAATATTTTTTCTTAATAATATGTTAGGCGAACATTTGGTACGACGGACAAAGGATAATAATTTTGAAATAAAATATAAAATTACTTTATCCTATGAACGAATCAAATATTTTTTTGACCCACAAATTGCTACTTCTAGATTATGTGTATACTACTTATACATCGATTCAATTAGGTCATTGACACATCATGATTTCATTCATCTTTAGTTAAGCAGTCCACCTAATCTCATTTACAACTTATACATATGGTCATGGCATTTAATGCAACATGCCTAATTCTAATTTTAATTTTGTTAAAAAATATTATTCCAGGAGAAGGAAAAAGGAGAAAATGCATCTAACTAACTATTAGGTCGAAAAAGTTCCTTAATTTTTTAAAATTGAAATATGCTGAAAATAAATTATATTCCTTGATTGATTTGTAAAATGATAAAATCGTCCTTGGGAACCTCAAGTTGAACTAGTGTTGCTAAAGTAAAGGAAGATCCCCATCAAAAGAGGTACTATATTTATTATATATACAAAAAATATTTTTAATTATATATAAATAATAAATATAATTTTTTATTAAAAAGAAATGATAAAAGCTCATTAATTCTTGAATCTGACCAAGTTTGACTTGACATGTAATTTTGCACTCCCTCCTTCTTAAATTATATGATTTATTTTTTAATTAAAATATGATTTTCTTATTGATGAAAAACATGTACAAATGAAATTAGGTCCAATCCCAATTCAGAAAATAACACAAAACACAGTCTAAATAACATGTGGTCTATATATAAACAACTATCCGTTGTAGGGCTTCCTAATACTACCCTTTCCATTTCTTCCATACAAACCATAGATAAGCTTCTGTAGATCTGTAATGTCGAGGGACCTTACAACTTCTTCATCCCCTTCTCTATCAGCTATCAAAAGTGAGTTGCCATTTTCACGGTGATACTCTAAAATACGGGCTCTGTAACTTATCATTATTGACGATTCTCCTTACTTCTCTGTCTAAACTTATAAAGTCTGTAAATGTAGCATCTCCTCTATCTAATGCTCTGTTTGCCAAGCAGTCTGCTAATTGATTCATCTCCCTCAATATATGCTCAAAAGTGTGATTTATGTTTTGCATACATTCTTGTATCTTATCTATCAACTCTGCAATGCTTAAATTATATGACTTAGTTTGACTTGACATGTATTTAAAAAAAAAAAATTTAATTTATATTTTAAAATAAGTTAAAGATGTTTCTGTAGTTACAAATTATTTCAGTAATGTTTAAAGTTAAATGATTACTCCCTCCTTTCACTTTCAGTTATCAAATTACTTGACATACTTATTAAAAAATAATTATTGATATAATAAATTTATCATTTTACCTATTAATTGATAAGATCTCATATATATTTAATCATTATCTTAATGACAATAAATTGGGGGTATTATAGAAAAAGAAAATTAATCCTATATTAATTTATCAAAAAAATAATTAAAAATGAAAATCAAATCAAAAATTTTTTAACAAGTAAAAATAAATGAAAAAAGTACTAAATATAAAAATATATCATTCTTTTTTAAATTGCTTAAAAAATATAAGTGATGTAAACTAAAACAAAAACAAAATATTTATTTTAATTATAATATGTATAAAATATTTATAAATAAACTTAACTATATCTTATTTTGTAACTTAAAAAATTATTTTATATATTCATAAACTTTAA
>JAABOM020000084.1:24884381-24902311 GCA_011800125.2 Solanum clarkiae | reverse complement strand
AAACTTATTAATGCATACTTAACATGTAAAAATTGGGTGTCAACACTTACTTTTTTAAAGTGCGTGAAAAATCCCTAAACATAGAATGCTAGCTGGCAAATAACAAGAATATTCACTTTTTAGAGTACGTGACAAAACAAGGATTAATTTTTTTTCAACAATAACATAAAAATTATCTTCATTTTTAGATGTAACACAAAATAAGAAAAGAATAACGACTCAAATATAATTATAATCTGCGAATGATAAGAACCCAGTAATAATTGAGAATTTCATATTTATATTATGCTTCAGAATATAAATAGGAAAAATTGTCTAAATATACATCTTAGTTTGTCATAACCTTAAACATTTTTACCATTAAAAAAAAAATTCAACCTCTCAAATTCATCAGTCACTTCTCGTTAATACATCCCTGTTCTCTTTTCAGATACATCTGTCTCTCTGATATATAAATCTCCTCTCTCCTCATATATTCGAATGTCATATCCCTTCTCTTATACCGTCATTCTTTTTCTTACACATCCTTTTCATATGTATCTAAAATTTTGTTAATGTATTCGAAAGTCTATTGAAATATTTCAAAATTCATGTATTTTTGAGATTTTTGTAATTTAAAAAAGAGTCGAGAAATAATTAATCTCTCTCCGTTCAATAATAGTTATTCATAATTGACTTGACACGACACAATAATTAAGAAATAATAACTAAGTAATTTTACCAATTCATCTTTTAAATATAATAAATTAAATATAATATTTTAAAAAATTATAATAAAAAATACTTGCAATTGATAATAAGATAAATTATGAATTTAGGCGTAAAATTATTTATAGAATTTTTTTTTTAATAAAATAGAAGACTAGAGCATCTTGACAAATAAAGAGTAACGGAAAAGCAGCTTTAAATATCCTGCTTGTTACTAATACCCAAGTAAAATACGGCTAAAAGCCGTGACTGACCGCGTGTTCCCACCGTTTTCCCTCTTCTCCTCTCTCCCGTCCCTCCGCCATGGCTGCGGCGGAGCATCCACTGAAGAAACGGAAGCTTTACGAACCACCTCCACCGCTACCTCAGTCACCTCCTCCTCCACCGCCACCGCCACCGCAACCACCACCGCTGCCTCAGCAGCAGTCGGCGCTAAGTTTTCAGCAGAGCAGCGCTGCTCCGGCGTTATCTCAGGATGAAATTCTCCGACGGAGAAGGAACCAAGAAGAGATTCGAAATGTTTATGAGTGCTACAAACGCATTAAATTCTGCATCTCACAGAAGGATGATCGTTTTTCCTCCGAACTCGAACAAGCCTATCTTTCTCTCATTACTGCTTCAAGAGGTCTGTATAAAACACGTTTTTTTCCATAAAATATCAAATGGTTCTTTTCATTCTAGATTGTGAAGTTGAGTAATTTCATTGAGAGACTGGAAAGGAGTAGATTTTGAGTGCTATTTTTGTTCAGTTGCTTGTTAAAGACTGGGAGTGGGAATGGAGTTTATACAGATCCGTTTCCCTCTTTGTTCTTATTCGAAGGATGGGAACTTGTAATTTTGTGAGATTGATCAATTTCATGAATTTAAGTGGTTTTAGGCGTTTGGGGATTTCTCCATTCCTCACGAACCCTAGGTTCTAGAAATTATAGCTAGTTTGGTTGGAGTAAAAAGAGGAGAGGTTGAAGGAGTGAACTTAGATGTGGAGGGTTTGTTTCTTTCCCATGTCAGACTGAAATGAAGAACTACATCTCATTTACTTCCTTTTCAACAATAGTAAGCTATGTTGTTGTCATTTCAAAACAAGAAAGAAAAAGAAGTAAGTTAAATTATAAACAAACCGATGATAGTTATGCAAGCAAGGGTTATATCTCATGGTTGAGTGATGGTTAGAAGAGTGTGTTCTAATTTACTGCTTCTCATGGTTGAAGTGATGCAAGGTGATATTGTTCTCCCCCCAAAAATGCATGGTATATGGAGGAAGGACTTGGTGTTATTCAAGTGAGACGGGCTGCTTCTTCAAACATGAGTTTAAAAGATGGATGCCTTTTACTCTTTGAGCAGCAACACTCCCATCATCTTCTGGTCTTTTAGCCTGCAAGAATCTTCTCCTTCACCTCCTTTCAGAATGGTAAAATTTTACAGAAGCAGAAAGATTCTCAAAGTGCTCGTGCCAAAAACTACATACCATGGGCTCTGGATTACCCTTTAGGGAGTGTCACTAATTTCTCTTGTTCTGAAAATCCTCTCCTGCCCCCCCGAAAAGCAAATAGCAAATAGGGAATGAGGAGGAAAATTGCAGGATTGTAAATTAATATACTTTGGATAACACAGTTCGTTCCTCTATTATTGAAAGACTAGACATATGAAACTAAGACAAGTTAGCCCAATGACGTGTATTCGTGTTCTCCATCATTCATTCTAAGATTTCATATACCTGTGCCAATTGTTCCATGAGATCTGCCCCCACTATTCTTGTTCAAATGATGTTAGTGTGCCAATTGTTCAATGAAACCTGTTGCAGCTCCATTTTTTCTAAAGTTTCACCAATTGTTCTATGGGATTCACTCGTACTGACCGGTTGACTTGTATGGTAGTTGTTGCGCCTATGTTTCTATTCTACAAGTTTTTGGATGCGTACGTCACAGATATAGTCTATACCAAAGTACGTTGGATCATATATAAAATCGAAATTATAGTATATAAATATATTTCAAGTTCTCATGAATTATGAACATTGATCTTATTTCCTGGTGATAATTTTTATCCAAAAAATGTTGGATTTCAACATAATTAAATAATTACATTTAGGTTGTTAGATACTATTATAATCACTTTATCTTACAAGGGACATATGTCTTATTATGTTATAAAAGCACTCTTTGTGGATGACTTTCTTGATGTGGGTTCACATGTGCAACTTCAGTAACTTTGTCATACAAACCTCTTCCTATTACATTGATTTTCCCTTTGATTAATATTGTTATCCATGTGATATGTTGTGACAACACCATTAATTTTGAAAATTATTTGTTGTTATACTTTATTCGTTGTGTTTAATGCTTTGACTTAAACATAGAATAAATTATTTCCGTACTATGATCTTGCTTCCTATTGCCTCATGCTCACTTCCTCATCTTCATATTCTTTGTCGGTCCCGAAACGTGCCATTTCCTTGGCTCTAATGGCTAATGAGGCCAAATTTAAGGGTAAGAGGATGGGTTTCAATCAGATTGTTGGGGATAATAATGAGTGGTGAGGCTATAAATAACAAGTGGTTAGAGAGGGCAATTGACGAGTAGGAGGTGCATGAGGCAATGGAGTGTCGTGCGTGTGACAAGGCTCTTGGTCCAGATGGTTTCACTTTGGCTTTCTTTCAGCATTGTTGGAGTATAGTCAAACATGATGTATTGATTACTATTGATGAGTTTCAGGATAAAGGTAATTCCAAAAAGGAGCTTGAATGTTGCACTCATTGTCATTATCCTTAGAAGGAAAGGGCTTCTAGTATCGGGACTACAAACCAATTAGTCTAGTGGGAAGCATCCATATGCTCATTTCTAAGGTTGGAAAGAAACTTTCTTTGGAATGCAACGGATAAAGAATTAAAGGAAACAACTTGTGAAAAGCCATATAACTCACACTCATAGACAGAACCTTGTTCTAGCAACCTCTTGGAGATAGATAAAAAGTATTAAAATTCATAAGATATTGTAGGCAAAGAAAAACCAATCGATGTTATGAAAGAATAACAACCATGTGATGAATATTTTGTTTTTACTTTTTGATTTGCATGTCTATTGATGGAATAAAAATAGATCGACAAAGAAGTAATTACATATTACAGTAATTGATGATGAAAAAAGATACAAGAAACTTGCACAAATTTGAGAGACATTACGCGAGATGCAATGGAAACTAATGTCGTTGCCATCTTGACTTCTCTTTCCATGAAAATCACCAAAATCTTTCTTTTGTCACGGAAGAGAGATGCTAATTTTTTGTTAGGACCGATCCTAAATAGGAAAATGACAATTAATTAAACTGGACAATTGTATCTTTAACTTTATGTAAGAATAAGCGAATTGAATGGATTATTCACAATAGAAATAATATGAATTGAAGCTGTAAAAAACCAAGACATCACATGAAACCCAATAAAAGGCATTAGGATGGAGAATTTCGGTAAAAGAAAGAGATACATTCATCGAATTAAGCGGCTCCTATATATACTATATGACGCTTCATTACCCTCCACCTGTACTGGCGGCGGACCTGCGTATAACCTATTGGGTGCTCGAACACCCATTAAGCCCGATGTAAACTTATATATTTATATAGGAACTTTTTATAGATAGATATATTGATGCATCAACATCAGTGATCGAAAACTTTGATGGATGCTTTTGTTCAGCTGTGAACTTGAAGGTCGCCCAGGAGATCAGCAAGGGTTTGAAACCAGGCTGCTGGAAATTTTTCATAACATTTGTTATCTTCGTCTACTTTGTGAAATTTTCCTTCTTTTTATCCAATCTAGATTTTTCATTTCTTTTCTTACACTTTATTTTGTGTCTTTTCCTTTTACTTTAGTTTCAACTTACTGATTCCTTCTCCATTTATATTTTATTTAATTATTTACTTTACTTGTGATAAAAATATTATATTTCTCCGTTTTTTTCTTGAGAAATTTTGTAAATTCCTATGGTAATTCACTTTTTCCTAAGAAATGAAGAGTTTCTTAACTCCAACTTTAAAATACTTGTGCACTTGTACAATTATACTATGCAAGTTGTAGTAACTTTATATTGAGAGAAGCGAGCACCCACAAGCGTAAAATTCTAGATCCGCCACTGACCTAAATTACAACTCTTCGTTGCCCAAGTCTACAACTCTTAGTTGCCCCACTCTACAACTCCCCAGCTAATTTTCAATTGGAAGATGGAAGTATCTACACAACAATGAATAGACATTAAATGTTAATGTCCACAAAAGTTAATAAATTACACTAGATGCTTGGCATATACAAGGAATTCATGCCAAGTATAGTGACGTTTCATTTTAATTTATTTTTATTTTTTATTATTTTTATTTTTTAATGACCGTGGTGTTTGAGCTAGCTTTTGGCGCAACTTGACTAATTCCACGAGATACCCACCCACTGACACCTACGGCATCTATGAGGTATCTCTGTCCATCATGGCTAGGACAAATGAAAAGAATAACCTAGTGTGTTTTTCTCGTTGGAGTTTGAACCTGAGACCTTATAGCTCTCAATTACTTTATTGACCATTAGGTCAATTTAGGACGTGACCTAGTGGTTAATTAATTAATGTTTTTAAATATTTTAATTTGATATAAGAGTAAAATGATATATATCTCTATCTCAAATTTATGTGTTGCTTTTGTTGTGTGATCTTTTGCTTTTCATTTTTCTGTGTAATTTTCATTTTTCCCATTCAAATAGTCTTCAAAAGAGTTTTTGAGAGTATTAGGGTATTTCTTTGTTGGGGAGTTGCTCGTTTTTTCTTTTTAGTTCAATTTTGATGAAACAAATTAGATAACAATATCTCACTTTCTCAACTATTAAGCAATTACGTAACGATTGGCTGGCAATTTGGCCAACGATGTTTGAGAATCTTTACTATTCTAGAAGTTTTTTATATATATATATATATATACACACACACACAAAAGATCAAAAGAAGATAAACCAACAAATATAATTCTCCATAAAAGACAATCAATCCTTTACACAAACAAAAACTACATGGATGCACCAAAAGAAAATGAGAAATCAGAGACTACTCCTCAATCGAGCAAAACTTTAACTCTACCCCTTCAAAAGCTCTCCTACCTCTCTCCTACCAAATGGCCTACATTAAAGCAAAAGGAGTAGCATTCCAAGCCTTGTTTCTTCTTCTAGCTCCACTTCTTCGGGTAAACATGAACTCCTTTATTGAACTAGGCATTGCCTAAGAAACGTCAAAACCATCTAAAGATATCCCACCATAACCTTGTGGCTATTTTGCAATGTAGTAAAATATGATCCACGTCCTTACCAACCTCCTTACATAGGAAACACCAACTTATGTGAACAACCTTTTGTTTCCTAGATTCTCCATCGTCAAAAACCTTCCTATAATCACAAGAAAAGCACATCCTTCTCGGCACCTTAGCTATCCAAACTGAATCATACAAAAATTATCCTCTTCGAAAGCTTCTTATAGAAGGACTTGACAGAGAACACTTTGCTTTTTCCAACTCCCAACTCAAAGCATTGAGTTGCTTGACTAGCTCGCATTGGTTATGAAGTAAAGATAGTAATCTCCGAAGCTCGATCACTTTCCAATCTTGGAAATTCCTCGTGAACCTCAAATCCCAAAAGGTCCCACTCCTTTGTCCCCTTAACTTGCCGAAAAAGTAATTCCATTTGGCACGAGATACTATAAAAAATTGAAGGACCATTCTTTAGCACCAAACCGCCACACCACTTATGACACCTAAAATCTAACCTCTACTCCCATCCTCAACCTTAAAAGCAGTGTTTAAAGCCCCTTCCTCCATATTTATCGCCTTTCACCTCCCTCTGTAAAGCTTATGAATCTTATGAAAAATTTGCAGCAACATGGTTTCGAACCCTTGCTCATCTCCTGGGTGGCCTTCAAGTTAGTAGCTGAACAAAAGCACCCATCAAGGTTTTCAATCACTGGGTGTTGATGCGTCAATATATCTTATCTATAAAAAGTTTCTATATAAATATATAAGCTTACATCGAGCTTAATGGGTGCTCGAGCACCTAATAGGTTATACGGGGGTCCATCGCTGGTATAGGTGTAGGATAATGAACAGTCATCAGTATGTATAGGAGCCGCTTAATTCTATGAATGTATGGTACAAATGGAGGGTAATGAAGAGAGTCATATAGTATGTATAGGAGCCACTTAATTCTATGAATGTATCTCTTTCTTTTACCCAAATTCTCCATCCTAATTCCTTCTATTGGGTATCATGTGATGCCTTGGTTTCTTGCAACTTCAATTCATATTCTTTCTATTGTGAATAATCCGTTCAATTCGCTTATATTCTTATATAAAGTTAAAGATACAATTGTCCAGTTTAATTAATTCTCATTTTCCTATTTAGGATCGATCATAACAAAAAATAACATCTCTCTTCCATGACAAAAGAAAGATTTTGGTGATTTCCGTGGAAAGAGATGTCAAGATGGCAATGACATTAGTTTCCATTGCATCTCGCCTAATGTCTCTCAGATTTGTGCAAGTTTCTTGTATCTTTTTTCATTTTCAATTACTATAATATGTAACTACCGGCTTTTCACAGGCTGTTCCCTTTATTTGTTTGTAAATTCTTATTAGCCATTCGTAATCATTTGATATAATCGCTTGATTGTGCATTCTTTTTACTTCTGCTATAAACTTATGGAAATAAAATATTCTCCTTTTCTTTTTCAGTTTTTATGGCTTTGCGTATTTATTTATACATTTGAGGATATTAGCACCAGACCTGATGTTCCAACTGTACCAAACCATCCAGACGTCTTTGTATTTTATTTGATGAATAAGTGCATCTCTAAGCACTCTTCTCTTTAATTTTTTGCTTATTTTGGTTTAACTTATGGCACACATACTCTATTTGTTGAGTGTACCCTATGTCGTGCTGAAATATATTGAGTGTTTTATAAATTATGAACTTCATTTTTCATCTCTGACTCTGGGTTTGCAGGTTGCACAAGTGTACAACGTCTAGTGGCTGATTTTATTCCTCGATATGCTTCATATTGCCCCACTGCTCTTGAAGCTGCAGTGAAAGTTGTTATCAATATGCATAATTGGAAGTTAGCTTTGATTGGTAAAGGAGAAGATACAGACGGTGTTGCATTTGACACTGCTAAGGCGTGCATTTTTGGTCTAGTTGATATCTGTCGAAGTGCTGCTGCTGAGGCACCAACATCGTCAGTTATTCAAGGAATTTGCACCACAGTTTTTCATGATGCACTCACCTTCTTCATATCCTGTTTTGAAGGGAAGGATGTTTTCGAGATTGCTGACAAGGAATATTTTGATATTCAGGATGCTCATTTGTTCTCTGAGTACCAACAAAAAATTGTAAACGAGGAACAGCCTGTACTGCTCAAACTATCTAAGTTCCGTGTACTTTGTTTCCTCAGAATTTTCTTTACTTGCCCCAAAAATTCAATCGCAACTTGTTTTGAGCTCATCGGCTCTACTGGGTCGGAGGAATCTAAGAGGCAAGGATACTACTTACTTCATCAGTTAACTAACAGGCTGGATGATGCTGTTGGTCATCCTATTTATGGAGAAAATAGTGCTCTGACATCATCAGCAAAGTCTACAGAAACAAGTAGCAAAAGTAAGGATGTAGATGACGGCCTTGCAACATGTGGCAAACAAGGCTCGGACAATCTCTCTCTTGTTTCAAAGAACTGCTTATTAGGACTGGTATACTTCTTTATTTACAAATTTCCTTTGCATGGATTAATTATTCTATTATTGTTCCTTTTCCCTCCTTATCTACATGCAATTTTCTGAGCTTCTGATTGTGGCAGCTTTATAGCTCAAGTGTTAGTAATTGTTTCTTAAGCAAGACAGTGACATAATGTGATGCTTTGCTCCATATGGGGTACCATCTGGGCTTAAATATTATTGTTTCTATTTCCATCACTTGCATCAGAACAAATAAATCCACTAAATGGTGCTCTGTATGATCTGATCTGTGAAACAAGAACACAACTAGAGCTGTTATTCCGCTCCCTATACAATTAAACACTCCTTCCATCCCTAAACGTTATCAGTTCCACAACATACCCTTTGCTCATGATTGAAAATTTGTAATTTTTCCCTCTCTTCCTCTTTAAATTTGAAAAGACTGAGCTCATTATTTGCCTATCGTACCTTTCTTCTCCTTCATTTTCATCCTTCTTATTATTTCCTCAAGCCTCAAAACTCTTAAGATACCTGCTTTTTACCTTTTTATCTTTTTATGTTAATTTGTAAACCATTATGTTTTTGTCATATATGATGAGATTAATCCTTTTCTCCTTTATCTAACACTTCTGAGCTGCCTTGCAGTTACAGTGCCCAGCTGGTATCCTGAGTTTGTGGTTTTAAAATCTTCATTTTCCACCCAAATTAACCTGAATAGAGCCTTTACTCCTTAAATTGTCGTCTGGTTCAGTTTGAGCCTAATCCTTTTCTTATGTATAAGTTGAAACATGGAACCACTTGTTCAGTTTATGTTTGTGTTATTATTTCAGTGCATCTACTTGTCTGTTCATGTTATTTTCTCTTAGGAGTAATTTCGTTTCATGTTAACTGGTTATTAGCAAGTGGTTTACATGTGGAAAATCATAGCAATCAGAAACAGCATGGATTCAGTATATTGTGTGTGTTATGTTGCAATCACCTTGTTTTCCTATGACAGCACTATAGCAGTGCTGATGATAGAAACCTCAATTCATGGTTTAGGTCTGTTTTGTGTTCCTCATGAGGTTGTTCTATTTGAATTCATTATAAGCTCGTCCTTTTGTTTGCTCAAGTCCATCAAAAATTTGCTTTAATCATACATTTCAAATATATAATCTGAATATTGGTTTTCTGTTCTCTAAAAAACTACAGGCTTTACCTAAAAACAGTACAATCACAACTTAGAGATCAACAACAACATACCTGTGTAATCCCTCAAATGGGGTCCGGGCAGTGTGGGTGTACACAGCCTTACCCCTAGTGAAAGTAGAGAGGTTTCCGAATGACCCTCGGCTCAAGTAAACTGCAACTTAGAGATTATTGCGTCATTTTCATAGAGTGCTCAATGTTAATTTATATAATTTTTTCTTTTTTAATTTTTGCAAAAATCATACAGTAACATAGGAACATTGTTTTAAGGTGAGCTCTACATCCGATATTTCTCATGAATTGTTGAAAACTTTGTTATAGTTCAACAGAAATGAGGAGGAGGTTTCATAGTTAAACCTCGAAGGCAGTTTTTGTAATTTAGTTGTTTAACTAGTGGTGTTGCTTTCTTGTCTAAGTTATGTATCCCATATTTAATCCCTTGATTGCTATCCACAAGTAAAAAAATAATGGGTAATGACCATATTAGATATTTGATCCTTCACTTTTGATGTCATCTTGGCGAAAATGTTTCTTTTTATGTTTGAACTGTCCCCAGAAAATCAAGTTTTCGTTATGGAGATCACTCTGGAGTTTTCCAGTGAGTTAAACACTTATTTTCAATAAAGTATTTCTCTTCCTGCGGGGAAAGTGATGCTCAGTACGATTGATTTATTTGGTTTTCAAGGTTCTTGGTCAAGTTGCGCCATCTATTATGATTCATATCTTTGGTCTCTAAAGCTTCTTCTCAAGATGCACTGTCTTTGGATCTCTTTATACAGGCTGTAGAGAAAGATCGTTCTCTGAAGAGTTGGATTTGCTCAAGGTTTAAGAAATTAAGTGAATCAGCTAACTCTCAAGTTGTTTCAGACATTTCTGCAGTTCTTGAAGGAATATTGCAGTCTTTCTTAGATGAAGTGAAGGCAGAAAATCATGATAATGGTGATGATGAGGATGGTTTGGATACTGCAAAGTGTGGTAGTGAATACTTGGGTCATGAGCTATCTGCTCAAAAATTAACTCATGAAGTTTCTGGAAGCCCAGCAGTTCCTCTGGGAGCAACTCATCGTCCCAGTATGAGTTCAAATATTAATAGTGGTGAGCATAGGTCTCTAGTTTTTGATTCTAAAGAGTTCGGAGATTTGCCGAATACTAGGCCTTCTGTGCATATGGAGATCTATAACCAGCAGATGCTTTCACCTATTGGTAGAACACCATCGAACTTGAGGAATAGTTCATCTGATGGAGGACACCATGTCATGATGGAGAACCACCAAATTCTTAATGTGGACCGTCCTCTACCAGCCTCAAGATCATCAACAGGAGGCATGAGTTGTTCCATGGAGTCACCTATGCAGCGTTTAGCACTGTCTCATTCTTCCACAAATCAAGTGATTTGGTACACTGATGGAAACTCAGCTGCGGCAGACATCTTTCCCGCTTCAAAACGGCTATGGGTGGGGTCTTTAGGCCCTGATGCAACTGAAGTTCTTGTCAGACATAAGTTTGAGATGTTTGGTCCAGTAAATCACTTTGTTTTCTTTGCATTCAAAGGTTTTGCTTTGGTTGAGTACCAAAACATTATGGATGCGGTGAGAGCCAGGGAAATCATGCAGGGAAATTCTCTTTGGGGTGCTGGTCTTCGAATAAAATTCGTGGATATTGGATTAGGTACTAAGGGGGCTATAAATGGTGTTGCTGTTGGTTCTAGTTGCTATATTTACGTTGGAAGTGTTCAGAGCCAGTGGATGAAGGATGATGTCATGCATGAGCTGAGAAAAGCTCTTCAAAAAGGCCCTCGGATGGTTACTGATCTAGGCAGCGAAGGAGCATTACTGATGGAGTTCAACACACCTGAGGAGGCCACAGTTGCAATGAATCATCTGAGGCACTGGCGTAAGATAAGGAGTGACTGCATTCAGCCCCTAAACTTGGGTCCAGCTAATGCTTCCATGCATACTGAAGGTATAAGACCTAGCTCTACGTCTGTGTATCTTGGTACAACAAGCAATTTTCGTGCCAATAGTACTGTTGGGCCATCTCACTTCCAGAACGTGCTTGAGAACCATTCTGACAGTCACGTTCCAAGAATATCACGTCTATCTTCTGTGCTTTCACAGTTAAGCACCAAATATAATGTCAAATATGATCCTGGATATAAGAGTCATCATGTGCCAGGGAATTGTGAAACTGGATTCTTGGGAGGAGATACGTCGCAGACAAACACACTACGGATTAGCATTCCAAATGGTAGCTCCTTGTTTATCACAGAAGATGAGCTTTTGGCTATTTGTAATCTTGCCATTGACAACAAAGGTTCTATCATCAGGTTAATGAGAGAAAATATGCCTATGGGTTCTTGTTGGCTAGTTGAATGCAGCAGCATAGATTCTGCAAATACTCTCCTGAAGAACCTTCGTGATTGTCCTGAGTTGTTCTTCCAGATAGAATTCAGGTATGTAATCTCGCGCTCGCGCACACACACACACACACAAAAAAAAAAAAAAAAGAGGAAAGAGTTCAGGTATGTAATTTCTTCAAGCTGCTTGTCAGGTTTTAATTCACTTGGCGCTGCTATCCTTAAATTGCTTATATTTCGAGTCAGATGCTATTTTTTATATTATTATAGTTTTTAAAGTCGCAATGTAATTTCTGTACTCCTGTCCTCCTGTCTTTCCCACTCAGACAAGGAACAAGTCCTCTTGTTTCTGGATGATCTTGTCCTGTTAAGTATATAGTCATCAAAAACTGCCTTGTTAACTTTCCTTATATTTAAGATATCATTCAACACAGAACTATATCCTTCATGATTGTAGAATTTAAATAGGAAAATCATGTTTTTGAGGCCTAACTGAAACTTCTCTGTATCCTTTATATATGTATACTCGTGTGGTGAACAGTGATGCTCTCTATTTGGACAACCTTAATACAGAAATCAAGTTTTTTGAGAATCCAACTGGGACAATCCCTTTCTGATCAGTAGTTTGAGTCTGACATTATAAAATTAGCCATTTCTGCTTGAAGATAACAATGTAAGATTTAGAGCAGAACCTGGATATCATTGATCATATATATTGTTGATTCTCTAGCTTTTTCAACTGTAGCACAAATTATATCTGCGCTGAAGCTTGTGGTGTTTGATTTTCTTCATGATGACGAATACTAGTGATTAATTTGTAAAGTGCTAGCAAATTTTAAAAAAAATTGTGAAGTGCCAAGAAAATCAAAGTACATAAGAGAACTTTTACAATGTTGAACAAGTCTTCGGCTTCATCTTTTGTTTTCTTCTAGGTGTGATGAAAGTATTCATGTTGTATAGATTGGTCATTGGTGGGCAGATGGTTTAGATGACCGTGGTTGAGCCATATGCATATCTTTATGCATATCTTATACAATTTCCTTTGCTATTAGTGAGATACTGATGATACACATACAACATAATTAAATGAATAAAAGTACTTAAAATGTGCTCTGTCTAACAGTTTAAGCTTTTAGATAATATGGTCACACACTTTAACATGGTGTTAGAGTAAGCAGAGGTATTGGATTCAAGTCCCAGTGGCCATTCTTTGTCAAAGAATTTTCATGGGTTTGGAGCGTAAAAAAGAATTAGGCCTGCACTTGAGGAAAAGTCTGTTCTCTCTAACCCTGTAAGCTCTTAGCTAAGATAATGTTGTGTACATAAAAGTAAATGGAAGAAACTACTACAATACAACAACAGATCTGGTGTAATCCGACAAGTGGGGTCAAGGGAGGGCGGTGTGTATGCAGTCTTCCCCTACCTTATGAAAATAGAGAGCTTATTTTCGATGAACGCCCGGCTCAAGTTAAGCATAATAAAATCAAGTACAAAAAGGGAACACAGTAGTGAAGCAGTCATGTTGAACATAATAGAGAAGAGAGCAGTAGCAACAACAAATACTACAATAACTTAAGCAGATGAAACATCATGTAATAATAGAATAGAAGAATAAGATAGTAAGAGAGTAATAATAACAATAATGATAAGAGAAACTAGACAATGGTCGAGTACCTACTAATCTTCCACCCTAATAATCTACCTCCATATCTTTCTTTTCTAGGGTCATATCTTCAATAAGCTACAAATGTGTCATGTCGTGTCTATTCAACTTTCTTCAATATTTTGTTCGGTCTATCTCTACTTCTTTTCATACTAGCCATAACCAAGCTTTCACACGTGAAAGCTCTATCAATAGAAAGATTCTAGCTTTTCTTTTTTTTTTTTTTAGAGAGGAATGATTCCCTCGTCTGAGAACAGCCATTCACGTACTATTCCTACCCACTAAACTCATTGGAGCATTTGTGCATCTCCTCTTTACATGTCTGAACCATCTCAACCTTACCTCTCTCATTTTGTCCACCACAGAAGCTACTCCCACCTTGTCTCGAATATCCTTTTCTTAATATTATCTCTCCTGGTATGCCCATACATCCATCTCAATATCCTCATTCCACTACGTTCATCTTTTGATGTGCAAGTTCTTGACTGGCCAACTCACTTCGTCCCAGACAACATAACTGCTCTGACAACCACTTAATACAACTTATCTTCAAGCCTTCTAGGCTCATTCTTTTCACACGGGACACTAGATGTGAGCCTCCATTTAATCCACCCCGCTTCAATACTATGTGTAACATCATCGCTATCTCTCCATTTCCTTGGATTGTTGATCCAAGATACTTGAAACTTCCGATCTTGGGATGAATCTTGTATCAATCCTCACTTCCACATATGCCTCGTGAGTTACTTAGTAGAAATTGCACTCTGAGTACTCTAGTGTAAGGACCATGTCTTAATCCTGCTCAACTCAAACTCTTTAGATTCCAGGGCCTGTTTCCATAGCTCTCAGCTTATCATTAACTCCGGCGCGGGTCTCATCACTCAGAATGGAAAACAAGTAGAATAGTGTTTTATTCAATACTGAAGTGTTATTTAGATAGAGCTGCTCCTGTATAAGGAGTAAGATATTGTAATGTAGCAGGGGAATCCGCCGTTTCGGCTACCACAATATTGTATTCCATTGCTTGCCTTTCCTGTAGAGTAGTTACTGACTACACTTAGATTTATTGGATTTGTTGCTAAAATATCGGTGTTAAAACCGAAACTCCCGGCAGATGGCCAGTGGCCCTCATTGATGATTTTTGGAATCTATCCAACGATAGAACTCCTCTTTGGCCTTTGCAGCTACGCTCCTTTTATTTTATCTGAGGGAGCATTTACTGGTCAGGACTACTGTTTACATACTTCGTCCATTCCATGTGACACTTCTTGCTTTTTGCGTTAGCCACCTTTTCCGCATTTTCTACCTCCCCATATCTGTTTTCCTATCACTTGAATCTGTTCAGCTCTATTCAGAGCTCTTTTTGAATCTATAATGGAAATAATGAATATGCGCTGTTACAAGTTCAAATTTACCTCTTTACCCCTTAGGACTCTACCCTTTACAGTCTCTCACCTTACACTGAATTAAGAATGGGTGGAGAAGTGGCACTTTTATGGAGTAAATGGGAGATACCACAACAGAAGAATGTTGGACATTAGAGGATGAAATAAGAGATGAAGGCAATATATTATCGTATTTTGATTGAGGTCCATGTACATAAGAGATCTCGGCAGCAATATCACATATTAAATATTGGACGAGTAAAATGATGGAAATACTTTAAAATGTGGAAGAGTGCAGCACCACTTCTGAAGAACCTTTTCAGCATTCGAGGTTCGATTTATAAGTTCAATAGTCAATACAGACTTCAGCTTTACCAATTTTTTTTTAAAAAAAAATTACTAGTAAGTTCTCAATACACTGGGTATGTTGTTGTTGTAGTAGTAGTAAGTTCTCAATTCTTAACACTCACTTGTTCTCTCTCTTTTGGTTCCTGTATACGTAGAAAGTTTCACCCTATGTTTATAGCTATTAAATGTCTTTCTCCATGATCGGAGCTTAACTATTCAGCTTCTTCTCCCCTTGTTCTAACAGTCACTCTGGGCTGCATCATATTCACGTTCCTGTAAAAAATGAAGCTAGTATGCCGGAGCTCACATCACCCAGACTAAATCCAGAGCAAGGTAGCATGCCTTATGCTGGATATGCATTTCAGTCAAACTGGACACATATAGCAAGCAGAGGTATGCCCGAAGTTGGTTCTGGAAAAACTGATATGATGGTTCCAGTTCCACTCTCGAGAGGTACTTCTCCATTACTCCAGTTGTGTTCTTTCCAAAGGAAGCTTGATGCTCATTTTCATATTGTTCTTGTGATATCTGCAGGTAATCATATATTCTCTGGTGCTGCTAATGACATGTGGATGCAGAGGAAATCTGAAGCAGAGATACATTCTCGACCGGTTTTTGCCTCCAATACTGCACCTCCTCAAGCGCCTCCTAGACCACTACAGCCTCTTCAAGGACCTCCTCCTGTGCCACCGCCTGTTCAAGTACTTCCTCCTGCAGCACCACAGCCAATTCAAGGACCGCTAATTGCACCACCACAGCAAGCACAACCTCCGCTATTTGTGCGCCCAATGTATTTCCCCCAAAGTGGGTGGGATTCACGTGGTTTGAATCATAACATGCCCTCAAATCCAATTCCATCTGGAGCAATGCCTACTAATCTTCATCATTGTTCAATTGCACCGCCATTTATACCTGCTTCGGTGACTCCACTGTCCCAAATGCAAGGCACCTCCATGCCACCATTTGATCATATGTTTGCTGGGCCTGTTGTTCGACCACCAGTAACATCTTTACCACCACAACCACCACCTCAGCTTGACTCACTTCCCCCGTTACCTCCACCTGCCTTGCAGCCTCCATTACCTTCATCTCCACCACCACCACCACCTTACCCTGACCCACCCAATATTCCTCCTCCACCTAGTTCTCCGCCTCCTCCCCCGCCTCCATTATCCGAATCTTCAAATTCCGAAAGTTCTAAACAATATTTGCAGTGTCGGTGGCAGGGCTCCTTGAGTAAAAGTGGAATTCATTACTGCACGATTTATGCCCAAAGAGTAGAGTCAGATATTTGCAGGTATCCAAATGCCAGTGCTGAGCCAACAGAGTAAGGACTTCTGTTACTTTGATGTTTTGACACTTGATTTTTAAATATTCTGTTTTTAAAATTGGATACCTGTGCAGATGGCCTGCAAAGTTGGATATGACCAAACGTACTGATTTTCGGCATGTCAAGTCAGCATTTAGTAGCACCCCTCCCCATAAAGTGAGTTCTCGGACAGTATAAAGGAACATTCTGCATATTGTATTTAAATACTCCCTCCGTTTCAAAAAGAATGACCTCCTTTCTATTTTGGTCTGTTTAAAAAAGAATGACCAATTTCCTCCTTTTGGCAGAACTTAAATTTTAACTTTCCATGTGGCATGTTTAACGCCGCAAGGTTAAAAAGGCATTTATGCACAGTTGACATAACTTTAATTTAGGACCACAAGATTGAAAAGTCTTCTTTATTTTCTTAAACTCCATGCCAAGTCGAACCAGGTCATTTTTTTTTTGGAAACGGATGGAGTAGCATATATTAGCACCTATTGATAATTGCTGCTGTCATCTCTATCATTATATGTTAACTGCTGTACTGTTTTTATATCTGTTTAGAGATTAAAATGATCCTTTACCTATTATAACAGTCTACTTTCTTTTTTAAACAATGTGAAACAGAAGGAGATATGCTGGTTGCTACCTTCTTCTCCAATGGACCATAAGGGCGTAAGTAGATCATGCTCTCCTTTCAGTTTCATTACGAGTTAATATAGTCTGATGTATGCTATAGATAGTAGATCGAAAACTCTCTCTGTGTCTTCCAGATTTACTTGGTATATTCCTTATTTTGTGTGTTGTCACCTAAAATAGGAACTAGATAGAGTTGCCAATGAAAATCATTTCAGAGGGAGGATTCAGATATAATAGGATTTTGTGTTCTTTTTCTTCCAGCTATTTGCTAAATAATTAGGCTAGTTTCCAACTTTTCCCGCTAGATCCATCTAGGGGTGAGCATGGTCCGAGTGGGCGGTTTTTCTATCAAACCCAGGAACCACCCGCTATATACCGGTTCTGAAAAATTTGGACCGCGGACCATCCATTATTTTCGTTAATCCACCCAAGGACCGTACCGTCGGTCCAGTCCGATTCTTGGGCGGTTCCATGGACCCCGTCTATAAAATTGAAAAAAACAATCAAAAAGTAACAACAACAACAACATACCCAGTATATCCCACAAGTGGGGTCTGGGGAGGGTAGATTGTACGCAGACCTTACCGCT
>JAABOM020000084.1:24870782-24884281 GCA_011800125.2 Solanum clarkiae | reverse complement strand
CGGTCTGGGTGGATGGATGGGTGGTTTCTCACACCGGACCGCCCATCCACCCGTTATTTGTCGGTTCCAAAAAATTGGAACCATGGACCGGACCGATTCCCTCGGAAACTGTCGGTTCTTGGGCGGTCCGATCCGGTTTTGGGCGGTCCGGGTGGTTCCTAAACCCGTTGCACACCCCTAGGTCCATCTATGACTTGCATGTGTTCAGATATAATAGTGTGTCCTTAAGGAGATAATTTCTCCATTTACTTTCTACTTATCAGTTTTCTATTTTTGCAATGACTGCTCATATATTGTAACTGGAGCTGATTTAGAGGACTTAAATGTCAAAATTTGTTTTGCAGTTTCAAGATTTTGAATTGTACTTGAAGCAGAGGGAATGTGCTGGTGTAATTAAAATTCCAGCGGTAAATTCAATGTGGGCAAGGCTTCTCTTCATCCTTCCACAGTCATCTGATACGTGCTCTCTGCTCTCAGTTGCACCCAATTCTTCTCTTTGTCTACTTGGTCTGGTGGTGCCTAAAGAGACACACTCTGAATTGGTGTGATGTTAGTCTATGTGGGCAATACTGCATTTGAAAAAAGGGTGGCATGCTGCTAATTGCCTTATGCTGCTGCTCGCCAGGTTTTGTTCAGTTTTTGACAGTGATGTATCATAAAGGCATTTGTCAATTGTTTTTGTGAATGTGCATGGATTATGAAGATATTCATGACACACAGCCAGTGCTGCTCTGCAGTTGCAGCTATGGGTGATGAACCATAGTAATTTGCTCACAAGCTTCGAATCTGATATATAATATTGGGCAATAGATCAACTCCTCATTCTACTGTATCACTGTCAACTAGTGTGAAATAGTTTCTGGGAAGTACTTCATTCAACTTTGTAGGTTACTCAGAAGATGATAGCTATCGATATAGCAACAAGATGGTGTTGTCAACTCAATGCTTTAGTTATATTGTAGGAGTCCTTTTGTACTTAGAATCCGCTAAGCCTCTTTTTCTATATTTGCTCCATTTACATTGGTGAGCGATTTTCTGATGTCCATGTAGCATAGTAGAATATGGTTGTATGTGAGGTTTGAATTTATTCTTTTGGGCACCAATGTTAATATTTTGTGTGGATGGACTGCTGTTATGCAGCTCTTGTCCCCCATAAGACGTTTAGTTGTGTGGATGTGAGTACTGTTAATGGGATTGCAAATTTTGTCCCATATTCCGTTGTTGCTCTTTTGATCTTCACCTTCCAACGTACTTCATCTTTACCTCACCTCGCCATCCCTGCTTTACACCCACCTTCTCATACTATTCACCTATATTACATATATACAAATGTTTTTACGATATGTTTCACTTGTATACCACAAGAAGGTAGGTAAGAAATTCATTTATTTTTCTAGATTTTTCATGAAAAACATATCTCATCATACCACACTCTTAAAAGTATATTCTGTCCGATGTATTAGTTGTCTACTTTCCTCTTTATGCCTTTTAAGAAATTATAAGAGGGGAAATTTTACTAATTTATCCCTTAGAAACCTTTTTGAAACTTTATAAATTTGATCCACTTTCAGAAAAAAGAGTGACCTCCATAATAAATATAACGAGGGGTGAGACTAACGTGATTCGCATGAGAAAATGCATAAATGCCCCAGTGAGGTAGTATAAATGGTTGGTTTTAGAAAAATATGTTTAGACAAGAGATGAATCACGTACAGCTTTGCAAAAATATTACCCAAGACGTGATGGTAGTTGGGCGAAGATTTAGAGTGTTAGTATGTAGTAAAACGCTTCTAATTTTTTATTTACATATTATTACCATCATCCTATTATCTTATTTTCCAATTTTTCTATTACATGTTAAATCTTTTGCCTCAATTATTGCATTAGTTGTTGTTATTCGCTTTTTCATGATTACTATTTTTTCCTTTTTTATTTACTAATTTTCGTTCGCTTTATTTGAGCTAAGGTTTAATAAAAAATACTTTCTACTTTCTCAAATAGGCGCTAAGGTTGTCTTACACGCACTTCTTCATTTAATTTATTTGTAAATTATAAAATAAGTATTTTTTTTACTTTTTTTTAATGATTTTTAACTTATCTGAAATCGCCAAGGAAAATAAAACAGACATGGATTCTTGCGCTGTAGGGGGCTCCGGCATAACTTTCCAAAAGATCATACGAGTGGGCCCGCAACGATCCTCGCAAGAGGCCAAGTGGCCCGGCGACGGTGCTGGACACCTGGTAGGATTTTATGGGTCAAAAAACATGAAATAGGTGATTTCGGTAGTTTTCTGTGGGTGTTAACTCATGGATTATGCCACTGCAGAGGACTCCGGCGTAACCTTCCCGAAAAATCATGTGAGTGGGTCCGTAACGAGCCCGGCGGCGACGGGGGACACCTGATAGGATTTTATGGGCCAAGGAACAGGAAATAAACGATTTCAACAGTTTTCTATGGGTGTTAGCCCACGGATTCTGGCGCTGCAGGGGGATCCGATGCAACTTTCCGAAAAATAATACGAGTGGGTCCGCAATAAGCCCAGCAAGAGGCCCACATGGCCCGGCGGTGGTGGGAACGCCTGATAGGATTTTATGGCCCAAGGAACAGGAAATAAACTATTTCAACAGTTTTCTATGGGTGTTAGCTCACGGATTCTAGCGCTGCAGGGGGATTCGGTGCAACTTTCGAAAAAATAACACGAGTGGGTTCGCAATGAGCCCAACAAGAGGCCCGCATGGCCCGGAGGCGGCGAGGACGCCTGATAGGATTTTATGGGCCAACGAACAGAAAACAGACGATTTCAGTAGTTTTCTGTGGGTATTAGCCTACGTATTTTGGCGCTGCAGGCGGCTCCGTCGAAACTTTCCCGAAAAATCATATGGGTGCATCTGCAACGGGCCCGACAAGAGGTCTAGGTGGCCGGGCGATGCCGGGGGACGCTTGGTAGGATTTTTTGGGCCAAGGAATAGGAAACAGGCGATTTCAGTAGTTTTCTATGGGTGTTAGCCCACGGATTCTGGCGCTGCGTGGGGCTCCGGCGCAACATTCTCAAAAACTGATACAAATATGGGTATACAACGAGCCCGACAAGAGGCTCATGTGATCTGGTGGCGGGGGAAGGGGGACGCCTGGTAGGATTTATGGGCCAAGGAACGGGAAACAGGCGATTTCGGTAGTTTTCTGTGTGTGTTAGCCCATAAATTCTGAAGCTGCAGAGGGTTCTGGCGCAACTTTCCTGAATAATCATACTAGTGGTTTTGCAAAGAGCATGGAGCCCAAGTGGCCCGGCGAGGGACTCCATGTAGGATTTTATGGGCCAAGGAACAAGAAACAAGCGATTTCGACAGAATTATGTTGGTGTTAGCCCACAGATTCTGGCGCCGTAGAGGGGTCCGACGCAACTTTCTCCAAAAATCAAACAAGTGCATACGCAACGAGCTCGGCAAAAGGCCCAGGTGGCCCGGCAGCGGTGGGAGATGCCTGGTAGGATTTTATGGGCCAAGGAACACAAAACAGGCGATTTCGACAGTTTTCTGTGGGTATTAACCCACGGATTCTGGCGCTGCAGGGGTCCGACGCAACTTTCTCGAAAAATTATATGAGTGGGTCCGCAATGAGCTCGGTAAGAGGTCCACGTGGCCCGTCGGCGGCGGGGATGCCTGGTAGGATTTTATGGGCCAAGGAACAGGAAACAAGCGATTTCGATAGTTTTCTGTTGGTGTTAGCCCACGAATTCTCAACTTTCCTGAAAAATCATACGAGTGGCTTCACAATGAGCCCGGAAAGAGGCCCAGGTTACCCGACGGCGGTGGGGGATGCCTGGTAGGATTTTATGGGCCAAGGAACAGGAAATAAGTGATTTCGGTAGTTTTCTGTGAGTGTTAGCCCACAGATTCTGGCACTGTATGGGGCTCCGATGCAACTTTCCTGAAATATCATACGAGCGGGTCTGCAACGAGCCCGTCAAGAGGCCCAGGTGGCTCGACGGTGGCGGGGGACACCCGATTGGATTTTATGTGCGAAAAAACAGAAAATAAGTGATTTTGACAGTTTTTTGTGGGTGAAAGCCCACGAATTCTGGCGCTGGAGGAGGGTTTGGAGCAACTTTCTCGAAAAATCATACGAGTGGGTCCGCAACGAGCCCGACAAGAGGCCCAGGTGACTCAGCAGCGGCGGGGGACGCCTGGTGGGATTTTATGAGCCAAGGAACAGAAAAAAGATGATTTCAGCAGTTTTCAGTTGGTATTAGCCAGGATTCGGTGCTGCAGTAGGCTCCGACACAACTTTCCTAAAAAATTATACGAGTGGTTCTGCAATGAGCAAGTCAAAGGCTTAGGTGGCCCGGCTTCGGCGAGGGGCACCTGATAAGATTTTATGGGCCAAGGAATAGTAAAAAGATGATTTCGACAGTTTTTAATGGGTGTTAGCCCATATATTCTGGCGCTACAAGGGATACGACACAACTTTCCCAAAAAGTCATATGAGTAGGATCACAACGAGCCCGACAAGAGTCCAGGTGGCCCGACAGTGGCGGGGGATGGCTGGTAGGATTTTATGGGTCAAGAAACAGGAAATAGGCGATTTTTGCAGTTTTCTATGGTGTTAGCCCACGAATTCTGGCACTGCAGGGGGGTCCAGCGCAACTTTCCCAAAAAATCATACGAGTGGGTTTGCAAAGAGCCCGACAAAATGCCTAGGTGGTGCGGCGACGACGGGGGATTCCTAGTAGGATTTTATGTGCCAAGGATCACGAAATAGGCGATTTCGGTAGTTCTCAATGGCTGTTAACCCATAGATTCTGGCGCTGTAGGGGGTTTGGAGCAACTTTCCCAAAAAAACATAGGAGTGGGCCTCAACGAGCCCGGGAAGAAACCCAGGTAGCTCGACGACGACGGGGGACGCCTGGTAGGATTTTCATGGGCCAAGGAACAGGAAACAAACGATTTCGGCAGTTTTCTTTGGGTGTTAACCTATAGATTCTGGCGCTGCAGGGGGTGTTCACGACAACTTTCTTGAAAAATCATACGAATGGGTCCATAACGAGCTCGGTAAGAGGCCCAGGAGGCCTAGCGGCGGCCAAGTACTCCTGGTAGGATTTTATGGGTCAAAGAACAGTAAATAGGCAATTTCGGCAGTTTTCTGTGGATGTTAGCCCACAGATTTTAGCGCTGCATGGGGTTCGACGTAACCTTCCCAAAAAATCATATGAGTGGGTCCGCAACAAGCCCAGCAAGAGGTCCAGTGGCCCAGCGGCGATGGGGGATGCCTGGTAGGATTTTATCGGTCAAGAAATAGGAAATAGGCTATTTCGGCAGTATTCTGTGGGTGTTAGCCTACGGATCCTAGTATTGCAGGGGGTCCGCGCACGACTTTCTCAAAAAATCATACGAGTGGGTCCCCAACGAGCTCAGCAAGAGGCCCAGGTGGCCCGGCGGCAGCGGGGGATGCCTGGTAGGATTTCATGGGCTAAGTAATAGTTTTCTATGGATGTTAGCCCACGAATCCTAGCATTGCAGGGGGTCTGGTGCAACTTTCCCGAAAAATCAGACAAGTGGGTCTGCAACTAGCCCGGGCAAGAGGCCCAACTGGCCCGGCTGCAGCAGGGGGACACCTGGTAGGATTTTATAGACCAAGGAACAGGAAACAGACGATTTCGATAGTTTTCTATGGATGTTAGCCAACAGATTCTGTCACTGCAAGGGGCTCTGGTGAAACTTTCTCGAATAATCATACGAATGGATCCTCAACACGCCCATCAAGAGGCCCAGGTAGCTCGGCAACGGCGAGAGACGCCTTCTAGGATTTTATGGGCCTAAATCCATAGGCTAACGCACACAAAAAATTATCGAAATTGCCTCTTTTCTATTCCTTGACCCATAAATCCTTCTGGATGTCCCCCGCGGCCGCCGGCCACCTGGGCCTGTTATGGACCCACTGGTATGATTTTCGAGAAAGATGCGTTGGAGCCCCTTGCAGCGCCATAATTCATGGGCTAACACTCACAGAAAACTATCAAAATTGTCTATTTCTTGTTTCATGGCTCATAAAATCCTACCAGGAGTCCCCCATCGCTGTCGGGCCACCTGGGCCTCTTGTCGGACTCGTTAGGGACCTACTCGTATGATTTTTTGACGAAGTTGAGCTTCCGGTAGCGCTAGAATATGTGGGGTAACACCTATAGAAAATTGCCAAAATTGCCTGTTTCCTATTCCTTGGCCTGTAAAATCCTACAAGGAGTCCCACGCCACCGTCAGGCCATCTGGGCCTCTTGCCGGGCTCATTGCGGAACCACTCATATGATTTTTTGGAAAAATTGTGTCGGACCCCCTGCAGCGGCAGAATTTGTGGGCTAACACCCACCGAAAACTGTCAAAATCGCCTATATCCTATTCCTTGGCCCATAAAATCCTATCAGGTGTCCCTTACCACTGCCGGTCCACATGAGCCACTTGCCGAGCTCGTTGCGGATCCATTCGTATAATTTTTTGGAAAAGTTACGCCGGATCCCCTGCAACGCGAAAATCCATAGGCTAATACCCACAAAAAACTGTCGAAATTGTTTATTTCCTGTTCCTTGATCCATAAAATCATGCCAAACGTCCCCCACCGCCGCCGGACCACCTAGGCCTCTTGCTAAGTCATTGTGGACCCACTCGTATGGTTTTTTGAGAAAGTTGCGCCGAACTCCATGTAGCACCAGAATCTGTGAGCTAATACCCATAGAAAACTATCGGAATTGTATGTTTCCTATTCCTTGGCCCAAAAAATCCTACCAGGCATCCCCCGCCATTGACGGGCCACCTGGGCCTCTTGTCGGGCTCGTTATAGACCCACTCATATGATTTTTTGATAGAGTTGTACTGGAATCCGCTGTAGCGCCAGAATCCATGGGCTAATACCAATAGAAAACTACTAAAATCACCTGTATCCTATTCCTTGGCCCATAAAATCCTACCAGGCGCTCCCCGTCGCCGCAGGGCCACCTTGGCCTCTTTCTGGGCTTGTTGCGGACCCATATTTTGATTTTTCGAGAAAGTTGCGCCGGAGCCCCCTACAGTGCTAGAATCCGTGGGCTAATACCCACAGAAAATTGCCGACATCACCAGTTCCTGTTCCTTGGCCCATAAAATCCTACCAGGCGCCCCCCGCCACCGCCAGGCAACTTAGGCCTCTTGTTGGGCTCGTCAGACCCACTCGTATGATTTTTTGGGAAAGTTTTGCCGTACCCCCTGCAACGCCAGAATCCGTGGGCTAACACCCACAAAAAACTGTCAAAATCACATGTTTCCTGTTCTTTGGCCCATAAAATCCTACCAGGCATCACCCGCCGTCACTGGGCCACTTGGGCCTCTTTTTGGCCCAAGTATGTATATGTATTTGCTTATGTATATGTATGTATATATGTATGTATATGTATTTGCTTATGACATTAACTATGTATTCTCCAAATTAGATTTGAGATCTAAAGATACATAGCGACCAGTATGAATGTTTCTTCATTTAGTCTATATCAATAGAATTTGGTACGTAATGCATATTCATTAAGATTAAAAAACAACTTAGGGCATGAATAGAACGTCATTTTTTACTTTTGTGCTTTCAGTTATTCTAAAACTATCCTTGAAAATAGAGATATTTAAAATAAAATCATAAATATGAATATTTAACCCTCTTGGAGGACAAAAGTGAAAAAAATTCAAATATTTTTTTATTTTAAATTATAAAATATTGATTTAATACGAAATAGAAGAAATATCGGACAGTGAACAAAGTAAAAGTGAAAGGGGGCCGAGCAATTACTATATTTTGTCGCTCCAATCCAGTTCGACGGCGCTGAAGGAGAAAACCTCTGATCGCCGCTGCGATTTCGGCCGTTCACTTTCCTCCTGTGAAGCCAATAATACATAACACAATTTTCTGATTATCTGAAAGTTATTGCTGAAGACATGTCGAATCGCTATAGTAACGAAAAAACACAGAAAAATTTTGCTCCAAAGAAGGAAATGCACAGTTCTCAAACGCTAGCGAATTCGTTCAGGCAATCAGTTTCTACGAAATCCGAAGGAAGTTCCACTGCTGTTAACTCCAGTAACGCCGGTTCCTCTGCCGGAGAAGTCAGGAGCAGGGTTAGGATGGGAGAGAGTGGCGCCTGGGTTTCCGCAGCTATTCCAAGTGGAAATTTCGTGGATTATTTGCCTCAGGATGAGGCTGTAGCAGCTGGGTTAGGAGCCGATGAGGGTGCATTGGATCCCGTGGAGTCGCAGCGTGTGGTTGACGTTTTGAACAGGGAGTTGTGTAGGTTACTGAAGATGAATGCAAGAGATTTCTGGCGAGAAGGTGATATTTCTTCTATAGCTTTGTGAATCTGTTTTGTCTTTACGTATAATTTCTACTCTTTGTGGTTTTGTTTGATGAGTTCCATTTGAATTATTAAATGTGATTCCTATGATTTGATCAAGGACTGAAAGTTGCTATTGCTAGCCTTCTTATTTTCTGTATTGAAGAAAGATGAATGATTTATGATGTTTGGAGCTTTATGCTTTTCTGCATTTGGAAAAGAAATGCAATAAGCAATGTATTGTGAAGCAAACTTTTTATACTGCATTTCTGAGTAATACTAATCTGATCTGTATTAAATTTAGTGAGGCCAAAAAAATTATACAGTATCAGAAGCAAGCAGTGAAAGCATGCCAAGTAAACAGATGCATTCAAGATGTCAATCATAAGCTGATTATAAGTTGCACAAGCTGTTTATGCTGTGCTGGAAAATGTTGGGACTCCCCCTAGAACCACCCTCCTTTGCCATTATTCCACATTAGCTGTTAAAGACCAGGAAGCTATATCTCACAATTAATGAGAAGGGACCAAAATGCTAGGCCAGGTGAAAGAGAATCTTCAATTGGGCTTATTGAAAAACTAAAAAAAAATAAAAATTCAGCTGTGCATAATCCTTGAATCAGCAGTGATGAGAAGTATTTCATTTGTCTTGCATCATAATAAGTTTTATTTATTTTATTTGTTGTGGGTAACTAAGTGATACATTTGATCTGCTTAAAACCAACACCCAAAATTGGTGCTTCCTCAGTCCCTATTTATGTGGAGCACCCATTTATGTGAAAGTGTTTGCAGGGTAACTGTGCATAGGTTTGAATTGCTGGTTGTTTTGTATATTGTATTATTGTGCATTTATACCAATCTCTCCTGATTTCTGTGTCTACCAGTGGCCAGCGACAGTTCCCTTCACTCTTTTCTTGAAAGCTTTCTGAAGTACAGGAGTAGGTGGTATGATTTTCCATATCGAGGAGCCAGGGGTATAGTTGCTGGGGTCGTTGTTGGTGAATTTGAGCTATGCCGACGTATCTTTATGGTCTTATATCGCATGTAAGTCACGTTACTTTCAAAGCATTTGATGCATGAATTTGCATTCCCTATGCTGTGCCTTTTGATCTAAACAACTGTTATCTGTAACTCAATTTTAGATCGTCAAATCGGGACCCTGGAGCTAAGACTGCTGATAGTCTTGCTCAGAAGGATCACGAAGGTGTGTGCCCGTCCCTGATTTGTTGCAGTTATTACTACTGACCTTTATATGCTTCAAATTACATAATTTTTGGAGTTATGGAGATCAAGTTTTATAAGTTTTATTCAAGTTGCAGCCCTAACTGTACTTTTTGTAATGAACTCTGCAAGTAAAATGTTTTATGCACTACCTTTCCTTTTATTATGTCTAGTCTTATCACTGTCATGATCAGCAAGGTCATGAATCTTAGAAAATGGCGCTACTTCCATTGAATTCTCAGGTAAAAGCATAGTTTAGTTCCCATTACCTCATGTAATAGTGGCTAATAAGTTTAATCAACAAAGTTCAGTTGCAAGATTATGCATGAGAAAAATTGGACATGAATGAAGTATCTGATTCTAGCTCCCTCTAGACCAACATTCCAGGTCCATTTTTTTATGGTTTAATTGGAATATTATCATCTCAAAGACCCCTAAAATGTCAATGTCCAATTATAATCGTATAGCACAGGAGAATCAGATTTTGCAACTCCAAATCTTGCCTTTTCTGATTTGTCAACCATTTCTGTATTTTTAGCAATTAAAGTTAATGAAGACTTGCCGTATTCACTAGTAATGGTGGTTGTCCCTGCAAGGCCATGGAATAATATGCATTCTAAAAGGCCTGATCATTTATCTCTCTCTAATCCTTGGAAATTATATTCGAGCGCACAATGTTCACTAACTGCACTTGTAGCCCTTATGCAGGAGAAGAAATTGCTTAATTTGCCGAAGTTGTTAGACATATGCTCCATATATGGTCATGAAAACGAAGATCTGACAAGAATATTGGTATTATTAACAACTGCCTTGTTGTTGAACTGTTGATGATATGGTTTTGTTGTTCTTTCGTTTCAGTTTTATCTTGCGTCATAAGACACAATTCCTGATAGTGAGTCAACATATCTGACCTATTCTTCTTCTTCTTCTTTTTTTTGTTTTTTTGACAAAGGTAACAAGTTTGTATATAAATCTTTAGAACTATGGCTGGAATCCCAAAAATTTGCATCACAGAGGTGCATACAACTGAGTAGGCTCAGCAAACCAAAAAAGAATTAGAAATATCTTAGGTCCTATTTCATCTTTACAAGGATCCTAGAATGTCTACAATTGCTACAGGATTATCTATATATTCAGAGCTACACCAATAGCAAAAAGTGATAATACAATCCATTTTAATCTTACGTAAAGGACTACTGATACTTGCAAAACATCTTGAGTTTCTCTCTTTCCAAATGGTCCACCATATCACTGTTGGGACAATTTTCCATGTATTTTTGTCCGTGCTACCACTCCTTTCATTGTTCCAGCTTACTAGAGCTTGACCTGCCCTTTCAGGCATGGTCCGCATAAGCCTCTGAAACTAGTAAACAGTTCCATAGCTGATTGACCATTTACAATGTAAAAACAGATGGTTGATTGTCTCTATCTTTTCTTCACCAAAAAAAAAAAAACGTCTTGGACTTTCTATGCCCCTTGTTGTGAGTTTTCTTGAGTTAAAGCAGCCTCTTTTACTATCAACCAAGTGAAAACTGGCACTTTGTAGGGGATTTTCACTTTCCATATAAGCTTCTGTGGTAAGAAACTGCTTTGAGATCACATCTGATTCAAATTCTCATAAGCAGAGCCGACTTTGAAAAAGCCTTTGGTGTGGCATTTCTGTCTGAGAGTATCTTCTCCTTCCTTTGTCCTGGATACTGATCTAAATGCCATAATATTCAGCCATTCTTTTCATCCCCCAATCCTACATCAATCTTCTGTATGTCAAGTTCCATCCTTGAGGAGTCCGTATTTCTTGCAAAGTGATCTTCTGCTGCTGATTCATAGATAATATCTAGAAAAAGTTTCTTGAGACTGCCACAACCTGTCCAATCATCTTCCCAGAACACGAACTTCTTCTTCACCATTTACATTGAAGTTTTTTTATTTGAAAGAAAACAGCTTTATGTTTTCTTTTTTTCTAGATTGAAACAAACTGTATTCAGAAGATCTAGATGCATTGTTTACTTCTTTTTTTCTTTTTGATGTAAAAATGGTTTGATTAATGAATCTGAATAAGTGATAGATCAGATAGGATCTCATATGGATTAGAAGGTACATACTTTTTATTTTGATATGTATGATACATTTGTTACCATTTCTCAGAAGAAAAAAATTTGTGGAACATCTTGATTGAGCATTTCGGTGAAACCAAGTTTAGAAACAGTTGTTTTTTTTTTTTGGCCTTCATAAGCCAGTGCCTCTTATTGTCGTTTCTGCTTTGTGTTTGCTTTTCTTGCTTCATCCGTGTTTGTTCTTCCTTCTTATCAAGGATGCTAAATGGATATTCAGATTCTCTGTTGCTGAATCCTGTCTGTATCTATGTTGTTCAGGTTGTCAATGCCATAAAGTCACAGCCATGGATCCATGATGATCTTTCATCTGTCATTACACACTTCCTTAGCATTGTGCAGACTATGTATGAGAGGTGTAGCTCATCATTAGAGGTATTCTTTCTTTAATGGACTGTACTCTTAATTTTATCTCAACATTTTCTTCTAAAAAATCTTTACATAGGGATTCCAGGAAAGGGAGGGGTAAAGGGGGCCATTGGAATCGGACCCACATTCTTGTGTTAGCCAATTCATTAAATTCCAACTAGACCAACTCTTGGTGGTAATCTTGATCCATTTAAATTGGTCAATGAATTATCAAACACTGATCTATGTTTTGTTTCTCTTATTGAAATTTCATGTATTAGACGTTCCTCACTCTTCTTTGCTTTCTATGTAGCGTGTTCATGTACTTCCTTTGGCAGAGCGGTTTCTAATTGTATATATCTCACATGCTTTTGTAAAGAGGGCGAAATTCTTTTGTGAACCAGAAACTTGCATCTCATTGTTTGTCCAGAAGGCATAAGCGTATAAGTTCAAGGTTTCCCTCTTGTCGTTTTGAGCTACGTCTCAGTGAAAGGTTGAAAGATTGCAGAACACATACTTGAATTTTTAGATCTCATCAACTTGTCATCTTCATTGTTTTAAAAACGCCAAAAGTAACTAATAAATATATCGTTTGATTTACTTTCTCAAGATAAGAATATTTTATTTAACTTTATGGGAAAAAGTATATTCTTGAATTGGCAATATCTTTTGGAGTCTATGACGAGCTATATTTGGAGTGTGTTGAAGTCACTATTAAGTAAATAAAAGTGTGTTCTCCCTTAACTTTTAGATGAGACGGTCACACACTTCAATGTCTTGGTTTAAGTCTAATAGTCACCCATTATCTAAAAGATTTTTCACGTACTTGGTCGATGAAAACGAATCAAACTTGCGTGTGAGGGGCATGTGGAAGACATGGTTATTTAAATAATGTGCTCTCTCTAAAAGTTTAAGCTTTTATATGAGATGGTCACACATTTCAACAAAGTGCTTGTGTGTTATCTTTGGATGTTTATGGAGTAGTGTGTACTTGTAGAGAAGTGATAAATGCAGTTTTGTGTTTACTTAGCATATATGTTCCATTTACGACCATGGTTCTACTTTGATGAACAGCTTGAACCAATCTAGATGTAGGTTGATATGCATCCTCTTAAATGTGGGATTTCATAAGGATGTCTGCAATCGCAAAGTAGTTACAGCAAAGGGTTATCCAAAGTCATACAGGATTAACTATTATATGGCTGCAGGTTTTATTTTCCTCCAGTCACTTTCAAGATTGTGGGCATAGTCGACTTCAAACAGATTATCTAGAGGTGAGTTTATTTCCTGATGAGCAGTAAGATAGTTCATGTATGTGTATATATCTGTGGGTAGTTTCATTTGTTTGAATAAGGATACTATGGAGAGAATAACTTTAGTACAAATGAGAACATTCCTTCACCTCCACTAAATTTTGAGATAATTGCACCGAGTAGTTTGTTTTTTTCTCTCTCTTTTTTTTTTTTTTTTTTTTTGGGGGT
>JAABOM020000084.1:24859118-24869644 GCA_011800125.2 Solanum clarkiae | reverse complement strand
AATTGGTGTTGAGTTCTCTTTCTTCAATTGTAGCAAAAGATCAAGAATATCTCCTTCCATGGATTTTGGTCTATTGGTTGGGGGTGGGGGGGTGGGGGTGGAGGAGATGGGGGATATTCTATTGCATGTGCTTTTACACTTTCTTGTCAGTAATGTGCGTGGAATTAGTTATTTTTTATTGTACGAAATTTCATATCTCACCTGCAGGTGATGGATTTCTTAAATGATGCTGTGGTATCTATGGATGCATTTGTCAATGCGTATAAGCAAGCATCCATCTACTTCTGCTGTCCTGTTGAAATGAGGTACTAACCTTTTGGTTGACTTCTGTTGCGTCAGTGTCAATGAATTGCTAGGTTTTGTGCACTTAGAATCTCAATGTCGTGCTCTGGAATACAGAACTCCTTGTGCTACAGAGTACCATTAACTTCTCTCCAGTTATCTGTGTCTGAGAATTTGCAATTATTTGTTATTTTTCATTCTTTCTATATGTTTAAACCTTGTGAATGGAACTATTGCCAATTTGGGTAATTTATGTTCTCATTACCTGCCTATGGATTAATAGTTTCTGTGCTTATTTGAGGTATGCACAACAAAGTTAATATTCATTAGAGCCTTTTGTCTATGCAGTCATGGGAATGAGGAGGTGCTTACTACCCTTGCAAGATTGCATAATTCATTGCTGCCCTCTTTGCGGAGGGGTTTCCACATAATTTTAACCTCCGGAGAGAAAGACTTGATGGAGTCATCTAACAAAATGCACTCAAATATTTTTGTCAGTCTCAAAATGTTATCAACAAGGATAGTAAATTTTGGTTGGAAGCTGCTGTACTTGTGCTATCTAAGTGATGAAGCTTTTGTTGAAAGTTCTCCGCTTCCTGCTACCATGAAAATGTTCCCTACCAATGTGGAGGATCCTGCTATAAGAGCAGATATATTAGTCCAGTCAATGAGGGATATCAGCGGAGATTACTCACAGGCTCTAGAGGGCCATAGCAAAGGCACATTTCTCCAAATGATTGACAAAAATCACAACTTAATGAGCAGGATTGAGTTACTACGGAATACAGGTATAGCTGAAAATGATGCGTAGACTCAGGCTTGTAAGTTTAAGGTGACTATCTTGCTATAGGTCGTGGATTCCAAATTAGAGGAATGCATGATAGAAAGAAATAGAACGTATGAACTCTTTTTGGAGTGAATAACATTATTCTGTGATTGAAGCTTTAGCATGATCTGCCAGAAACCTGCGACACATGTATTTGTTCTCTTTTATATGGCTTGTAAATATTTTAGTTGAGAATCTTAAGCCTCTCTTCTTTCTTTAATCCTTTTGAGAAAGTTGAACCCCTCTTCTTTCTTCCTCAGCTTCTTACTCTTGTCTGATGCCTCATGTCTGCTTATTCTTCATTTCACTCATGCATGTTCGTGGTATTTAGATATCTGAACTGATTTAGTCTTATGCAGGGTGGATATCAATGGATGATGATCAATTCAAGTTTCTGTCGGGAATCACAATACACCCAATAGAAGATAATATTAAAAGGGCAGCCCATCCAGCAGCCTCTGAAAAAGACAATCGACCACAGGTTGATGAAGACGCTGCTATTATGGAGTCAAAAATAAGTCAAATAAAAGACCTGTTCCCTGATTATGGAAAAGGTTTCTTAGCTGCTTGTCTTGAAGTATATAACCAGAATCCTGAAGAGGTCATTCAGAGGATTCTTGAGGGCACCCTTCACGAAGAATTGCAATCTTTGGACATCTCCTTGGAGAAATTACCACCGCCAAAGTCTGGTGTTGCATCCATGAGCAGAAATGACAAAGGAAAAGGGAAACTAGTGGAAACTGCACCAACACCCCCTACTGTGCCCGCAGCATCGCCTTACAAAGCTGTAGGATCTTCTAATTCATCTGTAACTTCAGCTGGAAGATTTATCAGGAAGACAACCAGTGAAGAGCCTGCTTCCTTGACGCTTGACTCTAGAGATGCGAAAGATATGGCAAAAACCCTTGCACTTTCATCACAGCTCGAGTACGAAGATGAGTATGACGACTCATTTGATGATCTAGGCCTCAGTATTGATGATTCAGCATTTGAGGAAACTGAGAACCTCCAAGACAAGTCAAACTTCAGCCGTGGGAAAAATTCTGAAGCTCATAGTAGTAGCTCAGCTTCCGATGCCTCTAAATGGGGATCACGAAAAATGCCACAGTTTTATGTCAAAGACGGCAAGAACTATAGTTACAAAGTTGAGGGTTCTATTGCAGTGGCTAACTACAATGAAGCTTCTATAGTAAATCAATCTCAGAAGGAGTTGATACACGGGTTGGGACGAGGTGGTAATCTTCCTTTGGGTGCAGTTAAACGGCTGACCGAGTTAAACGAGGAGAAAGATGACGAGCTGGAATCAAATGAAATGGGTGGAAGGGGAAGAGGTCGAGGGTTCTTCAGAGGAGGGAGAGGTGGGAGAAGAAGGGGCGAGTCAAACGAGGAGAAAGATGACGAACTGGAATCAAATGAAATGGGTGGAAGGGGGAGAGGTCGAGGGTTCTTCAGAGGAGGGAGAGGTGGGAGAAGAGGGGGAGAGTCAAACGAGGAGAAAGGCGATGAATCAGAATCAAATGAGATGGGTGGAACAGGAAGAGGCCGAGGGTTCAGAGGAGGTAGAGGTGGGAGAAGAGGAGGGGGTAGATCAAATCATTACAGAAAGGACCAAGCCATGAAAAAACACTTTTCAGGTTTGACAGGCCATTGATATGAAGCTTTCTTTTCAGGTATACAAATTGTTGATAAGCCACTAGAAAAAGGACACTACCTTACAGAGTTTCAATCGACTGTATAGGCGAGTCGCTCTGGGAAGAAATTTCAGTTGGATTTCCTTTACATAAATTATACTTTAATACATAAATTATAAAGTTTCTTTGAATTTCTCGATATAATAAAAATGCTTATATATGCCAAGAGTGCAGGTATTTATGAGAAGTATTTATTTAGCATAAGCGGGAGCCTTTTGAGGCACTGGGTATGTTGTTATTTATTTAGCATAAATGATCATGTGAACTATTGTATCTATTGGGAATAATCTCTTGCATACGCTTTATCCCAGCTAAATACTACTTTGTGGATTATGTAAGATCAGATCATGTTCTAAGTCACTCTGTAGCAAATCTGCCCAAGAACTCTGGAGGTGCGGAAATCGATGGGTAAGACATTCACTTCTTACCCTTATTCCATGGTGGTAGGTTGGGTCTATTACCCTGCTGTTACAATTCTACATATGTGCTTCTGAAAGTCGTAATCTAACAGGTATTTGAGGAAATAATCAAAGTAGCCTTTAATATATAGGGGTTGGATTATTTTGGCTCAATTTCTCCACAGGAAAACTCTAGGAAATTATCAAGAATGTCGACAAATTTACAAATCAATTTGAGTTGATGAGTTAATGTCAATTCTACGAGAAAAAAGAAAAAACAATAAAAGGTAACATAACAATCCTAACAAGCATGACCAATCAAGAATATGACTTTAGATAGAAAGGAATGAAAGTCACGCGGACGATTTCACACATTGAATCATCTTTAAGACTATATATTCCGACAAAAACATAAAATGCACACAGAAAGTAGCTAGCATTTCTTATGCACTACTGATGAACTCCACCAGAGGCAACAAAGTCAAATGTAGTTTATTGCATAATGAAAAAGAAGAATAAGCAAATACTACCAAGTAGCACCAAAAATGACCAGAATAACCATCTTTTTTTATCATTTTGTTCATTAAATCTGGGACTATGAATGAATAGTATTGACGCAAAGGAAAATTGTCCTTGGATGTTTTCACTGAGACTTGCTGCTGTAACTGCTTGTTCAGAACTCATCACCACCCGCATAGTAGCCAACATTCTTGTCCTGAAATACATATATCTCAGATTTAAGTTGAAACCTACGACCCACAAACTTGTATACAAAATCCACGGGGTGTGAACTGCCAAACAAATTCTTCTTTAATACTCGGGGATGGAGGAGAAAAAGGAGAGACACGGAAGGTGAGGAAGTGTTCACAAAGGAAAATAACTTGCCTGAGACAACATTCTTTGCTTGTTCAGAAATTGAGTCCTAGCCTTGTTATGGATTGAATTTGGCGACTTGTACATTCTCTACAAAACAGAACATTAAATACTTCCTCAAAATTCAAACAGTAGGTCCATCTCTCAATAAACAAGGAATATCATTTTCTTTTTCCAAACTAAATCAGGAAAAAAATTACATTTCTAGAGCAACAGTTACAAATTGAAGTGCTTCAGAGAAGCTCGGGATGCTACCTTATCAGTTCCAGATAGGCGGTGAGCAACTGGGGGTTTCTTCTTTGGTGTGAAACCAAATACATCATGAAGAAACTCATTTTCCTGCATAATTTGGAGAGAACGCAGCTAGTCACCACAGGTTAAATGATTCCAATAGCCCAAAAACTTGATCTTTTGATTAAAAAACAAACCTGCATATGCTTCACAAATCCTCCTCCAAGGAAGTGCTTAAGGAAGTTTAACTGTCAATAAAATAATGATTTCAGCAAACAGGCAGCCGGTAGTATTATAAAATTAAAAAGGAACAAGATGTACCTGTATCAGATGAGCCCAAGTATTTGTGCTAAATGATAGTCCACCAATCTTGGCTGAGGTCTCGGGACTATACCCATCCTGATGTTAATCATAAGAAAATTACAACATGCAGAAGAAAGAAAAGAAAGAATGCAAGAGGAGGAATCTGAACATAACAAATTACCTCTAGAAATTCCAATATATCTCGAAATATGTTTCTTTGATTGTTAAGATCCTTCTTGGCTGACCCTTTACCTCCAGCCTCTGCCGAAAGGGTTCTTACCTGGTTCAGGACTTTTGCTCTTAAACCCTGTATATGTAATAATTCCCTAGATTTGCTAGCTTCATCTGTGGAGCTGTCACTAGATCCTTTAGATTCACCAGAAAATTTTTCCAGATTCCCGATTTCAAATACTAAAGCGAGTGCTTCGCCTGCTGCAATGCGCACAGATCGGTCTTCCCTGTCTAGAAGAGTTGAGAAGTAGGAGATTGACCTGCATCATGAATAAATAATTCAGTATCCAACACTATCACCAAACACGAGCCGCCTTAGAACAGCTCATAATTCTCACACATCTAATTTTGCTTGGAAGGATGCTGCAGTAATCAGTTCTGCCGATTCTTCTTACCCTGATCCTCATTCTTTTTGTTATGGTGGTGGGTGGGTAGATAGACGTTCAAATGGATATTTTAGGGAAGTTACTCACCCTTGCCAAATTTTTGGGTCAAGTGTCCATCCATCCATGGTAGTAAGGAGGAAAGACCAAGAAGATACAACTGCTGTTATCATTGCTGGTGAAGGTTTAGCAGTAGCCACCTGATCCATGAACCGGACACAATTGTGAACAAGATAAGAATTGTCTAAGCAAATAACTGATTTCATTAAAAACTGATTGCATTGATAGATATCAAGCACTTTGGAATTAACAGCAAAATAAGATACTTCCCACTTTAGTTGTCGTAGTTTCTATATTGGAGTCAAACTATGTAGAATTTGACTAGCATTCTAAGATATTTTTTCCATCATATTGATATGAAAAAAGTTGCAATTAATAATACTTTTCTTATAGTTTTTGAATATCTAAATTTTTATTTTAAAATATCAAATTAATTTAATCTCATTTAACTTTAAAAATTAGTCAAATTGATTTTCAAAAAGCGCAATATGACAACTAAAAATGGGACTTAGGGAGTACTAAATAATCTATTCCAGAAAATGAAAAGATGATCGTGAATAACATACATTAGGACCTAGTTTTGGATTAGTGACTTGCCACATCGATTGCATAGATTTTTCTGTCTCCTCTGGGTCTTCACCACCAACAAAGGTGATAATGGCCAAACACTCCAGTAACTAAAACCACAAAAACCAAACAGCAGTCAACTCCAAGCCAGCTAGCACTTATATTGAAAGATTTTTCACCAACTTCGTACATACCGATGATATTTTAGACTTGTCAGACCGAGATCTAAGAGCCTCTGAGATAGGGTTTACTGATTCTTCCAGAATCTCGTGTGCTTTGTCCCCAGGGCCAGCAGTTAAAGCAAGAAGCCCTATCACCCAACAAAAAAATTGCAAAAATTCAAACTCAAACATTTGATTGATGGATCACATTAGAAGGACCACAATTAGGTAATATCACAAATGACTAACCTATAACATGAGCTGCCAAAGCTACCTCCTTGGAGGAACCACGTTTAATGGAATTCAAACACTGTTGCAATAATGTGGCAAACCTGAAGGATAGAACATAACTGTGAGAAGTGCACAAAAGCCATGTACCTAAAGTCAAAACATGATAGACAACAGGCCTACTACAAAAGAGTGCAATTTAATAATTCCTAGGACTGGAGTCAAGAGTCTGGCAGAAGTTTCCGACTACAGATATCATTCACTGGATATAAGATAAGAGTCGTAGCAGCATACTAAATTCGCATAATAATATAATCCATTGTTTATTATGTGACATAAAATTAAATTCCCTACTAATATAAATACAAAAATGAACCATTACAATGATTTTTTTTTTATGACAGAAAAAATTGTTCTAGACCAAATCCTCTGAACCCTTGGAAACTGGGCCCTCCCCTCTAACCTTCTCCACTTAAATACTGGACTTAATTTGCTGGGCATAGGGCTTAAACTTGTGACCTAAAACAATTCAAGTCCCTCAACCTTTGCCAAATTAGCAAATCCCTGGGGGCTCACCATTACAATGATATGAATAATGCCTATGCAACTTATTGAAGGTTCTCAAGGTACTTCCCAAGCCATTATTGAATGAGCTGTAAAAGTCTAACTAAGATATGTGAGAAGGGGGTATAACTATATCTTTATAGCATCGCACAGATGATTATAGAGAAGTATTATTGAAACACTTAGCTGCCACAAAGAATAGGGAAGAACATCTTCACCAATGGAAGAATTATGCTGATGAAAACAGACTGCCTGGTAACTAGATCACTGGAAGCACATAAACAGAAGCGCGTCTACAGACAATACACCTATGACGTCTGGATAAACATGGTGGTCAGAATGATTTTATGTAATATATAAATGTTGTCCCCGTGGAAGAAAATTTTTGAAGATGTTAAGCATTACTAGTTAACCTACACAAACTATACACCTTTGACATCTGGACAAACATGGTAGCTGAAATGACTATAATGCAATCCCATAATGGCAGAAAATGTATACTAGTGCTAGCCAACATAAACTAGCATAAACTAATGAACCTTAGAGGCATGCACTTAAAGTATAACAAATTTCCTGTGTATTCAATAAGTCAGCACAATGTAAAAGTGGGCAAATTTCCTTACTTCTTTTCAACAAATTCACGTTGTATATTGCTATTGAATGCTTCTATAATAGATGCCAAAGCCTTCTCTTTTGTTGATGCCCTAAAGCCAAACAAATAAGTAGAAACATTAGCCACATTCTTCATCAGAAACAAAAACCCCATGTATTCAAGTATATCAAACCTTTTCTCATAAAGGGCGTCCAAGCATTGATCAAGGACAGTCTCCTTATCAAATTGAACATCCTCTAAACCAGACAACAACATATCCGACCGAGTAGTTGACGATGAACTCACGCTATCCGTGTCATCACTGTCGAGCATCGCAGCATTCCTACGTTGTGAACTTCCTAAAAAAGAGAAACAAGTCCACCAGAAAACACCCTTAATTCCAACTTCCCTTTTCAGTTACAATACATAATTGAAATTCCCAAAATTCCACACAGAGAAAAAATTAGGTTTTCATTTTGTGCTTAACCCACTGTCAACAAAAAAACAAATACTAACATTTAAGTAACATGAAGTTAATTGAATCCAAATATCAACATTTGTTTCAAAGACAGAAACCCAATTCAATAAACTCTCTAAAATAAATTTCCACAATAAACAAGGCAAAGAAGAGAAATCCAATTCAATTTCACGATAAGCAAGTTAAATAACAGCAACCCAATTCAACAAAATTGATGTAGTTTCACAACAAACAAGTAAAAGAAGAGAAACCCAATTCAATTTCACAATAACCACGTCAAAGACGAGAAACCCAATTCATTTCCACGATAAACAAGCGAAAGAAGAGAAACCCAATCCGATTCCACGATAAACAAGTCAAAGAAGAAAAACCCAATCCGATTCCACGATAAACAAGTCAAAGAAGAAAAACCCAATTCGATTCCACGATAAATAAGTTCAAGAAGAAAAACCCAATTCCATTTCACGATAAACAAGTAAAAGAAGATAAACCCAATTCAATTTCACGATCCATAAGCTAAATAACAGCAATCCAATTCCAGAAACTCACTTCTACCCATGGTGACAGCTCCAGGTAACAAGGGTTAGAAACAAATACAAGGTTGACTAAAAATCTGACGATGAAAAAGAAAGGAATCAAAAGGCAAAGCTGGTGTTGAACAAACAGAGCAATCAAACTTCTCGATTATTGCGAAGAACAATGTATCCATAAAGAAATTCTTTCTGAAAAAAAAAACTGATAGAAGGAGAAGATCTAGAGAAAGCACAAGATTACAAGGAAAAGAAAAAGAGAAATATTTGGAGAAAAAGGCTCTGATTTATATTAATTGGAAGAAAGAGGAGATATTCACGCTGGGTGGCTGCGAATATTCGGGGTTGGGGGGCTGTGGTAGGGATGATGACGTGGAGTAATCAGAGCCGTTGATTTTGAGATGAGATGCACGTGACTCGTGAGAGATGCACGTGCGTAGTTTTGCCTACTACGGAACTGAGTGGCGTGTGTTTTTTTAAAAAAATTTCATTTTCTAAGAGATACGTAACGTGTTTCTCGACTCTGCCGTATTGGCTTACGAAATTATTTCTTTTTAAAAAAAATATATATTTGACTAATTCAGGTTATTGGATTTCGATTATCTCATGTGTTTTTTGAAATTGGATTATTTTTTTTTTTTGTGAATTTTTTTTTTTTTAAAGAATAGAATTCATTAGATATAGTCATATGGAGAAATTATCAGAATATATAATGTAGTAAAAGAGAAAAGAAATAAAATAGTTAAAATATAAAAATTTCGTTTGCCGTAAGTTGAAATCAAGATGTAGTCGGCAGAGCTTATGAGTAATAGTAAATCAAAGTTATAATGAAATAAATGGAGGTGTTTTTTTTAGATCTTAAGAATTTCAGTAAGATTTTACTAATATTATAGAGCAATAACAATTACAAATTCTTATAATTTCAAGATTAATCTCTTAATCTCTTCTCCTTACAATGATATATGAAATCTTCAATAACTAAGTATCACCGCTGTTGAATAATAAATTAATCTACTCAGAATGATTTAGACTTTAAAACTCATCCTAGCTAATGTCCTACGGATTACAGAGTGAGAGAAACAATTCAATATAAACACGAAGTTCCTTTATAAATCAGGGCTTGTTTTGCATGAGAATGAGCAAAGAAATAAGCTAGAAATAACAACATAAAATGATGACAATCTTGAGCTTCATTATGAATCTTTTTTTTTTTTTTTTGTGCAAGAGATGAATGTGCAAGAACTATCTTTGCTTAAAACAATTCTATTGGTCAAGAAATCGACCACATTGATACATTGTACTCATAAAAATAGTTACTGATAGTGTACTATTTATAATTGTTACTTTTAATTATATGCAAATAGTCATCGAACGACCTAATAATCGTTTGTATAATAATAAATATAACAGAAAAAATGAGACATTGTAATCTTTGGATTCATACTAATTATTTATTATAAATTTATATTTCGAAATGAAAGCCTTAAGTGAGATGCCAATTACTTAAGGTGAGAAGGATAGGATGTGAGAAGAATCATTATATATGACATGCAATTACTTATAATTTATATGAAGTAAAGTAATTTTAGTCTGGACTTTGAATAATATATTTCATTCTAATTTAAATAATATAATTCATCAATTACTAATAAATACTACACATTAATTAGGATATCAATTGTGGACTCTAAAACCTACAAAATAATATTATCATTATATATGACATGCAATTACATTATATCTCAAGTTCTTAAACACTAAATTTTTTTTAATATTTGAGAATTTGGGAATTCTTCAATTATAATTGTCAAGTTTTAAGACCAAGTACTAGTTATCAAATTTTTCTTAAAAAATTTTTGGAGCCAAATGATAGTTGAGGTGTATATTAGTAGAGGTGTGCAAAAATCGAACCGATCGATAAACGAAATCGATAAAAATGTTATTGGTTTATTTTTATTGGATTATTAGGTTATCGGATTTTTAATGGTTTTGAAAAAAAAAGATTATCGGGATATCGGTTCAATATTGATTTTTACTATTGGGTTATTGGGTAAATACTATTTTACCCCTTCGTAAATATTAAATATTAATAATTCAATAGTAATAGAACACTATAATAATATTTTAC
>JAABOM020000084.1:24829481-24849439 GCA_011800125.2 Solanum clarkiae | reverse complement strand
TTGAGTCAACATAATCAATAAATAAAGGCCACATAACTTACACAAATATAGTATTTTAGTTTGTAATTAACTAATTATACCTTTTGCAAGTTTGTAAACATAGTCTTCGTACTCGATCTACTTTTTATTAATGCAAATTCTCATTATCATTCTTATCGGGTAAACTAAAAATCGAACCGTTAAGAACTTAAAATCGATAAACCGATAAAAAGTATTTTATTTGTTTTCTATTGATTTAGCATATTTAAAAATCGAAAATCGATAAATCGAACCAATAATCTACAAAACTTAATCGAACCGATCGACGCACACCTATATACGCCTTTTTTAGTAATAGGGATTCAATTAAATTCCTACCTACAAAAAATAAATCAGAATTAAAAAATCAGTTTATTATATTTACTGAATTATCTCTGAATTAAAAAAAAAACAGTTAATTCTATTTACTAAAATTCCCTCCAAAACTCTGGTAGTTAAATCCCCTGTTTTTGGGAGCTCAAAATTTTTAAATTCTCTGTCTTCTTCATTTTTTCCGTTTATACAAACAGAAGAATTTCACCAAGAAATCACTCAAAGAAAAAGATGGCTGAACATTGGGGTGACTTTAGAGATGAAGAACTAGATTTTGGTGGAGAAAATGAAGATTATGTTGAATTAATTCTCATGAAAGAAGATTCATTTGTCATTACTGAACTCACTAGCCGTCTTCCTTCAAGACTTACTTATCATCCATGGCTTCTTCGAGTTCGCAATGATGCAATCTACCACATTCTTCATGTAACTAATCCAAATTCCACAACCCCATTTCATTATTTTCCTTTTTCTGTTCATTTTTTCATTTCTTGAAATGTATATACAGACAGGAAGAACCGTTGGAGTCAGAAAAATCACTGCTTTCAGTGCAGTGATGTATGTTGATAGGTTTCTTTCACTAATGAAAATTGTAGTAAGTACTGATTCCTTTCACTAATTGATATTACTTCGTTGGTTTCAATTTGTTCGTCTTGATTCACTTTCTTTTAATGTAGACGAAGAGATTCGACCCATCGATGTTACTGGGAGTTGCATGTTTGTATATGGCTTCTGAGTTACATGGAGATCACTTTTTGGCAAACTATGAGTCTTTTGGGCAATGCAGTGCAAGAAGCATAATGAATATGAGTGACCATGTTGTTAAACACTTTGGAGGGCCAGTCTGTTTTGTTACTCCTATTGACTACGTCAATTATTTCTTGTCCAAATTCTGCACTGATCTTGAAAGAAAAGAATTTGCAAAAGCCATAACTGTTCAAGTCATCATGAGTGCAATTGCAGGTAATTTCTTTAGAATCGTATGAACGTGTCATAATTTCTTTAAAAGGGTTGATTTTGGTGTTGAAAGAACGTAACTATTATAACAAACATTTTGTATCGTTTACTTTAAATGGTGTTGAAAGAACGTAACTTGATTATAGTGCATGTCTAATTTATGGTTGAAACGTTGTTTGATCAGTTGGTTCATATTGTTAGACTTGATTATTTGATGAGTCCTTTCATAGTGTAAATTTGAGCGAATTACTTTAAATGGTGTTGAGAGAAATGAATATTAACATAACTAGATTTTCAATGTTTGTGTTTGAAATGTGAATTGATCAGTCGGATTACATTGTTAAAGTTGATGTTTTGATGAGTCATTTTTTATGCTACCAATACTTTTAACACACAGTATGTTTATTGAAGCATTATGTGTTTGAAAATTTATATATAGTTTTCTTTGAATAGTGTTAAAAGAAATGAACATTAGACGTAACTAGATTTTGTATGTCTGTGTTTGAAATGTTGTTTGATCAGTCGGATTACATTGTTAGACTTGATAGTTTGACGAGTCATTTTTTTGTTCAAGTCAACGAATGAATTCGAGTGAATTGCTTTAAAAGGGTTGATTTTATTGAAGCAGATGAAAGGTTGATGAGTCTGAGATCATTTGTACTAGGAGCAGCAGCAACATTATTAGCATCAAAGCCAAATATATTGACACAGGAAATGATACAGAATGAGATTAATGCCTTGCCTCAAGATAAGCCTATCTTCAATATTCCACTTGTGAGTATTATTATATATAAATATTTCAATTTTTTTTATATTTTGTAAATTAAATGTTGTAATTATATATTAATATTGTGCAGGATGAGATGTGTTCTTGCTATAATCATTTGCTAGAGACCAACAGGCACAGACTTGACATAATCTGACAGAAGCAAATTAAAGAAATATTGTTTTAGCAAGAATTTTCTCAAGAAATATTGTTTTGATATATAGACTGTAATTAGCTAGCTGCTTTCTGTAATATTTTGTACACAAGCAGAAATATTATGAAATAGTTGAGTACTATTTTTAGTAGTAATATAGAAAAGGTCAACTTTTCTATAAATCTTTTTCATGGGCTATAATGATATTTCAAAAAAATGAAAATTACTATCTCTGTTCCATATTATATGAGCATCTTTCTATAAATATTTGCCTCATATTATACGGGCATTTACTAATTTAGGATAGAATTACTTTTTTTTTCATTTTACCCCATCATTAATTAGTGTATTAATGATTTTTTCCTAACTTAATTTAATGTACATTGATATAAATAAAAGGTAAAATGGTAAAGTTCACAAATACATTAATGATTTATTAATAATCGTGTAAAATAAAAAGTGATCATATAATATGAGACAGAAAGAGTATTTTAAGTATTATTTTCACATTTCTAAGGGGTTTAGCAAAATTATTCAATCTTCAAACAGAAATCTAAAGAAAATATTTAGTTTTTGGAAAAGTACTTGGCAGTGAGGTTATGAGCAGTGTTTTACTTAATTGGTGACTCGAATTCACAGTTTAGAATTAGAGGTAGAGGATGTTTATTATCGTTAACAATCTCTTAATTTGAGTTTTAAATATCTCTCTTATATATTTGTTTATTTATCATTATTCGAGTTTCTTATTTTTATTTTTTTTAGTTTAAAAAATTAGAAAGAAAAAAGTGTGAATAGATAAAAAATTAAAACGTAACTTTTTGTGGTTATATTATAATTTTTCTTTTTTGTGTTTGTAGAAAAAAATTAGGGCTTATATAATAAATGTTATTAAAAAAATGAGTAAAAGAATAAATTTGATCATCAAAATAGTAAATATAAAAAACATTTTTTAGAAAAAATTAAAATAAGTTTTTTTCCCTCTTGCTAGACCAAAAGGGTATATTTGGACTATTTTATCAAAGTGAGGTTATATACAATAACAGCATACCCAATGGAATTCCACAAGTAGGGTTTGGGGAGGGTCGAATGTACACAGACCTTACCATTACCTCATTAGAGGTAGAGAGACTATTTTTTGAGAACTTTCGTCACAAAAACCCACAAGTAGAATAAACTAGATATGGAAAATAGGACAGGAAGAGAAAAAGAAACAAAAAAGAGCGACTAATAACGAAAAGTATATGATAGTATGTAAATACAAGACAATTAACATATATAAGACTGATAAAGACAACACCGGACAAATCCTACTACCCTATTATACCCCACGGCCAGACATCAACCTAACTCTACTAACCTATTAGCATGTTACTCTAATTCGCGATCTCCACTCCTTCTTATCTAAGGTCATTTCACGGTGAGATCAAGTTTCACCATATCTTGTCTGATCACCTCCCCCAATACTTCTTCAGTCTACCTCTACTTCTCCGTGTAACTCCTAATCCATACTCTCGCACCTCCTAAAGGAGCATCGATACTCCTTCTCTGCACATGTCCAAACCAAAGTAGGATTATATGTATGTTATTTTTAGTTACAAGTTTATATATTAGCTCTAAGCTAGTGTAAATATTCTTGGCAGTTTTTGGTGAAGTTTCACCATACGCTTAGTCCCAATATTTTTCAAGAATATTTGACTACTTATAAAATTATGATTTATACCTATGAAGTTTAAAAATTATTAAAAATTACTCATAAATTTTAAATATTAAAACTTTTCAAATATTATCTGAGGTTTTCAAAAGTTAATATTTTCTAGTATTCGACAATTTGGGAATTCTTCAAATATAATTGTCAAGTTTTATAGTCAAAGACTACAAATCAATTTTTCCTCAAAATTTTTTTGACGTCATAACGTCAGAAGAACAAGTTCTTTCGTTGACCTTCCCACGAGCTTGGTCTAATTTGTGGGAAGTATAGTATATAGAAGTAGGATTTGGTCGTTACAAAAGCTCCCGAAGAGAAAGAGATCTTTACTGCTTGACTGCGTGAACCAAGTTTAGATCTTGAGTTTTCGATAGAATCGGTGAATCACGCGAGCTGATTAGATGCGTGGGATAGAGGGTTCGTAGTACCTGCTAGCGCAGCTACGCAGTGGCAGGGAACGGTAGTCGAGGGGTATATTAGGCCTTTTTTACTAATTTCTTTTAGCAATTAAATCCCTTCCTACAAAAAATAAATAAGATTTTTAAAAAAAAATCAGTTTATTATATTTACTGAAATTCCCTCCAAAACTCTGGTAGTTAAATCCCCTGTTTTTGGGAGCTCAAAATCTTTAAATTCTCCGTCTTCTTTAGTTTTCCATTGCTACACAAACAGAAGATTTTCACCAAGAAATCACTCAGAGAAAAAAGATGGCTGAACATTGGGGTGACTTTAGAGATTTAGAACTAGATTTTGGAGAAGTAAATGAAGATTATATCGAATATAAGCTCCTAAAAGAAGATTCACTTGCCATTTCTGAACTCACTACCTGTCTTCCTTCAAGAATTACTGATCATCCATGGCTTCTTCAAGTTCGCAACGAAGCAATCTACCACATTCTTCGTGTAATTAATCCAAATTCCACAACCCCATTTCATTATTTTCCTTTTTTTTGTTCATTTTTTCATTTCTTGAAATGTATATGCAGACAGGAAGATCCATTGGAGTCAGAAAAATCACAGTTTTCAGTGCAGTGATTTATCTTGACAGGTTTCTTTCACTAATGGAAATAAAGGTAATGTACAATTTACAGTCCATTGATATTACTTCCTTCGGGTTGATTCATTTTTTTTTTATGTAGAAGGAAAGATTCGACCCGTCGATGTTACTGGGAGTTGCATGTTTGTATATGGCTGCTGAGGTATCTGAAGATCACCCAGATTTATCAAACTATGAGCATTATGGGCAGTGCAGTGAAAAAAGCATAATAAATATGATCAACCATGTTAAGAACCACTTTGAAGGGGTTGTTAGTTTTGTTACTCCTATTGACTACATCAATTATTTCTTGTCAAAATTCTGCACTAATCTTGCAAGAAAAGAATTTGCCAGAGTCTTAGCTGTTCAAGTCATCATGAGTGCAATTAGAGGTAATTTCTTTAGAATCGAATGAACGAGTCATAATTCAATCCTTCAAATGAATTTTTGCATATTGTTTTGTTTGAAATGTGGTTTGATCAGTTGGTTTACATTGTTAGACTTGATAGTTTGATGAATATTTAGTTGGATTACATTGTTAGACTTGATAGTTTGATGGATATTTTTTGTTCAAGTCAACAAATGTGTCATGAACTATAACTAACCCGTTCAAATTTGGGCAGATTACTTTAAATCTATGTATCGTTTTGTTTAAATGGTGTTGAAAGAAATGAATATTAGACGTAACTAGATTATAGTGTATGTCTGTGTTTGAAATGTTGTTTGATCAGTTGGGCCATATTGTTAGACTTGATAGTTTGATGAATTTTATTTGTTTAAGTCAACAAATGAGTCATGAACTATAACTAACTCATTCAGATTTGAGCGAATTACTTTAAATGATATTGAAAATAATGAATCTAGACATAACTAGATTTTTCTATGTTTGTGTTTGAAATGTGAATCGATCAAGTCGGATTACATTGTTAAACTTGATAGCTTGATGAGTCATTTCTTATTCTATAGTTTGAAATGTGAATTTTAAATTTGGGTGAGTTACTCTAAAAGGGTGGATTTTGCTACCAATACTCTTAAGTTAAGAGTCTTAACACACAATTTGTTTATTGAAGCAGATATGTTTGAAAATTTATGTATAGTTTTCTTTGAATGGTGTTAAAAGAAATGAATATTAGACGTAACTAGATTTTGTATTTGTTGGGTTACATCATTTTTTGTTCAAGTCAACAAACGAGTCATGAACTATAACTAACTCGTTGATTTTATTGAAGCAGATGAAAGGTTGATGAGTCTGAGTGCATTTGTACTAGGAGCAGCAGCAACATTATTAGCATCAAAGCCATATATAGATAACGAGCAAATGATACAGAATGAGATTAATGTGTTGCCTCTAGATAGGCCTATTGCACTTGTGAGTATTATTAACTGTTGTAATTATTTTCTTGTAAATTAAATGTTGTAATTATTTTCTTAATATTGTGCAGGATGAGATGTGTTCTTGCTATAATCGTTTGCGAGAGACCAACATGGACAGACTTGACATAATAAATTGAAGGCATCAGGGACAAGAAATACTGTTAGTGTGATTGATATAAGCAGAAATATTATGAAATAGTTACTATTGTTAGTAGTAACAGAAAAGCTCTTAACTTTTCTATAAATCTTTCATGGTCTGTAATGACATTTCCTATACAAGTTTTCTCATTGCTATTCATGATGTTCAAAGGGTTCTCATTATTGAGATGAGGGTTTCTTGGAAACAACCTCTCTATCTCCATGAGATAGTGGTAAGGTTTGCGTACATTTTACCTTCCGCTTGTGGGATTCTACTGGATATGTTGTTGTTGTATTCATGATGTTCAAAGGCAAACTTTAGAAGTTTCCTTTATGAGTTTGAATTTGAAGTTTTACCGAATTTGATTTACTATATTTGGAATTTATTGTGTATACTAAGAGCCTGTCTTAACTTGATTTAAAATCAGATTGATTTAAAGTTGAAATTTTATTTTAACATGTGATTTGAATATTCTTGTTATGTTGTATTTTTGTTATACACATCAAAATTTTATAGTTTGTGAAAACTATCAAAAACCAAAAAACAAATCATAAGTCATAAATAAGATATTGAAATTTTCTATTGCACCGAATTATAAATCATATATCTTCTTTTTCCCTATACAATAATTATTATTTTTTTTTGATAGTTCAGAACTCATGTTTAGACATTTTTGATAGTTTAGAACTCATAACATACCCATGTTTCATATTTTTCAATTAAAAAAAAATATATATATATATTAAAAGACTACGAACCAAATACATTTCACAATTTTAATTCTACCTTTGCATAAATCTAACTTTTTTTAAAATCTACTATGAAATGGTAGCTAAAATTTAAAACTTAAAAGCTTAAGGAATCATTTGTGTAGAATATAACGTATAATGATTTTAGAATAAGATCATTTATCTCATAATTTATATCATTTTGATAGATTAAATTATATCATATATATATAATTGAATAATTTATTTCAAAATAATTAACTTCCAACCAAACAACTCCAATGTGATGTAATAATTCATTCTCGTGTACTTCACTTTGACTTTACCCCAAAAAGTGGATTGACTCCCACACCCTATCCTTCTTACCCAAAATGACTACCCCAAATATAAATGAATATTTTCTTTGATCAAAGCTCAGTCAAACAATTTGACTCCTGCCACCATTCCACCACCACTCTGCCACCACCTAACGGCATTTCCCATTAATTCTTTCTGTTATTTTTCAGTTATTATTATATAAACTGTTTTTCTTGGTAGGAAAATACATACGACCAATCAAAAAAAAGAAAAAATGGAACAAGAAGATGAAGCTGAAAAGATGGATTATTCATTTCTCTTCTGTAATGAAACTCTGACTGAAGATAATGGCGGCGAAGAAATGCAACTAGAAGATAATGGCGGCGAAGAAATGCAAGAAGAAAATAATGGCGGCGGCGCCGCAGCTGAAGCCGCAGACGATGATGATGACGACGACGACGACGGTGATGATGATGATCATATGAATTACATACAGGCATCACTTGCCCGGGAAACCGCCGTTGCTCGACTTACTGATCAGCGAATTGCAGAAATTATGAGTAACAATTGGGAACAAGAAGTTCGAACTCTTGCAATCGATTACATTCTAGAAGTTAGTAATCAAGAACCCAATTTCTTCATTTTCATTATTTTACAGAGGATGTTAAGAAAAACGACTGATTTTCTTCGTACCCAACTTGTGTAATTACGCTGAATTTGTTCTTTTTATAAAAAAAGACTGGTCTTTACATACCCCACATGTGGAATTACACTGAATTTATCGTTGTCTTGAGGAAAAGACTGATCTTTTTTATATTCCACCCATGTGATTATGATGAATTTGATGTTGTTGTGGGAAAAAGATGGATTGTTTTCGTACCTCACTCGTGGAATTACTATGAATTTGATGTTGTGGAAAAAAGACTGATTTTTTTCATATCTCACTTATGAAATTTTCTTTTTGCTAAAAAAGACGGTTTGTTTTCATACCCCACATGTGGAATTACTCTGAATTTGCTGTTGTTGTATAAAAGAGACTGATCTTTTTCTCTGATTTTGATACAGACAGGGGAGGGATTTCATTTTAGTAGACAAACAATGTACAGAGCAGTGATATATGTGGACAGATTTCTTGCTGAACATATAATACCTGTAAGAAAAGATTGGATTCCCCTGAAAATGGTGACTATATTTTCATCAGATTGAATTATTTTTCTTTCTTTTGTTTAATTTGTAGAATGGACATCGCTTGACAGTGAGGTTACTAGCAATAGCTTGTCTATCCTTGTCTGCGAAATCGAGTGAATTCAGAGGTCATGTGCCATCATTATCAAGATATCCAGTAGGAAATCACTACATTCATTTGGATGAGATACAAAGAACAGAGCTTCTGGTTCTTAATGAACTGAATTGGGATATGAATGTTGTTACTCCTTTTTCATTCGCGCGATTCTTCGTAGCAAGATTCTGCAGAGGTGTTGCAGCAAGATACATAACTAGAATGAACACTTTTGATATCATCATGAGTGTGCTTTCAGGTAATTGATTGATTAATTTCTGATTATTTGTTAATTAGGAGTGACTAGTTAAACTTGTTTAAGCAGATGTGAGGTTAATGAATCAGAGACCATCTCTAATAGCAGCAGCAGCAACATTGTTAGCAGTAGACACAAATTTGACTGGAGAAATGATGGAGATTTTGATAAATGATTTGCCTATAAATGGATTTCTTCAAATTGTAAGTGTTTTTTGATTAAATAAAAAATCAGTTTTTTGTGGTATTTGTATAGTCTAATGGAATTTGTGTGTTTAATACAGGATGATGTGTCTCACTGCTACAATAGATTGAGAGAGCTGATGAACAATTGATGAACTGAAGAATTTTTTACAAGAATTTAGTGAGTATTCATGGGATTGTAATTAGCTTTTTTTGTTAGATATTGGATATAAGCAAATAGGGGATTCATTGATTGATTGTTAATACTTTGAATAAGATTGGATCTTTTTTGAAATTTTTGTGGCTCATACTAGTCTCATTGAGTATGAGCTGAGGGTCTTTCGGAGACAGTCTCTCTATCTCTCTGATGTAGTGATAAGGTTTGCGTATATTTTATCATTCTTAGACCTCGCTTATGAAATTCCACCAACTATATTGTTGTTATATTAGTCTCATTAAGAATCAACATGAGAAATTGAAAATTACCTTAAACAACTCTTAGATTTTGGCATCTTGAACAACTATTGGATCTTCAAATAGAAACCTAAGATTTAGGGTGTGTTCAGATGGACTCAAATATTTTTGAGAAAATATTTCTCATGATTTTCCCAAGCTTCTTTGATCAAAATATTTAAAAAGTATTTTCTTTAGAAAAATAAATTATTTTCAATTAGGAAATTTCATAAATAGCGAAGTAAGGAGAAAAATTCGACGGATGACATTTCACATTAATTATGCCTTCATCTATCACATACGTATATTGTAGATCTATCCTCACCATTCATACCTCTATTTCTCATATTATTAGTCTAAATTATATGTAAATATTTAAAATTAATATTTGTTTTACTTAGATATCAATTTTTTTAAAAAAAAAAAAAGGAAATACAAACTTATTTTCCACTATAGATATTTTCTTTTCCACCAAATAAACCTTTAGGAATTAAAAAACAAAAATGATGGAACATGTCTTTGATGCATCATTTAATCATATTAATTGTGTGTCATATCATATATAAATAACTCACCTTTATCTACTTCAGTTTGACCTTACTTCAAAAAGTGGACTACCCTATCACTCTTTCTTACACAAAGTGACAATTTTGCCCTTTTATCGCAATTTATGTGTTTTTGAAATTTAAATAAGTTTATCTTTATTAATTTTTTATATTTTTTAAAAATATTTTAAATTATTAATTAATATGATTTATTACACAAATTTCATAATGTTAAAAACTAATTACATCATGTCTCTGTTCTTTTTCAAATTACAAAAATCTCTTAAATTTAGTGAAATTCAAATACATTGCATATGTCCTAACATATCACGTAAAGTGATATATTTAATCGATTCATGGGGTAAAATAACATATTTGATATCCTGTTACATCACGTACATGGTGTATCCGACGGAATAAATTGGGATTTGATTATTGCTCAGTCAACAAGTTTGACTCAACGAACTCATCAATTTCATTTGACTCCTGCCACCATTCCGCCACCATCTTCCGGCATTTCCCCATTTTTTTCTGTTATTTTTCGGTTATTAGTTTATTATCATATGAACGGTAGTAAAAAAGACATACGTATTAATATCACACAAACCAGTGCACAAACAATAAGAAAAACCAATCAAAGAAAGAGAACCCCAAAAAAAAAAAAGAAATGGAAAAAAATGAGTTTTTGAGTGATGAAGAAGAAGATGATGAAGAAATGCAACAAGAAAATGGCGGCAGTGATGATGATGCCAGCAATGACGATGATGATGATGACGACTATGATGATGATGATGATGATGATGATGATAATGACATCCACATGAATTCCATACAGATATTAATTGACAGAGAAATCACCAGCGTTAGACTTAATGATCAAGAACTTGCAATACTTGCCAGTATCAATTGGTATCAACAAGTTCGAACTCATGCAATTCCTTACATTCTCAGTGTTAGTAATCAAGAACCCAATTTCTTCATTTTTCATTAATTTACAGAGCAGGTAAAAAAAACTCATTTTTTCATACCCGTGAATTTTTCTCGTTGTGAAATTACACTGAATTTGATACAGACAGGGCGAGAATTTCGATTTAGTAGCCGAACAATTTACGGAGCAGTGATATATCTGGACAAATTTCTCGCCAGTGAAATCATAGCTGTAAGCAAAGATTTGATTCCTCTGAAAATGGTTACTATTGGACTATTTTCTGAAAATTTTTTCTGTTTAATTTGTAGAATGAAGAGTACTGGACAGTGAAGTTATTATCAGTGGCCTGTTTATCATTATCTGCAAGAATGGATGAAAACAGAGATAATGTTCAACAATTATCAGACTATCCACAAGGAATTAACAACTTTAATGTGAATGTCATAATGAAAATGGAGTCACTGGTTCTTAATGAACTCAATTGGGACATGAAATGTGTTACTCCTTTCGATTTCAGAAATTTTTTCGTATCGCAATTCTGCAGAGATGCTTCAAGAAGATACATAACTAGAATGAGAACAGCAGAAATCATCATGAGCGTTCCTGGAGGTAATTACTAATTAATTTCCCTGTTTTCAGATTATTTGTTAATCAGGAGTAAAGTAATTAATTATTTGTTAAACTTTCTAAGCAGATGTGAGTTTAATGAATCATAGACCATCTGTAATAGCAGCTGCTGCAACGTTATTAGCAGTAAACAGAGATTTCACCATAGATGAAGTGGAGATTGAGATAAATGCCTTGCCTATAAATCGATTTCTTCTACTTGTAAGTCTTTTTATGATCTTTTTTTTCGTTTTAATGTATAATTAATGTAATTTTTGTGTTAATTCAGGATAATGTGTATTACTGCTACCTGAAATTACTACTGCTGAACTATAGCACATTTGAGGATGATGACAGACAACCCCAGCAGAGAAATATTAGTGTTGATGAGCTTTTGGGGCAAGAATTTTCTGAGTTTTTTTGTTAGATACTGGATATAAGCAAATAGGGGATTTCATTGATTGTTAGTACCAGCAATAATTGTCATCTCTTCTTGGTTCTGTAGAGCAATAAATATTCTTTCATTCAAACTCCAAACTGAGATGTAGACCGGGGGAATCACTGTTGAATAAAATCGTTACGATAATGACAAGGTAGTAACTTGACTGAAAGATCTAGTAATGGCTGAAATAAGCTAATAGGGGAGCAAACAAAAAGAGAAAATGGAATATGATTGTTCCCAATATATTGATATGATGATGCAATGAAACAAAACCAACCAGCAGCATACCAGATCAATGTGTGATCACAACCATGGCAAAATAATTCACAAGTCATTGATCTAGAATGTCAATTTCCTTTAACGAGTTTTTAAGGAGAACCAAGCAATGCTTTAACGTATCTTCAGAGCGGTCTTCCAAACGTTACAAGAAGATGTTGGAAATTGATCAAATTGACCAACTCTTGCTGCCCATTCACGTCGAGATCTCCAACCTTCAAGACTGAGCTTTGACACTTTTGATTGATAGCTGCAAGCATTTGAGTGGAAGCCGTTGAGTGAAGTTCAAGCCAGTTGTAATTTACTAGTTTCCTCCAAGTTGAATTCAGCTTGATCCTACTGGGATCATCTTGATGGCAGCAGCAATCGGCATTCCCAGGAATCCAATTGCAACACTTGTAAACCACTGGTGCCATGTAAGAGGAGAAGTGCTTGCAAAGGTACCGAGGAATTCAACAATAATGATTTGGAAAATAACTGTACAGCTGAGGACGGCAACGAAAACGTAGTTGTTCAATATACCACGGAAGACATCTATCCTTTCCATATCTCTAGAGCTAATCTCATTGAAAACCTGCAAGAGAACACAAAGATCACACTTAGGCATTACTAGTTGATTTAGTAAAGTCCTATAGACATCAGAAGCTCTACCAGGCGTTTTCAACCTCCTCAGTTGATATAAATGTGGCAGTTCAGATGATCATGCTTCTTTTCCATTGTGGAAACAACATGGCAATAATGAGAAAGCTTTCATACGAACTTGCAGTATTTTTATCTTTTTTTTGGTTAAGTACAAACTTGCAGTAATGTATCTATGCTTCTTATTTTCTGATGAAATGCAGATATCTGTGTTTGCAACTCATTTTACATTATATCAATTAACAGCAACAAGATGTGAATCAACTCAAGAATCATAAAATATGCTCTAATGCATTAGATAGTAGTGAGAGATTATATGTTGGTAAATCACCTGACAGAAAACAAAAGAGTTGAAAATGATCGTGTTCAAAATCAAGTCAGCATCTGAGCCATCTAGATGAAACAGGGCTTTGCCAGTAGTTTGAAGATACCATATGACTACAAATTGGTAGAAAGATTGACCCAAAATGTTCCTCCACATGACATTGCTAATGAAGTTCCCTTTCCTTCCTACAGGCGAACGCTTCATCAAGTCATCATTAGGAGGTTCAGTAGCTAGCGCAAGAGCTCCCAGTGTGTCCATGATCATGTTGACCCATAGAAGCTGAACAGCAGTAAGTGGAGCACTCCCTGAAAATATAACATCTCAAACTTACAACTTCCGGGTAAAATGTGTTAAAGTAGTAAAAAATAATTCTTAGGTCAAGATACGCTACCTGTCAAACAGGCTGAAGAAAAGTTGACGATCAAGGCAACCACATTTACGGTCAGCTGAAATTGAACAAACTTTTGAATATTCACATAAACTGAGCGTCCCCATTTGGCCACAGTCACAATTGTTGAGAAATTATCATCTAAAATTATCACGTCAGCACTCTCTTTAGCTACCTGGAACAAAAAACCAGACAACATGATGACTCCAGTAAAATACATAAACATCAAGTAAACACATAAAATCTCCACTATGTCCTACTACACAGAGCACGATGACATGACAAATCACTTTCACTTCAGAGTCCAAATTGTAAAGGGGATATACAAGGCATGGGGCACTAATCTTAGAGATGAAAATGGGAGGTTCAAACCAATTGTTGATTGAAAATTCTGCAGCTTCTCAAAAGTGCTGATGGATAGCAGCTCTTAATTTTATTAAGCCAGAAATGGTAGAAGGAATCAGTAGGATCCTAAAACAACGAATTCATGGTTTAACAGTACAACCGCCAAATCTAATTACAAAATTTTCTTTACCATAAGATTAAATCTAATAACAAAGTTTAAATAGTAAAAAGGAAGATGAACTAATACACATCAAGAGAACAGTCATTCAGGAAAGACACAGTAACAGCACTTCCGAGATTATAAATATTCAACATGAATAATAAACAAAACAATAATCCTATCTATACTCATTACAGTGCTGTATATTAACTGAATCTACAATGAGGTTGGTTAATAGAAAATGGTCATAGTTTCCTCACTGTACAGTAAAAAGTTCAGTATTTGCCTTAGCCCAAAACATCACAACTGGTCTCCTTAATAAGAGTGAAGGCAAATATAACATAAACACAATTCTTACAAAATATTTACAGTTTCATTATTTGGGAGAAAGAACCAGGATTAGCAATGTAAGCACAATCTTTTTACAATCCCATTTTATCTACTTTGACAAGCACACAGGTAAAAGTGCAGTTATTGTAGATGCAAGTCAATATTTTCTGTCAAACATCGTAATGTCACCCTCAACATGGTCGACTAATTAGTCATTTTATTAGCGGTTTCTTCTAGCGAGAAGATACTAATGTAACTTTTTGTATGAAAACACAGCTCAAAGTGTTTCTACGGGAAATACTTTACATACAATCAATCAACGGAAAGTGTAATAATAAATGAAGTGGAGTACAACAAATTATGCTACCACTTCGAGTGACCCTCTTTTATAGAAAATTATCCTTTAAGGAAAAAAATGGTTGGTATTTACTAATTGGTACAGTTCTGTTGCTAAGAAACATTGCTTTCACAATCTCCTTCTACTGTTTTATTCAATTAACATACACGGGATACAGTATTTTTCACATTGGATAATTTACAGCTGAAATAGAGGGTGATGCTCTCAAGATTGCATGCTTGAAAAATCAACGAGTTCCCACAGTCAAACCACACTTGAGAAGATAATTCATACTACCAACAGTAATTAAATATCACCTCAGTTCCAGCAATGCCCATAGCAAGACCTATATCTGCTTCATGAAGGGCAGGAGCATCATTAGTGCCGTCACCAGTCACTGCAACAACTTCTTGGAACGTCGTGCGTAAATGTTTCACTAGTGTGTGCTTATCCATTGGAGAAGAACGTGCCATCACCTAGAAAGTAGACGAAGAAGATATTAATATCTCTGTCAACCAATCAGCAGCAGCAAGCAAACAAATGAGATAAGATAATCCAGTAAGAAATCTAGGACAATCCACACAACTGACCTAAGATCAAGATAATAAGCTTGCTGTTCATGAACGATGACAATAACAACTAAACCTTTGTCCCAAACAGGTTGGAGTTGGCTATATGAATCCTACTAACCTCATCTCAGGCCAACATTATATCAAATAATAGGGATAAAACCAGATATTAAAGTAAAAAATACTAGAAATTCATCACTTTTTGTGTATGAATGTAAAACAAAATATCTCTATTTGATAGGTGAAGTGAAAATGCAATCCAAGATCAACAACTCAAAAATTCAATCCTGGAAAGAACATAGGCATACAACACAACAACACATCATCACTTTCTGTGCATGAACATTTATATGATAGGTGAAGTGAAAATGCAATCCAAGTCCTCAACACGAGAATGCAATCCTGTAAAGAACATATGCATACAGCTAAGTGAAATAGTCATTTCTGAAGGCACCTGTAGCTTTGGAATAATTTCTTGCAGCTCAGCCTCCTTCTTCATCCTAAATACTGGACCTTCAATTGCAATACCATCATTAGTCAGAATGCCACATTCTCTAGCAATAGCCTTAGCAGTATTAATGTTGTCTCCGGTGACCATTCTCACAGTGATTCCAGCTGCCCTACAAATTGCAACAGACTCCTTGACACCAGGACGAACAGGATCTTTAATGCCTACAATTCCTATGCAAGTATATCCCTCAAAGGGAATAGGATTTTCATCATTGTACTCATCACTGATGTCCTTGTAGGCAAGGCATAAAGTTCGAAGAGCTTCATTAGCAAATAGGTCAATCGTGTCTTTCAGATGGTTAATTGAAGCTTCATCTAGGGGAACAATCTCACTGCTAGCGTTTAGGAAACTGTCACATGAAGCCAAAATTATTTCAGATGCTCCTTTACAGTGTGCACGGAGACCTTTACCGGGAAGTTCTATGACTACACCCATTCTCTTCTTCATTGAATTGAATGGCTCGACCTTTACAAGTCTAGATGATTGACGCTCTTCCTGGAAATTCCCTCCGAGCAAAATACCAAACTCTAAAAGAGCAGTTTCAGTCGGTGTTCCCAGGATTTCAATTTTTCCATCTTCATTCTTTACTATTTCTCCCCCAGTATTATTGAAAATAGACTGGATTAGTATTCTCAATGCAGAATTGGGAACTTCCGAGCAGATATTAGAACCATCCTTCGAACTTTCAGTTTCTATAGTTTTACCGCAAATGCATGCTTTGACGACTGTCATATGATTAGTCGTTAGTGTCCCAGTCTTGTCACTACAGATGGTAGTTGCAGAACCCATTGTCTCACAAGCAGCCAAATGGCGCACAAGTGCCTTATCATTCATCATCTTCTTCATAGCAAATGCCAGACTCAATGTCACAGCTAAAGGAAGCCCCTCAGGAACAGCAACCACAACAATTGTAACTGCAATAGCAAAGTATTCCAGCATTTCTTGGGCATCATCGATAGACCAGCTCCATTGCGATTCTTCCCCTAATTTGCGGCTATATAAGCCTTGCACCAAGACAGCAAATGTGATGACAGCAAAGAACAGACCTATTTTACCAATAATAGTTGCCACTCCATTCAGTTTAACCTGCAATGGAGTCTCATCATCTCCTCCTTCACTAAGAGTAGCCATCAGTTTACCCCACTGGGTTCTCATCCCAACAGTAGTGATAAGCATTTTACATGAACCATCACGAACTTTGGTTCCAGAGAGGAGAAAAGGATTTTCAGCAGTTACATTGATGGGTTCACTCTCTCCTGTTAAACTTGATTCATCTATCAACAAAGAAAATCCAGAGAGGAAGAGTCCGTCAGCTGGTACCTGATCCCCAATAGCAAGATGAACAACATCACCAGGAAGTAAATCATATATTGATATTTTTTGTCTGTAGCCATTTCTAGTAACCTGAACTGTTATCTTTTTCTTCTCTTTATCTAAATCCTTAAACTGTAAAGACTGTCTATAGTCGCTTGTAGCAGTAACAAATACAACCAGCAGGATACTTGCAACAATACCAAGTCCATCATGTGCACCCTTTGGCCATCCTTCAGTCATTATGCCAACAACCAAAGATACAAAAGCACAAACAGCAAGTATCATGAGGGTTGTATCCTGAAGAGCTTCCCATACAAAAATCCAGAAGCCCCTTGGTGGGCTCTCAATAAACTTATTGATTCCATATATTTCTTTTCGTCGGCTGAGTAAATCAGCAGAAGTACAAATACCATCAGTGGTTGATGTTGATAGCTTTTTCGCAATACCCTCAACCGCACCATGAACTTTCAGCTTCCTTAAATTGTGGCCCTCGACTATTGATCCCAACTCATCAGCACATATTTGAAACCCCGCATCTTTCACTTCCTCTGGGACGGTGTAACTTACTCCTGAAAATATTCAGTTGAACATCAATTGAAGAGGAAAATTTAAATACTGGCAGCTGGTTTCACTAAAATATGCAATTTCGTACCTTGAATAAAGCTAAGTGCAGCTTGTGAAACCAGAACAGCAACTCTTAGTTTCTCCTACATTAGGTAAAATGCAGATTATACCCATTTTCAGAAATAAGAACAGATAAACAAGATTTCCGGAGTCAAAAAATGCAATATAGTTCTTTCCTTATTTTAGAATAAACAATTACTTGAGCAAAACAGAGTGATACTACTTGAAATGCTAGAAATTTACAGTGACAAGATACTCAACTTCAATGATTTAATATAAAGTAAATGAGATGAAACTTGAAGAAAAAATGTGATCCTAACTTGTTAAGGAAAAGTAGGAAGTAAGAATGCCGCCAAGAAACTAGAACCCACACATTCTTTGAGAGACATTAGAGGAACTTCTACTCCAAACTATGTTTTCATTTTCAGGATTTGCTCTCACTAAAGCTCCTTATAAGCTAAATACTTCTTCAGTTCACTTTTACTTGTCACGTTTTGCTTTTTAAGGATTAAAATCACATGGATTTTGATCAACACTCTATGATGTATGTTTTCATCCTACTAATATGAAAAGAATTTAAACTTGTAGTATTTTTGGTATAGTTTTCACATATCTAAATTTTCATTTTAGCTGCTGAACTGATTTGATTTAATTTTAACTCCGAGGATTAGTCAAACTGCTTCAGGAGAATCGCAATACGACAAATAAAAGTAAACACAGTGAGTATATACTACTTTCAACTATGAATCCTCTATATTTATTTTGCTCTATTTTGCTGCTTCAATGGAAACGAGAAAACGAAGTATCAGCATTAAAAAGTAGCATTCTCTGTAGATCCTAGAAGTTAGGGAAAGAAAATATCTCCGTTCCTGCTAAATATCTCCGTGCAATAAATTTCTTTGCCAGGGCAAAATTGTGAACCAAAGCATGAGACGAAAAAGTCAACTACAGTAACTAATAACTGCACAGATAAATCCTACTTCTTCTGATGCAAACGAAGAAAGAGATTGTTAACCTGATTGGATCGTTGGATGGCCCGAGCTTCAAAGCGTTTAGATAGGTTCGCCGTGAATCTGAACCTACGTTTCGGATTTTTAACCAGCCAACACAGCTTCCTCCATCTCTGAAGTGCTTCCTCCGATGAATTCTTCGGTTTCACTTCTCCATAATTCTCCTTGATGTACTCCTCCATAACTCTTCAACTTCTCAAAATACAGCTGCGTTTTTCAAAATCCTAAGCTAATCTTATTTACAGATCGAGAAATCGCTACTCTAACAACACTTCAATCAAACAAAATTCTCTTAGCTTTTCGTTGTTAATATATTCCGTAGTACCTAATACGGCATTACAACTTTAGAAAAAGCAGTTGATGATAGTGACAATTTTTTTTTTCGCTTTAACTAATTGACTAGAAAATGCACTGTTCATGTCAAACAGAAGTGTTCAAAAAATGAAGAAATTGATAATGTAGAGAGAGAAGAGCTAGTACAGTAGATCTGTGTTACGGAGGAGAGCCGCCGTGTGCTCCGCCACGAATGGGCGGTTTCCGATATTGTTGGGGTAGTGTAAAGTGGGATGAGTAAAATGGCCCTAGATTCTATGCGTCTATTGATGGGAAATTATTAGATGCGTTATTACTACACGCAAGATGGTTGTTTGAAATTAAGAATTTATTGTATTGGTATTAATTATTTTGGTCGGATAAATAAATAAAAATTAAATGCATATATTTAAAATAGGATTAAAAAGAAATATATACCATATATAAATTGTGATACAATAACAACATTAGTCCAATGCCTCAAAGGCTCCCGCCCATTGCAGGGTAAAGGGGGGTCAGATGTACACAGCCTGACCCTTATGTTTGAAAACATAGCGCGACTGTTTCCGGACATATATAAATTGTGATAAAGAGGCATTATTTGGATAGTTATTACATATT
>JAABOM020000084.1:24789689-24811303 GCA_011800125.2 Solanum clarkiae | reverse complement strand
TCAAATTGAACTTTTATTTTTATTATAATTTCGCGTTTTTAAGGTTATAGTTGGGTTGTAGGCTGACTTGTCTTGGTAGGATAAGACGAGTGCCATCATGCCCATTTTCGATCGTGACAATATGTTGTCCTTTTCTTACTTACTCCATAATTTATGACATTTAATGTACATATAGATAGAGTGAATCGTGAGAAATACGAAAGATTTCCGACCAAAATACTATAGATATGATTTTCATAGAATACGACTTCTTTTAGTAAGTACTACATATATATGTTGTCATTTTCTAACTTCCTCCATGATTTATGACACATAATATATAAATAAAGTGAATTATGAGAAATACGAAAGACTTCCGATCAAAATCCCCCAAGTTTCACTTCACCTTGGCATGTTGTCTCCATTTTTAGTTTGTTCTATTTTCTTCATTAGTTTTATCTTTTGTCACATGGAACCAACAAAAATCTAGATCTTGTCTTTCAAATGAAAACTAGGTAGATATTCATTTATTTCTTTTTTCTATTTGTGTTTGAAGTTCGTATTAAAGTTCTAACTAAATTGTATCATACATTACAGAATTTATTTGAAGGTGACACTTTCAACATGATTTTCTTTATATTCAGGGCTTAGACTAAAACTCGAAACACAACACTATTATTGATCTTGTCATTTTTTATTTTCCCATTTCTTCGAGTAATTAGAGACTTCCAATCATATTGAATATTCCTTTTGTCTCAAATAAACTATTTTAAAGTCATACATACTTAATTTAATCTCTCTTGCACATATATATTGATTTGATTCGTTTGGAATTAGAGATTTACTTAGGAAAACACTTCGCCAAATTCCTTAAGATTATAACTAATACTTACCATATAAGAGCAAATTAAATAAATTCATCAAATTACTATCATGACAATGTAATGTCATTGCAATAATCCAACTCGCTAGTGATATTATCTGCTTTGAGACTAAGTTCACACCGCTTTTTAAAAAAATATAATAGACGAATAAATAATTTAGATTAAATCCATTTTTAATAAATAGCTATTTAATTAGATCTATTTTGTATAATTTCTTCCGGAATATTATTATTATAACTCCTTTTTTTAAGTAGTGGCGACATCATCATTAATTGAAATCCAATATTACTATAGATACTGATTTGTCAAACTAAAAATAAAAATGAGAAGCCAAATATAAGAACAAGTAGTACTTCATAATCATAATGTTCCTTTGGGTGTTTGAATAATAATTATTAATTGTACTCTCTTTCCACGTTTTTGACGTGTGTGTTCCAAATCCCTAACGTGGAATTTACAATACCATATTTAACTAAGTATGTGTGGCCTCACCAATTAGCCTAATGTCCTTCCTTTTTGTGTCTTGTCAATTTGACATATATTTCCCCATTACCCTCTCCATTTTCACACTAACTATAGGACTCCAAAATGATGCATGGAATGTCCCATTATGAATAAAAAAATTGAATTTTTATAAGATTTGGATTTTTAAAAAAATTGCGAGTTAATTTTTGAGATATGAGTTAAGTCCTATTTAGTTATTATAATCAAATCGCAATGCAGAACAGTGAAATATGAAACAAGACAAATATATTCGAGTTTAAAAAATTCGTTGCGTGTCTTTGAAGAATTTAATCGATCAATACTTTCACTGTACCCAAGATTATGGATTATTTCCTCCCAAGATAAAATGGATAAACGTTAAAGAAATAGTGATATCTCAATTTTCAATAATCCGGCGAACTCAAAGAACAACAACGAAATCACACAAAAACTCTACTTTATTTTTGAGAAAATATGTGAAGAAGAAGGAGGAAAATTGAATTCAAAAACTGAGAGGAAGCCTCTCTATTCATAAGCAGCAATGGGTGCGAACTCACCTATTCAAAATAGTCTCATTTGTTCGCATGGCATTTTTGTGAAAGGGAATATCTGTTCGGAAGGAACGAGTCCTTTTTAAACAGTTTCACGCAAAATTTAAATTGAAAATTCCATTAAACTACTTCTGTGAATTAAATTAATTAATAAACAATCCATGAATTAATTTAATTAATAAATAATCCGTGAATAAATAATCCTTGAATGAATTAAATTAAATATTAACTTAAATAATTAATAATTAATGAATTAATTTATTAACCACAAATATCTTCAAAGCCAAGCGATGACGACGACAACGCGATGAGATCCCTTCTACTTGACCCTTTAAGAACTAAAGGAAATGTTTTCTAAAATAAAGACAAAACTTTTCCTCTATTCTTCCGATGTAGGAGAAATGACCCTTCATTTTTTCTTTACTTGAATTTCTCACATTTCCTAATTCACAACTTACTTAAACCCAATAAGTCCAGACTTAATTGAACATGATAATAGATCTAGCTGAACCCAATGTGCCTTCCACACCCCACCCCAAAAATTGAATAATTGCGAGGGTAAAAATATCTTCAGTCCATGAATATCACACTTCGGATTGTCACACGTTGTTTCGATCAGAGTGACATATCAAATTTTAAAAATATCCAAATTCGTACATGTACGAGAGGAGGGAAGGGGAGATATCATCATCGATGAATGAATGAGTTAGGCCCAAATCTAATTTGATGCAACATGACAAAGTTAATAGACATAAAAGTCCTAGTAGGGACAAGAAAATTTAGATTGTATAGGACATGAAGCATGTGGGAGATCTAATGAGGTATTAAGATATCGTGTAACGTGTTTGACTACAAAAGTTTTAGGTAACCTTTTGTTTTGCTTTTAAAGATTTCCACTCTGAAACTGATTGATAATGGACCAGTTGTTTCGAACTTTTATTTTATTTTTTTTATTGATTGTTATTAAGATGATTTTTTTTTATATACGTTAAAGGACTATGAAATGCTACCCATAGAAGGTAATGCAAGAAGTTTCAAAAAAATCGAAAATGAAGCAATAATAATATGTAAATGTGAATATCCATGCAAATATATACTATCATTTCTAAATATATATAGACAGGTGACGAGAATATGAGAAAGTTATTCTAAGACAATTATGAACTAGAGACCAAAAATAGAAGGCGAAAAGGATAAGCTATAAGGTCTCGAACTGTCAAAATGAACTTAGCACGTGAGATCAGGACCAACCCCACTCCACTTGCTATAGGGATAGGTTTGGGATATAATTTTTTCAAATCCATTGGCTTATAAATCTAGCCCATAAAACTTGTACTGGCTGAGGTTGGGTTAACCCATTTTGACAGCTCTAAGAAAATTTAAAAATAATAAAAATCAAATAAATATTTTTTAAAAAGAAATCTTCAATGGATTAAAGGAAGGAGAAAGGAAAAAGGTGATTACTAAAATATCTGATTTTTTGATCTTTCAAGTTCTTATTCTTACATACTTGCTAATAATAGTTGAGGCATTTGACCTTATTAAAATTTGTTTTAACATAAAATCTAACTCCTCTTATTTTATACTTATTATTCTCTTTTTAATTGATAAAAATAATCGAGATATTAGTTCAATATTCACTTTAAAAAAGAGTTTAAATACTCATAAATTAAAATATAGAGTTTTGTTGGTTTTTGCTTATTGTCAATAGCGTCAAAACGTAGAGCAAGTAGTAGTAATCTTATTTTTATAGACTCAATGGCGGAGCTTATATATGTTGACATCTCTTCGTCGAAAAACTTATATTGTATAATTGAATAAGAATTTTTCTTTTTACATATACATGTTATGTATTAACATTCTTAAGGTTTTTCTTACATTAATTTTTTTATATTTTAATATTTTTTAATGAAAATTTAGATTCCGTGGTTATTTATAATAGTTAACTTGTTTAAATCAAGGCGGTTTCTCCGCATTTGTTTATTTTTCAATTTCAATAGGTAAAACGTCTACACAACTTGAACATGTCATGCCATAATTAAAGCTTTAAATATAATTGCACTTTTTTCAACTCTTTCTTCTATCATAATATTTGACGTTTATGAAATTGCTTTAAACCATTTGCTATAAATTATTAGTTTCATTTCTGAATTATTGATAATTTTAAAAATATCTCTTTACTTGACGAACTAAATTTAAATATACTTTCAATCTACTACATGACTAACAAAAGGTCTCAAACTCCTGTAAGAGCATGATGATCTTTGAGAAAAGTCAAGAGAAGTGTCAAAAACATTTTTAAACTTGACAAGAATTTAGGAGTGTTATTACTCGTGATGCAAAATCAAGAAGTATTTAAGTTTAGTTAGTCAAATAAAAGGGTATTTTTAAGACTATCAATAATTCAGCAACAAAATAATAATTCACCCCAAATTAAAAAATGTTTTAAATATTCTCTTTGTCTTATAATTACGACAATATAATGCACAATAGTTTGCTTCACAACATAGAACAATTAATCAAACTTCATTTATTTTATGTTGCAAGTTGCGTGACAAAGTCAAATCAGATCAATATGTTCTGTATCAGAAGATTTAAAATTATAATTTAAAATTAATTATGTCTTACGTACGAAAATTTATTTATAAGACTATTTCTGCACTTTAGTATCGATCTTTCATAGAATGTTCAATTTTGGTTTTTAAGAGAAATAACCTATAACTTAATCTTATGGTTCATTGCTAAACGAACCTTAAAGTTTAATTTATAAAGAGCCTATTTGAATAAACTTATTAGTCAAAAAATATAAATAAAATATTTTATCTTATAATAAAATAAAATTAAAATAAGTCAATTCAAACCAATTCTAAATTCTGAATCTACCCTAATTATATAGCCGAACCAACACACAAGGAAGGAAATTTACTCAACAACATTAAGTGACACCTATAATTTGTGTCTCAGTCCCACCTTTGACTAAATTTTAACTAATTCTTTTTGTCTACGCTTATCATATTTCTAATTTTGAAAACACTATAACTAATTTTCTCCGTTCATTTTAATTACTTTATTTATTTTTAAATTGAAATTAAGAAAGTAAAAAGTATTTTAAAATTTTGTAATATTAAATTAACAAATACATAGAATATATAAAAATGTCTTTTAAACTTGTGATCATAAATATGCTACATGAAAAAATTAAAATAAAAAAACTTCCAAATAGAAAAAATTATTTTTTAAATTGATTAAAATAAGAAATAAAACAAATAAACTGAAATAAAGAAAAAATATGTTCCTAAATAAACAATTCATTGACAAAATCCAGGAGAATGCTGAATATATAAGTAAACCAATCTTACAATAGTGACACGTTTTAAAGTCATGCATGTTTAGACCAAAAACAGATAATATCACTAGCGAGTTAGATCATTGCATTAATAAGGAGTGCAAAGATCCACAAACATGTTCTTGATCTAGTATGGTTAGGTAGATCATAAAAGATTGCAAATGTTCCAAGATTTAAAAATTAAAAAAAAATAGAAAAGTTCCAAGTATTAGATACATTTTATTGAAACTTGAGCTGTTCACATGTCCATCGAAGATAGGTTAATAGAAGGGCCCAAAGAAGACACAAAAATCCAGATACGCATCAAGCTTCGTTCAACATACAAAACATCTCTCCATAATTTTCAATTTATGTTCAATCAATGATACACACTTCTAATGTTACACACCCATGTGATGAAAAGACTCTTGGCTATGTTAAACTTTATCCGTTTTAATTTATTTGAGTGATTTTAATTTAATATGAAATTTTAAAAATTATTAAACTAAATACTAGTGGGGCTATGTCAACGGCGGAAATTGGTTGCAAGACGCAAAAAAGGATAATTGGTGTGTATCAATAGGTCCATAAACAAAGTGAACTTTGTCAATTGACGTAATTCGTGGGGCTGGGGGTGTAGTAGTCGATAAATTGTGAAGAAAGAAAACCAAGGAGATTCTTCCAGACGCTTTTGTTGCCATTATATAAAGGATTCGTGTAACAAAGACTTACTTTTGCTTTTTTCACGTAGCAGACCTTCATTTGTTTAAACAATACGACAAGTCAAAAGGAAACGAACAATCTCGACACAAGTAAAAGGTAAAGTACAAACCAACAAACAAAAAGTAGAAATTCATATCACAATTTCAAGAAAGGAAAGAAGAAACACAAGCCGTGGCCAAAAATTAAAACCCACCAAATTTACAAAGCCTTTTCAGTTTTACTACTACTACTAACAAAAGGCATTTACAATTTTCGTTTTTTTTTTTAATTTCTTTTTTCTATATATTGTCCATGATAATTTGTGCTTTGTTGGACTGGTATGATACAAACAAAGAAACAAAACAAAAGAGGAACATGTCGGGACATAAGTTCAGACTGACACACCAGAGGTTCTTGCTACTGTTGTTGCAGCGGCGTTACCGGATCTTGGTTGCCGTAGAAGATCAATTAGTTTCTCTGCCTGTCCATAATTAAAAAAACACAACATTCATCATACAAGTATACTATAATCAAATCAAACAATTATTTTAATCTTAACCCTATACACAAGCGATGAGTTCAATCAATAAAATATCCAGAAAGTTGGGAACGAGAAACTTTATGCTCAACCAACTTGGTCATCGGGTTTGTTGAAGAATGAAAAAAGTCTCACAAATGAAATGGGTGGACTCTTTATAAGGCTTGGACAATCCTCCAAAAAAGCTTAGCTTTCGGAGTATGAGTTAGGCCCAAAAGCTAATTTTACATGTTGTCAAAACAGGACCAAGCACTGGTTGTGAGATGGGGTGGCGAAGAATGAAAAAGAGATGATCAATAAGATGAGTGGATTCTTTATAAGATAAGCTTTTAAGACCTAATTTTACAGAGTTTAATCTAATACAATAAACTTTATGCCTACTTAAGCAAATAAATCAAATTATTTATACGCTCACCTATACCACTTACTTCATCTCTAAATAATTGTATTATTATTTTACTCTTTTATTTATGTTATGGTCTTCTCTTTTTCCTTTTCTTAATCATTAGGAAACAGGTAGAAGGGTGTACTTTTGGTATAAAAGAAAGAGTCAGCCTTACATTTCATTATATTAAAAATATATGTGCGAGAGAAAAAGTTAGAAGTTCATATAAATGTTTCTTAATTTGGTCACTAACCGAGTGGCCAAGAGAGGGACAGGTAATAGGACTGGAATTAGAACTTCTAGATTGGAATATTAATCAAAATTAAGAATATTTAGAAAGAGCATATAAATGAACGAAACTTGACCAAAATTTCTTCCCTAAAAAGCTATAGACAAATAAAAGGGCAGACATTGCTCAGAAACGATTACTTCATCCACCTAACAGTAAAGATATGTCCACGTTCAATTCCACAAGACCAATAATTCCTATTAGTGCTAAGCTGACTTAAATAGTTTAAGTTTAACCAATTAGTGACTAATTACATAATTTAATGGACTAATTTCTCTGGTCACTCAACTAAGAGACCAATTGGATTCACTTTTAACTTATGAGTTATAGATCAAACCATAAGTTAGAATTTTTAACTGACTTTTGATTTATTCTTGTTATTTCGTCTTAAAAATCAATGCTTATAAACATTTTTAATTTTACTCAAACACTTCAAAACTACTCAAAAGTTATTTTTACTTAAAAATACTTAAAATAAGTCAATCCAAACAGACACTAACACTTTCCCCTTCTCAATCAATTTATGTAACATCTTTTGAATTTCAAGATTCTAATAAGTTTTTTTCAACCATAATTTTCATACATTTTTGTAAATATTTTGAATTTTGAATTATTATGATTTATAATACTTTATAAGTAGTTTTGAAATACGTAAATTTTATTTTTAAAAATTTAAATATTGCATCATCGAGTTAAAGTTGTAATTAAATTGTATAAACTTTGGACGTTCAAATTATGCCATAAATTATAATTGCAAAAAAATCATATTTCTTCTACATTCTAATTTTCATCTATAAAATAAAAGAAAAAGACTTTAGTTAAGTAATTATTTAAAAATTTCATGCCAATGTTAGCGAATGGTTTAACATTTTTGGCAATCAATTAACAATTAACAATATCTTAATCTTGAGCAAGTTAAAGATATGTATGAATTCTCGATATTCGTTTTTGATATACTCGAATCTACGCAATATAAAATAGACTCTTTTTTTAATCTTTATTTTAAGAAACTGATTTTTTTTTTTTTACCTTTCGTTTGGCGCGGCTGGTTCCGGACTGTGACAAAGCAACGAGGGGAGGAATGGCTCCTTCGCGAGCCACCATAGTACGGTACACCACGCTATCCTCACATAGCTGTAACAGAATCGTAACGGCAATTTCCTTCTGCCGTTGAGTTCCGACCTCTACAATCTCCACCAACACCGGAATTCCACCTTCGTCCACAAGCGCCGGCCTTGCCTCCGCCACGGATATCAATTCGCTCACCACGAACGCCGATTTGTCCACCATGTTTGAACTGAAATCCGCCATTAATTCAACCAAAGGCTTCATCACGCCAGCTTGTACTGCTCTGACTTTGTTCTCTTTCACGGAACATAGAGAGTACAGAGCAGTTGATGCGTCCTTTTTACCGCGGAAGTTTCCAGTTTCTAGAAGGTTCACTAGCGGCGGTATTGCACCTGATCGACCGATTGCGACTTTGTTCTCCTCAACTTGCGATAGCCGAAGAAGAGCGCAAGCGGCGTTCTCTCTGGCTGTTGAGGTTCCAACTTTAAGCGCTCGAACTAGTGGTTTAATTGCTCCTGATGCAGCGATAAGCTCCTTATTCTCATCGCAAAGAGACAAATTGAGAATTGCCGTAACGCCGTTTTCCTGAAGCTGAGGATCGGCGGAGGAGATTAGAGAAATCAACGGTTTGATTGCTCCAGCTCGAGCTATTTTGATACGATTTTCCGGTTTATTCTTCGCGAGGAGTCTAATTTCTATCACCGCTTGCTTTTGCTCATCGATTGAACTAGACTCGAGATCGGAGACGAGTTGCTGGATCAATTCGTCAGAATTTTCCGAAGCACAAGCCAAAAACAACCTCCGGCTTTCTGAAGAAGCGGTTGGAAACTCACCGGATCTATCACTGTTGCAATCGCTGAAAGCTGAAGAACTTCCATTGATACTGAGATTGGTGAAGGTCCGTCCCATATATGTGAAATTCGATTGAACTTCAGTCTCCATCGTCGGAGATTATGCTTTCACTTTATTAACTATCCGTCGCCGTTCGATAATTCCGGCGATATGTGGGGAATAAAATGAGCGTCTTAAAACGACAGCGTTTTGGTGAGTGAAAGCGTGAAAGAGAGAAAGGGGTTTTGTTTTTGGGTCAATGGGAAGAGGAAGAATATAAAAGAGTGGGGATTAGAGCGTTGTAGGAAGAGCAGACACGTGGTTGACCGTACTGAATCCCAGTCCCTTAGCACGTGTGAATGTTTTCTTTTAAAGCGTGCCTCGAATGTGCCCATTTCTAATAGTTTTTTGTTTAATTTAATTTTTTGAAAGTCTTTTTTCCTCTTCTGCTCTTGACCTTTTTTTTTTGGGCAAAATTTTTAAATTTCTTTATTTGAAAAGTGCTTTTGATAATGTTTTTGTGAGAACAATTAATATTTGGCTAATAAATTTTATAATTAGTGTTTGAAAAATTATTTCTAAAAGTTTATTTGAATGAGCTGGTAACTTATGGCTCGTACTAGTTAGGAATTCTATTATAGCTTATTTTTAACATTAAAAATAAGCGTATAATATAATTCATCTTATTTTGACATCGTAAAAGTATTTAAAATAAGTCACTTAAATAAATTTAAGGTGTATTTTTTCAAGAATATTTTTGAAGGAAATCTATCATTTTTAACATCTAAATTATATTCTGCTATTTTATAGACATATTTATTTTTCATGGGAATTTTATTAGTTTGGCTACCTGAACTTCCACCTTATTGGTGAGGGTTCAATTCCTTACATCATAATTATTCCCCATTTTTGAAAAAAAAATTAGACACTTATTTTTCTAAAAAATTAATCAAACGTCTTATTTTTTACAACATTTTTTTTTTGAAAAAACAATTTTATAATCTTCCAAAAACTTACGCTAGTCTATTCCTACATTCTCTATCACAATTTGCTCTATATATGTGGTCATCGAAATTTACAATACTCTGTGAAATTGCCTTAAAAAATTAGACAACTCAATTTGAATCATAGTGTTGCATGGTTTAATAAATGTTTGTTGGTACAAGATACATTCGAATGTTTTTCATTTTCTTTTTTTAATTGAATACGATTATTATAGAATATTATTTGCTTTTGATCAAATTTAAAATATTTCTCAAAAGAGTGTTATAATACTAAATATTAATATTATGACATTTTATATATACGTCATTCCTTTATTTTATCTTTTAGTCATTATTGACATTTTTTTTTTTGGGTATACATTTCTAAATCAAGAAAAGTTTTTACATTTCCGCATACAAACAAAGATATTACTAAGATAACTTTCTCGTTATTACTTGATTTGGTCGAAAAGAGTTTGTCCTCATAATAATCTTTTTCCTATTTCGCAATTATAGATAAAAATCTCCTAATTGAGAAGAAAAAAAAAAACATTGAATTTCTAATAAGCTGCCATAGAGAAGCATTCCAGCATTGAAATATTTATCTACAAGTTCTAGATATCAAAATAAATATTAATAATCAAACTTCAAGCCTTTGAATTTGAACACAAGTCAAGATCAAGTTTACCAAATTTATGATCAAGCTTTAAGCCCATTAATTAAGTTCATGTAGATCAAATCCATTATTATGTAAGATAAAGTTTAAAAAGTTTTTGAATATATTTTTGAATGAAAAAATCAGATAACTTATGGAGACTGTAATATTTACTTTATTAAAATAAATTACTTTATTGTGGTTATAATTTTTGAACGAAACTTACTATCTACAAATTTTAGCACACCTCTCGATGATCAAATTTTTCCTTCATCTATCCTCCCACACATTAGATCTGCTAATCTGGAGCCATAAAACTATAAATAAGGAATCTTTGTTTTTATTGATACTTCAAGTATCATCTTTGAGTTTCATCAATCAAACTCGTCGACGAGTTTGAAGTAGCAGTCATTTGTAGTTATAGAAATTTTTGGGATTGTACGAAACTAACCTAATCCTGTTCGGGTTCTTGGAGACTATTCTACTTTAAATTTTAGTTTATCCAGTATAAAAATAACATATTTCTTTGAAAAGGCATCTAATGTATGAAATATTCATAAAGAGATTAATACATCATATCATGCCTTTGTCAAAGCAATTGCTTGACATTTGTAGTGATAAAAGGCTTTTGCAAGGATGTTTAAGTCATTTCGTATTCGAAAAATATACTACTAACAATCTTCGAACTAATATCAAAGTAAATTTAGAGAGAAGAATCAAAATAAAAACAAAATCGTACTTACAAATACTCATTAATAAAAAAATTTATTTAATTATATATTATTTGTGATTACAATATATTCTATCACTGTAGAAATATTATCTAAATATATTCATTTATGACATATTACTTAAGTATATTCATTTATGACCATCAAATCATTCTTATTTGCATCTCCAAAGTTATGAATAAAAATAATAGACCGTCTCCAAATATCTATTTTAATTAAAACAGACTATTAAGTGAAATGTCTGCATATAAAAATAAACAAATATTAGTCAGATGATATTATGAGATATATGGAGATTCCCCTTTTATGCCTATAATAAGTGTTTGGTAACAGAGAAAATAATTAAAGAAAGAGTTTATTTTGTACTAATTCTTTATTTCTTTAAAATATTTTTTCTGAGCTTTTTTATTAAATAATGATTTAGTACTTTTCATGCATACGTGGCATATAATTATGATGATAAAATTTCTTTTCTTTTCTTTTTATTTTAAAAAAGTTGCACCTAACCTATGATTATGAAGTAGTTAAATGATCTTTTATCAACCAACAAGCAGTTTCCTTGTCTGTTGCTCTTTTTTTCTCAAAACTATTTTATTCTTAATTAATTATGATAAATTTAATTAATGTGATTTTTATAAATATTAATTTAACTATTCTTTTTCCTCTTCACTATTGAAATGCGGCTCTTACATAATTTGTTGTGACAACTACCACCGTGTTACGGTAGATAAGAGAAAGAGAGATATTTGTTATTGACTTTATCAAAGTCTAACTTTTAAGTTAATTGGATGATAATTAAATTAAGTGGGAATTATACTTCTCCTTTTTAATTTGTATATATCTAATTCCAATTTCTTTTTTTTTACTATATACAGTGTTGTTAGTAAAATATAAATTATGACTAGTAAATCAAGGAACACGCTTGGTTGATACATTGGGCCAAGATGGTTTAGACTTTGGTTGATAAAAATTTGTCCTTTTTTAATAAATAAATAAATTTCAGCCATCCAATATCCGTTTAGGTTCACTATGTAAAACTTTATTTTTTAACCAAACTCACCATATAAGCATTATGTTCGATCATGATTCGAACTCGTGTTATTGCAGTTCTCTTGTGGGCCCTTATCAGACAGTGCAATATGTTGCTCATGGGAATCAAACCCATGGTCTTGACTCTAATATTGTTAGGATCAGACTCTTATCATCATGCCAAAAGTTATAGCGTAACTTTATTTCTTAACTAAATATATCATTTAAGTGTCGTGTTTGATCACAACTTCAATATGTACTATCCCATTCCCCTCATAGGTGTTGCTGTAGACAGGATGTTCTCATTATCCGGCTGAAAATATATTAATTATAGTCAACAGGACCAGTGGGGAAGTATTTGTAGTACAAGTATTTATATGGACCACTTCATATTCTATATTAGAAACTGCCACGTGGATGCACATGAAGCTCATGCTAATGTATGTTTACATGTGAACAAATTATGGACTAAATTTTTAGGCTTATATTTTGGAGATATTAATGTCTTTCTAAGTTGGTTCTTTTTAGTGGGTACCATTATTTTAAAAAAGGAAAAAGGAAAACCCAAAAATGGAAAAAGAGAAAAAGAGAGAAGTAGTGGCCAAACACGATTACATATTTTATTTGGTATTAAAAATACTAATTATATATAAGTGCCAATAAATTACTACTAATATTTATTGTTATGATGGAATTACAACAATAAATAAGAAAGAAAAGAACTGATTAATCTCGACTACTTACATCATTCTCCATGTAGAGTTTGTTTGACATTAAAAAAATGTTTTCCAATTTTTTAATATTTAATAAAATATTTTATTTATGAAAATAAATTTTTATTTATTAGAAAAATAATTTTTCAGTAGTAGCTAAAATAGAAAAAAAAAATCGTAAGCGACCTTTCGTTGTTTTCCCATCCCAACACTCCATCCTCCCAATTCCCTCCCTACCACATATCCTCGTGCTAGCGAAAAAATATTTACGATTGAATTTGTTGTTTTGCCAATTGATTAAAGGACTAATGATATTTGAAAGATAATAGATAAAGATGAAATTGTCTTTAATTGGGAGTTCGAAGACAAATTCAAAATCATAATTAATATTTGTCATTTGACTGAGCATCACATGATCTGTTTGCAGCTAGTTTAATCAAATCCCAAATCACCTCCACCCCTCATCTCCGATCCCTCCACAACTCCACCTCTATTCTACCCCTACTTCACCCTCATCACGTGATGCCATTTGACTGAGCATCACGTGATCTGTTTGCAGCTATCTTTTATTAACATTTATGATGTATCAAATACTAAAAATTAAATAAGAAAATCGCTTATGCTTTCACGGAAATACATTCTTTCATCCCAAACACACCCTTGATCATCCAACTTTTGGTTAATACTTTTTATTTTATTTTATAATTTATGTCGCAATAATATCAATTGTTTTTTATTATGTTTTTACTAAGTTTATACAATAATATAGTATATATATGAAATGAAATAGTCTACAACGCCGAGTGAAGAAATATATTTATAGGTCATTTTCGAATAGCTGGTTCAAATAACATAACACAAATAAATTTATGCAATACTATAGTATATATTTACTTTGTTAGAACTCTTGCATCTTGAAGTGATCAAAGATGTTTGGTAGGAAGCAAGAGTGAGGAAAAGAGAAGGAAAAATAGTTAAGAAACACACATGGAATTTTTTTTTTCATGTTGGTATAAGAGCAGTGATATTAGAATTCTACTAAATTCAGATTCCGTTAAAAAATTTTATATTGGACATATATTTACTAAAAGCGACTTAACATTCAATATAGACAGATTACAAAATTTTAATATATCTACCCAAAATGAATAATGACCAAAAGATTTTCAACAAAGACTTGTGCAAAAGTTATTAACTTTAGGAGAATCTGCTCTCACTATTCTAGATTCTTCCCCGATAACGTATAAATTAAAGCGCAAAACTCAAAGCTTTTATTAAGGATGAAGGAGACAGGGAGTGTATATTTGCCTTGAACACCATCCTTGGTGGTCGCATACACATTGAAATTTGTTCATGGTTAAGGAAATCATTAAAAAAAAAAAAGGATTTCATTCAAATATTGATATTTCACCTCTTCTAAAATATTTGAATCGAGAGTATTCTGAAAACAACTTCTCTATCTCTGTGAGATAGTAATAAAATTTACATATACTTTATTCTTTCTAAATTCCACTTGTAAATTTTCAATGAATATGTTATTGTCGTTGTTGATATTTCACCTCTAACTACGACTCATTCATTGATTTCTCAACAATATCGACAAAATTGCCTTCAACCTGAATTACTTCCTTCTAGTTCCAACCAACTTTGTCGATGTGATATATGCAACTAAACACAATTTAAGATTTCTGCATGATATTGAAAACATTAAAGTAAGTGTTGAAAAGTAATTTCACAAAGAAAAATCACATTAAATCTCTAAAATTTTTTGAAAAGATAAATAGAATTGACTTCTTAAGATGTATGATATTTCATAATTAAAAATTTTAGTAGTAAAATAATAATATCAAATTTCTCTACCTTTTACTTTTCATATTCTTTCATTCATTGATTATCTTTTTTTTCGTCAATTATTTTTTTTCCTTCTTAATTTTGATCCACACCTTCACTCTACTGATGAAGTTCGAATCTCATTATTTCATATCAAAGTAAAAGGCACACAAAAAAAAATGTCGAACAAAGACCCCTAAATTAAGGACCATAAAAGATTTCAGTATCTATCAAAATTTTATTTATTTATGATGGGGGAGAGTAACAAAGATTTCAGTCTTTGTTTTCTGCTCTAGTTTAATTGCCTTGAAAGTGACAAAGTGCAAATGTCATGAACTAAGTATACATTGTGAAAGTTGAGTTTGGGTTAAATTGAAGTTTGAAAAATATTGAATTCTGTTATTTAGTTTGGAGAAACGTTATTTTTGAAATTTGAGGTAATTTTGTGAAGAATTGAAAAAGTTGAAAATTTGAAATTCTTATTGTGTTTTGGGTGCCGTTTGGCCCCAAAATTTTTTGGAAAAAACTTGAAAAAATTTGAAAAAAAAAAAACTCGGGAAGTAGCATTTGTCCATAAAATTTGGCAAATATATTTGAAGAATTGAGAATTCCCAAGTACTACAAAAAAAACTAGTATTTGGGAACTTAGGATAGTATTTGAAAATAAATATTTAAAAATTACCTCAAACTTTTATATTTTACCTACCTTATCCGAAAAAGTCTGAATTATAATTTGAGTGACAAGTTTGAGGAAACAAAGGAATAATTTACTTTTAACAGATTATAATTCCAATTAAATCAATAACAGGTTTGAATATGTTATAAAGTTATTTTTTAATGAAATATGTTCATTATAAAATGATATACAAACTTATTTATGTTTTTAATAATTTATAAAATTTATGGGTGTGAATCATATTTTTGAAATAATCAAGTATTCTTGGGAAAATTTAGGGCCAAACGCATGGTGAAACTTCACCAAAACTTGTCAAAAATATTTATCAAGAAAACTTACAAAGAATATTTGGAAATTCAGGGCCAAGCACTAGCTTGATCCAAATTTTCAATTGAAACGTGTTAAAAAAAATGTTTGGGTAATTTTATAAAATTGGAGCTAAAAGATAATAACATAGATAAGTTTTATCTTAAACAACAATAAATATAAATGAGTCAAACTTTTAATCAATAATATAAATAAGTTATTTTTAAAATTTGATGACATATTTAAATTTTTTCCGTCGAAAATAATATAGATTGAAATTTGATGGATGGATGTTGAGTATTGGATGCACTTGAAGTTGTCTTAAAGACATGATGGGGCATTATCCATATGGATCTCCCAAAAATCCAACACAAGATCTTAACTTGGGCTAATATTTAATGAAGTTGTAGATATATTGTGGACCACAAAGCAAAGAGATGACTGGTCCCTCTCACATTCCATTTGTGGATAAATAGATGTTTAAGAAAATAATTTTTTTTAATATTATAATTTTGAAAATGTATTAAAATTATTTTTAATTTTGTGATACTAAATATGTCACGTTAAAGTTAAAACTAAAAAATTATAAAAAAGAAGAAACGAAGAAAGACACACATTTTAAAAAAAAAAAACTAAAAAGAAAATTTAAACAAATAAATTAAAACTGTCAGAGTAATATTTTACTATAAAGATTAAGTCTTGAATATAATAAATTTTTCATATTATGCTCTATTATATGTTTTCTGTAAAGATTACATTTTGCTATAATAGCTAAAAAAAATATATGAACAAATGATATTGTTATAAAGAGACTGTTTACTTAACAACGGTCTTGATATTGATTCCAGCTGAAACTAAAATAATTAGGGGTCGTTTGGTTTGATTACGAGTAATGAAGAGATAAGTTATGATGGGATAAGTTATGTTGGTATTAGTAATGATGGGATAAGTTATGTTGAGATTATTTGTTATTGAGTGTTTGGTTTGTTGCATAAATTTTAAGAATAATTGTTTGTTTACAAAAATACCCTTCAATCTATTAGTTTATTTATTATATTTTCTTTGCTAATTTTAGTTATTCAATATTTATTTTTAAAATAAATCTTTCATCTTATTTAGCTTAATTATTATAATGTGTGCATTTCCTTGATAATACTATATGCATTTAAAACAAATTTTTTTGCTTTATTTGATTTAAAAGTAGAACTTCCATTTTTAAGTTTATTAAAGTAAAAAAAAAGATTTATGAAAAATTAAAATATAAAAAATATAAGAATTAGTCAATAAAAATTATATCATATAGTGTAATTTTTCACTAGAAATGTATGAAGTATCATAAAAATAAGGGAAGGTTATAATGTTATTATAAACATTGTATTAAAAATAATATAAATATACAAAGTGAGATATAAAAGGAATTTAAAAGGATTTTCTTGTCATTTATCCCTTTTATCCCGGGATAAGTTATCCCGGGATTAGTATACCACCAAATAGAATGAATAACTTATCCCGATACTATTTATTAGTCCTGAGATAAGTTATTTCGAATTGGCCAATCAAGCAATAATTTAAAGACCACTATAATTTCATCCTATGAGGGTTTTTGGGAAACAGCCTCTCTACTTCTACGAGGTAGCGGTAAGGTCTGCTTACATCGCACCCTCCCCAGACCCCACTTGTGGGATTCGACTGGGTATGTTATTGTATAATTTTATCCTAGAATAAGTTACACTTATCCTTCACACCAAACGACCCCTTAGTTCAACCTTCATTGTAAAACTAACAAATAATTTTATGATTTTATGTGTCACACTCCGATGTTATGAATGGGTTGAGATCAGTTAAGCAGCCCAATATCATATTAAGGGGCTATGTGTGGATCCAAATTATCTTCTTACAATTTTGAACTCTTCACCAATGTGATCCACCACCAGATAGTAAATAGGAAAAATTATGCGGATAAGCAAGCATGTAATCGTTAATTATCTAACATAGTTATAGTTTAAATTAATTACAATTTGTGGCAAATATCTATATCTGATTACAATTTAATTTTATATAATTCACACGATTTATGCAAAAATTGTGTCCAATTATGCACACAATGCAAAAATTGTGTCCAATTATACACAAGTTGTGTGCGAATCAAATTGTATAGCTAAATATACAAGTACTGTGAATTGTATAGCGAATCATACAAATGTTGTGCGTGAATTGTATAGTTAAATATGTGAACGCTATACAAAAATTGCAAATTATATAACAAATTATACAAACATATATAAATATGCGAATTATATAAATACTGCTACAACTATAATTGCAAATGTAATTATGCAAACTATAACTATGAAACATAATTAAGGTATTTTTGAGTGACCATGTGAGAAAATTCCTATAATAAATAACCGCTTGAAGAAAACTCAAATTATCCAATGACATTATCTGATATTTTTGACACATTATAATCCAGTGGTTTCATCAAAGTTTCTCTAAAGAATTTCTCATTAAGAACCAAATAGCCACAAAATGTCATCAAAATTGGGCAGACTCCCTAATTAAGTATCATTGCAAGTTGACAACAAGTTCTTTAGCATAAAAGTGGAGACATCAATCACCAAGGAAGATTAAAGTCATACAAAATAATCCAAACCAAGACAAGAAATTCAATTGCCTTTTAGTTCCTTTTCAAACACCAAATACAACAGTAGTGAGATATGCAGAGGCTAAAATGTATGCCGTCCTTGCCACTATCAAAAATTCAACACCACCACTCAAATTCTTTCAAACAAACAATGCTTATACAAGGTTTATTTTCATATGATAATATATCACTACTAACCTTACCACCACATCGTGGAGGTAGAGAAGCTGTTACTCCACTATATACACCAAAACGAAATATAAAACATAACACAAACAAAAACCAAGCTCAATAGAATTACGCGATTTCGCCTTTTGGAACCAAACTGATGTTAGTATTAGACAAAGGCATATAGTTCAGGAACAAAGGAGAACCATCTGAATCCACAGCTCCATTTATCAGGCAATGAAGGGCATTTTGGAAGCCAATGCCAAGTCCTTCTGGAAACCTTGTAATACAATATTTCAGGCCAAGAATAGCAACAAACACAAATCAACCCTTTATGCCAAAAGCAATAAACATGTTCATAGTTGTGATAACAAACTGATAGAAACTTCCTACAGATCAACTCTGGCACATTCTCAACTTCCACCCAAATCTTGGAATCCCCATCCAATTCCCACAACTTCATGCTTCTTGAAATCCCATTACTCCCATTTCCACTAATCAAGTACAATTTCTTAGCCCCATCACTCACTAATCTTGCAAAAGTCACCTCACCAGGCAGCTCAAAATTTGATCTTTTCCACACCCCAGAGCAAAGATCCATAAAAACAATAAAGTAAGGCTCTGGGGTAATAAACCATAAACACCCATCATAAAAAACACCTTCTTGATGATGATTCCCATTTAAAATCAGATCAAATCCAGCAAATTGACTCCAAGAATGAACCAAAGAGTCATAAACAAAAACTTGACTTGAAGATCCAACACTAGACATCACAAACAGCTTGTACCCATTATTAGATGAAGAAATCAAAGTAAGGGATTCAAAAGAAAAGGGAAAATTTGGGTATTTCACAACTCTAGAAGTTCTTGCTAAAACATTAGTTACAGTGAAGGAATTAACATTTGGGCGAGTGAAACAAAGCAAACCATTAGAAGAAGATAAAAGAACAGAGGAAGAAGAAGGCCAAACAGGGGAAATACAAAGAGATAAATTTCTCCAGTTGTTATGAACAGTGTCGAATAGAGGATACTGTCTGGGGAACTGGGGATGTGAAAGTAAGAAAAATGAAGAAAAAGGTGAAGAATTTGAAGAAGAAGAGGAAGGGGAGTGTTTGGAAATGAAAGGGGGTGAAAAAAGAAGAGTCTTGAAATGCTTACAAGTTGATCTGAGTTTTAAGAAAGTCTTCAATGGTAGAAATGAAAGCAAATACTCTAATACATCTTCTGGTAATCGACTCCATATCTTTGGATCCATTTGATTTGATAATACCATCTTCTTGTTTTCCATTGTTACTGAATATCTGTTGGGGTTCATCTCTGTTTTTATGAAGAACAAATTTGGACACTGTTTTTAAGTTGTTTATTTGGTCAGCTACTTCTTTTGGATTTTGACAATTTCAATTTTAATGACGTGGTCCTCGAGGTGGAAAGAGATAAATACAAAGAGGTCGTTTCACGTGAGGTATAATTTATAATAATCTTAAAATAAAATATATAATTATTTTATGACATGTTTAATTGAAGATATAACATAATTTTTAAATTATTTATCTTATTATTTTTACCTTGATAATAGGATATACGATGATATAAGTAAGATTAATTTATTTTAAAATTAATTATCATGAAATAATATATTGCCAACTAAACGACCCTATAGTTTATTCTTTTATCTTTGTATCAAGTTGCTTTTACGGATGATATTTTTAAGATGAAAATCTTTCAAAAATAATTTTCTATCTCTATGAAACGGTGATAAAATCTGCATATATTTTATCTTTATGAAATTCTATTGGGTATATATTATTACTGAAATTTATATGTCAAAGCAATAATAAACAATTATTATTAGACGGACACAATAAGTTTGTTTTAAAAAAGAAATCTCTCCCTCTTTTTCTGGATAACTCTTTATCTGATTTTTCATGTGATATAATTAATATTATAAGATTAAATAATACTTAAACACTTGTAATGTATTTAGTAGAAAAAATATATATCTTAATTTAATATTTTTTAAAATTAATTTTCTAAACTTCGCACGTAAGATCATAAACAAATGAAAACATGCAATTTGTATTAGTTTATAATATAATAATTGAGATTAATGCACGTAATATTTAAACTTAAAAGGGAAGTTGCGGTTGACTTGAATATTGAAAATGGAAGTGTGAAATGATGAATTTGAACGGATCACCTTGGCACTTTGTCTGATTTTGACCAGCTAAAATTTTATAATTTTTAGTTATGATTCCCGCCGTACATATTAGAAATAAAGTCGAATAAATTAAAACGAATGAAATATTTATTTTCATATCATTAGATAATTAATGTAAACAACAACAACAACAATAACATATCCAATATAATCCTACTAGTGGGGTCTGGAGAGAGTAGATTATACGCAGACCTTATCACTATCTCATAGAAGTAGAGAAGCTGTTTCCTAAAACCCTCAGCTCAAATCTCAAATGCAGAATACCTAGATATGGCCAAAAGAAAAGGGAAAGTAAAGTACGTGAGAAATAATAAATGTAATTAAAGGGAAGGGGACAGTAGGTACAACTAGCGATAAATGAAATAAATAAATAGATAAATAAATACATACATAAATAAATAAATAAAATAACACCTGACAGTATGGAATATGATAAACAACCACATATCGGTCAAACAATGAAACTAGAAGGGATAACAACCATAAGATATTACAAATACTCCTACTAAGAAGGAGAATAAGAGACAAGAGGAAGGAAGAAAAAAAAGGTTAGCCTACAACCCTAATTCGCGACCTCCACTCATTTCTATCTAAGGTCATGTCCTCCGTAAGGTTGAGTTTTGCCA
>JAABOM020000084.1:24765659-24784328 GCA_011800125.2 Solanum clarkiae | reverse complement strand
TTTTCCTGTCCAAAAACTAGCTATGCTACCATTGTCAGCCTAAGGACAAATTATCATTAAAATATGAATGAATACTATAGTAATTCAAATATGGACCATTTTACTTAAATTTAAATTAAATCCCATATCATAATCTATAGCTTTCAATACTAATTCTTGAATTTCTAACAGTGACTGCTCTTTAGAAATTGGACTAATTATGCTGCAAAAAAAATATGCATGTAAAACAAAAAATTCTATTTTTGTGGTAATTTCAATGCTTTATTCTCTTGTTTGTCTCGCCCTTTTCACTCTGCATTTTAATTGTCATTTTGTTGCTTGTCTTCTTTAATTTCTGTTCCTAAATTATTCTTCTGTTTCATTGAGTTTTATAAGAGTTTTTTTTTTTTGTAAATTTGTAGGCTTTTTGAAAGCTTTAAACTTGCTTTCCTGTTTTGGATAAGAATCTTTTTGCCCACACCATCTCTTGATCTGATCCAATATTGCATTTTCACTTTTGCCTTCAAATTTGGCTTTTTTCTTGATATTTGGCATTTTGGGTACTAAGAAAGATTTGAACTTTTGGAAGAATTGGACCTAAAGTAAGATTCTTGGTGTGGACAAAAGTGTGAAAATTTTGAAATTTTGTGCTTTTTGGAGAAGATGCTGTGTGCTTGTTCAGGTGAGCAATTCAAATTTGATGAGCCACCACCAGAGTCTCCTGAGTCATTGGCCACAAGGGATTTCTCAGCCAGTTGCATTTCTTCAAGAACTGGAACAGTTGATTGGGATTCAAAACTTGATGATGCCCAAGTTGATGAAGTTGAATCAACTTTAAAAGAGGCACTTTCCTTGAACTATGAGGTAATACCCCTAAATTAAAGATATTAATATTGATTTCTGAGATAGTGGTAGGGTCGGTGTTTATTTTACTCTTACCAGACCCCACTTGTGAGATCCCAATGGGTATGTTGTTGCTGCTGTAACATTGATTTCTCATATGGTCACTTGACTAATTCAGAGTTGCTTTGTTTGAAAAAGAAAATTAAATCAAGTAGAAGCATGATTTTCTACGACAAAAACATCATACTCAGTGAAATTATACAAGTGGGGTCTGGGGAGAGTAAAATGCAACTTACCACTACCTCGTAGAGGAAGAGAGACTGTTTCTTGTGAATTGTTGTCTCAAAACCCATAAACAGAATAAACTAGATAGCTAGCATGACTTTCTAGGATAATAAATATTAGTTGAGTTACTATAGCTTGTTTGCGATTGAGTCGTCGTTGATTGATTGATAGATTTCTTCATTTTATTTAGTTGAAGGTCACAAGCTTTATGTAAGTTGATTTGGTTCTTTTGTTGTTTGGGTTTGTAGGAAGCAAGAGCTTTGTTAGGGAGACTAGAATACCAAAGAGGGAATTTTGATGCTGCCCTTCAAGTGTTTCAAGGAATAGATATTAGAACCCTCTCTTCAAGAATGTCTAAAGCCATTTCCGAGAGAACGAGGCCCTTAAAACCACGTTCCAAAGGTGATGTCGTGGCTGCTGGTGTGATGTCACTGCATTCTGTGAGTCTACTTCTTGAAGCAATTTTGCTTAAAGCAAAATCCTTAGAAGAGCTCAGCCGAATCAAAGGTAAAGCCGTTCCTTCTTATGTTATTTGGTTGTACTATGCTTAGCATCACAGTTGTCGAAGACTGAAAATGTATTGTCAATCTTAGTTTTGTATGCCATTGATAGATGAACGCAACGTTAATAGGTTTGAGGGATTTGCTGTCTGCTTTTTGGTATTGATGTAGCTGCATATGGTTTTTAACTCATCAGATGCTGCTAAGGAGTGCAAGATGATACTGGATGTTGTCGATTCAGCATTACCAAATGGAATATCAGATGGAATTTCAGAAGACTGCAAGTTGCTGGAGATGTTTCATAAAGCACTCGAGTTACTTCCGAAGTTATGGATACGAGCAGGATATTTAGATGAAGCTGTGCTGGCATATCGAAGGGCACTAATCAAGCCATGGAATTTGGACTCCCAAAGATTGGCTCATATACAAAAAGACTTGGCTGCCACTTTACTCTTTGGAGGGGTTGAAGTCGAGGTTCCTGCTCAATTTCAAGTGTGGGGTTCAACAGCCCCTAAATGTAACTTGGAGGAAGCAATTCTCTTGTTGTTTGTACTCATGAGCAAAATGCTAAATGGTCAAATAGAATGGGATTCTGAAGTCATGAGCCATTTGACATTCGCATTGACAATTTCTGGCAACTCTGAGTCTGTTGCAGATCATATTGAGCAAGTTATTCCCGGAGTTTATACCCGAGCAGAGAGGTGGTATCTACTTGCTCTTTGTTACAGTGCTGCAGGTCAGAATGATACGGCATTGAACCTTGTTAAGAAAATTTCTGGATGTTCGGAAGCCAACCAAGAACCTCATGTTCCATCTCTCTTGTTGGGAGCAAACCTGTGTTCTCAAGATCTGCAGCAAGCTCATGAGGGGATAAATTTTGCTCGTGAAGTAATTAACTTGGCCAAAAATCAAGATGAACATTTCCTAGTTCAAGCTCATAAACTTCTAGGCATCTGTTATGGAAACGCTGCAAGAATTTCCCTCTCGGATTTTGAAAGAAATTTCTGCCAAAGAGAAGCGTTGACTGCCTTAAACTCCGCTGTTACAGCTTGCAAGGAGGATCCAGAAATTTTATTTAGCCTTGGACTGGAAAATGCCATACAAAGAAACTTGACTCCAGCTTTTAATAATGTAATGCGTTACTCAGAAATGTCAGCTGGAAGTACAGCGAAAGCTTGGAAGTTATTGGCTTTGGTCGTTTCTGCAGAACAGCGATTCAAAGATGCTGAAGCCATAGTTGATCTTGCTCTCGATGAGACTGGACAAATAGACCAAATGGAACATCTCAGATTAAAAGCTGTCCTTCAAATATCTCAACAACAGCCCAAGCAAGCCATAGAGACATACAGGATACTGCTGTCTTTGATTCAAGCGCAAAAGCAATCTGCGACAAATGATGAGGTACACAAATTCTTTTTAGCTTCCTCGAAGAAAGTTTTGAGTACTCGTACCATTCTGACAATCTGATATATGAAATCACACAATTCAACACGTGGAGTAACTTTCGATAACGAGATTTGGACTACACAGGTAAATTCTCAGAGAAGATTAGAAGTTGAAGCATGGCTTGATTTAGCAGGATTATATACAGATCTTGAGTCGTGGCGTGATGCTGACATATGCATAAACAGAGCCAAAGCAATCCAATATTTCTGCCCTCGGAATTGGCATGCAACAGGTCTAACATAACTGTGCAAAATATATACAAAGTTTAGACGTATTCCTTTTTGTTTTCTATAGGTAACTAACCATGATTCTTTAAATACCTTTAGGTGCATTATTTCAAGCTAAAGCAAGACATAAGGAAGCTCTTGTTGCATTCTCAATTTCTCTGTCAATAGAGCCAGATTATATCCCCAGTATTGTTTCTACGGCGAAAGTTCTTCTGAAGATGGGTAAAGACACAGCCCCAGTCGCTAGAAGCTTTTTAATGAATGCTCTACGATTAGAACCCACGAACCATGAAGCGTGGTTTAACCTTGGAATGCTCGCAAAGATGGAAGGATCAGTCCATCAAGCAGCAGATTTTTTCCAAGCTGCACATGAGTTGAAGCTTTCTGCTCCAGTTCAAAGTTTTATCTGATAATGGAAACTTGACTTCAGCCATCCATCCAGTATCAGTGAAGCAATCCAAAAACCGGTAGCAATTTGTTAATAGCATAGACGATTGTGACTGATTCACAAAGGCAATGGTTTTTGTAATCTTCGATAGAGTTTCCAACACGAACAGGATAGTACTATCTATCGATTTTGATGATCAAAATCTCTGGACATGCCATGGATGTAGTATCACTCATGGTATTCTGTATCAGTGTATATAACAGTTAGTACATCTTTTTGCTGGCTTTTGGAGTAATATCTAGACAAGTGAATTCACATAATCACATGATGTTTTTGATCTCACAGTTGATTTGCTTCAGCTTACAATCAAGCACTGAACATTTCCAGTGAAAGTACTTACCTTTTGGCTAGTGAAGAAAACAAAAATGCATCCCTTCTTGGGTGTTTAGATAACAATCTCTTTTACCTCTGCTAGATCCATAAGGTTTGTATATATACGATCCTTTCAAGACTCCATATGTGAAATTATATCGTGCAGACTCTATACATGAGATTACACTACGTTTAGTGTTGCTGTTGTTGTATTTTCTTCATTTTATTTTATTAGTAGTAAAAGTTTTGAGTTTATTAAGATTCTGATGTTGGCTTTACGATAGTAACCGACATTGTACTAACATATTATTTTAGTGAATATAACATCTGGATAAGTTGTATCATTCTTTGTTATTACATAATGTCGCACATCTATAATTTGATAAATTTATAAAAAATTATAAAATATGGGATAGAATAATAATGAAAAAATAGGTTAAATAATAAAATAGAATGATTATATAATAATTAAATATAAAAATGAGCACATCGATTATTATGCAAAATGAATCTTTTTATTATTATCTAATGATAAATTCAAATGATACGATAAATTCAAATGATACGATATTAATTTAAAGGGTAAATCATCAAAAATGACCTCAAACTTGGCATAACTTTTTAAGTTGGAACTTAAACTTTCATAGTGCACAAATATGACCCTCAACTTGACAATTCTTGAACAAGTAGCCACATGATGCTGACATGGCTAGCGCGTGAGTCACACTCGCGCTGACATATTTTTTCGTCCAATGCTGTGATGCCATGTGTGTCCACATAAGCAAAAGTTATACACGTCACACCTCTAATTTACACGTGGCATTTCTTAAAAAAATAAAAAAAAATAATTTTTACAAAAAACTTACAATTTTTTTTTAAATTTTAAATTTTTTTATATAAATTACAGAAAATTTTTGTAAAATAATTTTTAAAAATTTATTTTTTTTACATACATTACAAAAAATTACAATTTTTTGTAAAAAAACTTAAATTTTTTTACATAAATTACAAAAATTAAAAATTATTTTACAAAAAATTTAAATTTTGTAAATTTAATTTTTTTTACTCCAACTCGAACCCTCATCCCCCTTAAAAAAAAATAAAAAAAATTTTTACTCCAACTCGGACCCAAGAAATCTTCATTATTGCTTTTTTTCACAATGATAGAAGATATTTGAATCCATTATTTATCAGAAAAGGTCAAAAATGTATAAAAATAAATTGAAAGGCAAATGTTTGTGTATTTTTAATAAAAATAAGAAGAATAAGTGTATGTTAATTTGAAAATAAATAGTATATATATATATATATATATATATAGAAATATAGTAGGGGTAAAATGGTCAAATTACCTTTTTTTTTCCACATATACGTTCAAAAAAGACTGTTCACGCGCCCCTGGGCGAGTGTAATTCACGCACTGTGCCATGTCAGCACCATGTGCCTACTTGTTCAGGAATTGCTAAGTTGAGGGTCATATTTGTGCACTATGAAAGTTTAAGTTCCAACTTAAAAAGTTATGTCAAGTTTGAGGTCATTTTTGAGGGTTATCCTAATTTAAATAATAATTAAAAGAATGATTGCCTATGAACCAACAACAACCCTCCAAACAAGGTGTTAGTGTCGTCAATTAGAAGTACAAAACATATAGCACTAAGTCCTATTAAAAATTAGCTCAAAGTCTCAACTAAGCTGACCGGAGACGATGAGCGACCGACCGTTAAACTCTCTCCGGCCAACCGAAACCCTAGAACTCGAAAGCGGACTCTCTCTAGTTCCACGAATTAAGCTCCTCCTTACAGTGTACCGTGCTGACAAGTCCGTTAATCCGATCGACGAGTGGAAGTTCAAGCGATCACTTATCGATTACATAAAATCCTCATTCTCCATTACTGTTCCTGAAGAGGACCTCGAAATCCGGAGATTCAAAGACCTCCACAAGCGCAAGCGTGAGGAACCGGTGGCGCGAGGTCGCCTTTTTGTTTACGACTTAGGGTTTCTAGCTAAGGTGATTGGTGAAACTGAAGAAGATGTGGAAAGAGCTGATAAGAAGTTTCTAGAATGGAGGAGAGGATTTGTTGAAAAATTGGATGGGATTGAGTTGAATTTGGAAGGTACGAAGTTTAAGTTGAATGTAGCTGTGCCTGTTTCTGATGATTTTGAAGGAATGAAGAAGGAGTGGGAAGAGATTATTGCTTTTGGTGCTCGTGGTTAGTATTTTGGATATAATGCAGTTGAATAGTAATGCTTGTATTCTTGCTTTTTGTTTATTTGGAGATTTGTATGTTAGTAGAAACTGTCCGTTAAAGAATCTAATGGAGCGGAATGGATTTCGATGCATCGTTTTCGTGCTGTAGTAGCCGGAATAAGTAAAAAAGAATGGTGAAGAAACTTGGTTGTTTTCATTTTATATATAAGAAGAATAGCCTGTGTTCACTGGTCTGTATGACTTGCCCTCAATGTAGAAGTGTATCTGCCTGAATAGTGATAAATGAAATAGTTAGATTAGAAAATCTGGATTTAAGCTTTCAAATGAGGAGCTAAAAAGAACGCATGCTAAAGAATAGAATTTTAGTTGTTATGTGGTGTAAATGGAAGACACTATGTTTCTGAAACTGTACACAAAGGGTATGAAGCTGAAACTGCTAACTTGAGTCTTGAGGTCACTCAGCCTAAAGTATCAAAGCTTCTGGCTGTGTTTGTATTCTGAACGAGCTAGGAGTACTTGGTTCCTCGTTATATTGTTGGTGAAATTTATGCCTGCGTGATATGATGCACCACTTTAAATGGTCCATGGTTTTCACAGGGTTGGTACCTTGAAGTAATTGTCTCTCATATTTTATTCTTTACAGGATATCAAAGGAGTGGAAAGATGCAGCCAGATACAATTGTGCTGAAAGGTATGCCATCACGATGGTTCGCAGAGACGAGGGTATCTTCTAAGCCCTCAATGCTGGTTACTCACACAATTGTTTCTGCGCTTGGAAAAGTAAGGTAAGTGCTATTAGTTGTTTTTATATCATCTATTAGATTGTTTATGAAAAGTTATTATCAGTTTGACTACTTGTTTGACATTTGAATTGTTTGTTATGGTGTTGAAAGCTGTCCATTTGTTCATGATACTTGCAGTAGTTGCTTCATGTATATCTTGTGCACTTGAGAAATATATCAAGTTTAACCATTGTTGAGAAAAGTTTTCTAAAGCAACATTGATACCTACTAAAAGTTCTGAAAAAGTTTCTTCTTTTGAAATGTAATTACATACCAAAATTTATCAAACAATCATGTCTCAACTACATCCAACTGTGTGTCTGCTTAGAGTTGGAGACTGCCATATTCTCTACTTTGTATCCAAAGGTGACAAACATAGCACTCCTTGCGTATTCATTATTTCCATTTATCCAAGAAAAGATAGGAAAGGGACTTTCTGATTGCACCCCCTCTCTTTCCAGATTTTAGCTCTTAAGCTTATCATATATACTTACAGGTATTTTGGTAATTTACATCTTTCATTTTACTTATCTCATTTTTCTTGGATAGGAATCTTCATGTTGCTGAGGACAATGGTATAGGTGACGATGCAGAGGAAGAAGACATAGTTTCTGGTCTTCATTGTAAGATTGTAGTGCGGTTTGAAAAGCACAAGGACTTCTGTGATGCCTTGAAGATTTTGTGTGGCCGCTCATTGCAAAAGGTATATTTGTTGGAACATCAGTCTACGATTTTACTTTTCCTATAGTTAGTATCCCATGGTTCTCTGACGGGGAGCAGTTGTGCTGCCAAAATTGAAAGAAATGAAATGGATTCTACATATTTAAAAGGAGAAAAAAACTGCGGTGTGTCTATTGTAATTGATGCTCTGTTGAAACATTTTGGAGAAATGTACTTTATGGATTAGTCTATCTCGTCTTCTTTAGCTCAAAGATGTTAACGAATGGAATTTCTAACATGTGCTCAGACATGTGTATAAACAATTAGGCCTTACTCAACTACTGCTTTAATAAGTTCTCATCATAAGATGGTACTTACACACTCCCTCTTATCATATTTTATGTGACACTTTCATTGTTAGTCTTTCTCAAAAAGGAAAGATACCTTTCTATATTTAGGAATAATCTAACTTTAAACTTCACATTTATCTTTTCAGGACATGATTTTTATAGCCATATGTCTATGACATGTTTTTAGATCACAAGTTTTTGAAGAGTCTTTCTTCTTTCTTAAACTTTGTGCTTAATCAAACACCTTTATATAAAGATGTGACAGAGGGAGTACATTTTGCTTGTGTTTGTGTGTTCATATTCATAGTCAACAATCCTTGATGGTGTTGTCGCTCAACTGCTAAAAGTTAGATCTTATGTAATCCAAATTCAATGACACACTCTGCTGATTCTTCAAAGAAATTTGTTTTCATCTGATGCTATTGGTTTTTGGTTAGTCATGTGATTGATGATTTTGCAGCAAGGATCACGACTCAGAGCTGATTACGACGTGACTTGGGATAAAGATGGATTCTTCCGAGATGCTAGACATCAAATAGAAGAAAGAAAGAGAATGCCAACAAGAGGAGTGGGAGATAGAGATGAAGGTCATAGGCAACACTTACAAGTCTCTCAATTTAGTTCTGAGGAAGGACGGCGAAAGAGATTTAAGGTCTAAAGTACACACTTTTAGATACTTCTCCTTCAATTTTTATTTGTGAATGGTAACTATTTCACCTTGGAAACAGTTTCTTGCAGAAATGCAAGGTAAGGTTGCGTTCTATAGGCCCTTGTGGTTGGGCCCTTCCCCGAACTCTACACATAGCAGAAGCTTTAGTGCAGCAGGCTACCCTTTTATTGTGACTATAGCAACTGTGATTTATTTCTTCTCTAATATCTTGCATTTGAGGCAGAAGTCAAAAAGTAATTGAAGTGGCACATCAGTTCAAGTAGGAGATTAGATTGAACAAACCTTTTGTCTGAATTGCAGGAATAGGGGCAGGAGCATTATGTTTGTCACCTTTGGAGAATTCCCTGATAAAAACAGAGACCTGAAGATGATATGTATTTTTTAAAGGGTCAAGACATGATAAGTTATCTGATTCTATTATGTGGCTCAATTTTAACAGGTATATGTTCCTTCTACAGAGCCCAAGCTGTATCTTCTGAATTAAAACAATGTGCCAACTTAATTTAATATTCGAAAAAGCACTCAAGCTATTGGAAACCCTCATGCCCCTCTCTGTTTCTTTTTTATGAGCAAGTTGATGCCTTAAAATTCTACAGACTTCTAGTATACTGCCACCTTAAAAAGGAAAAGAATAAAAGAAGAGCAGGAGAAATGAAAGAAGTTAATAGAATAAGGGGAAAATTATGCTTGGCAGTGGCCACACTAGACTTATTTATTGGATGCTGTTGAAAATTGAAATAGAAGGTAAGAGTTGCTAATGTAAGAAAGCCAGTGAAAAACCGGACATGCTGAGAATAGTGACCGACTCCGTATTATCTAAAGGATGGGGACGTTACAGCAGAAATATCCATAAAGGAATAACTAACTTTGAGCCTCTGGTCATGCCAACTCCAGAAAGCTGAAGACCCGATTCCATTTGGCAGTAGTCTTACCATTGTGATTTAGTGAAAAGAATTAAGTGTATGTTCACTCTAGGAGTTGCATATATCATGATACTTCTAAGTGAAGTTGGATAGAAGCTTATAGAGTTACATATTAAATGGATTTATAGGGTCTAACAGTATAGGCTCAATTGCAACACTTTAATCCTGTGGCCAACTATGCTTAGTGAACAGCATTGTTGAAGGATAGGTTCAGCTAACTTCTTTACTGTTTGCTCAACAAGAAGTCACCAGGTGTATAACCAGTTCTTTTATACATGCTGACGAGACAAATAATTTTTATTTGTACACTCTTGTTTGGGAAACTCCAGTGCACATCACTTGTTTAGCTGACCTTTCCACCAAGGATACGCCTAAAAAGGATTTTTCGCTGGTTAAGATCCTTTTTTCCTTTCTAGTGTTGTAGTAAATTTATAAACTAAACATTGAAAAGTTGGAAAGCAGGGTATGATTTGAAGTTCTTTCCTAATTTTATGATTGTATAGTTAACATGATAAAAGTTAATTTTCAATGATTATTTTGTGAACTTACCACTCAATTCTATATATTTCGGAGGACTAGGTTTTGTGCTTCACAAACTTGGTGTTACTGAGCGGTTCCTGAAAATCTTCACCCTTTAGTTAAGCTAGTTCCCTTGGAAGCCTAAGATCTAATCTTCTTGGCAATGGATTTTGTTATGACAAAACTTGAATAGTCAAGTCTTGACGCGGTGCATTGGCCAAGCTTAAGTTTCTAGCATTCTGCACTTTGTTCCAGTTTTGCCTACTGCTGTCTTTCATGTTATCCTCCTTCATTGTTAATTCTGAAAAAGTTATATTGCTGCTTAATGCCCTTTTCTCATCATCTTTATTTGCTCCATGGACTCTTAATGTTCCCTAAATGCTACGTTTATCAACGTTTAAAATGCAGTTAGCGATAATATTTACCAATGTTTACAGTCTAGCTAGTTAGCTGGTGAGATATTTCATCACATTTGGCTTGTTAATTTGGCAATTTCTCACTCTTTTACTGCTTGTGGTATTTCATCAATCAACTGTGTCTCAATTCTGAACTACTTGTATTCAACAAATAAATGCATTTTATTGTCATAAGCTGCATAACTTTAGTGTCCCTCTTAATGAGATAATGACCTATTGATTATTTGTCCAAAATTTCAAGTTTAGCCCCTCCCTAATCTAACACCTCTAACCAACCTGTTCTGATCTAAATTTCTAGCTCATTCAATACAATTGTTCTGATTCATTTGTTTTCCTGTATTCAGCTTACTCAAACCTAACCTTATGGGTCGTTTGGTTGGAAGAACTTATTCCAGGATTAGTTATTTTAGGATTAACTATCCTGGGATAAGTCATCCTACCATGTATATGGGATAACTTATCCCATCACTGTGGTATAAATGGTGGGATAAGTTATCCCAAACGTGGCAACCAAATAAGAAATCAAAAATTTATCCCTTCACTATTTTTATTCCATGACTATTTATTTTTATCCCCTACACCAAACGACCCTAATAGATTAGCCAGTTAGCTATAAAAAATAAATAAATTAGGCATCATACATGGACAAACACTTTAACTGACTTCAGTTAACAACTAAACATTCCAACGTTGAAAATGCACATTTAAACACCTCATTTCGTCCCCATAGTGTTTCATGGACACTCGGTATTTGACATGGTTTGGCGGTTTCTAGATGATTATTTTGTAAGTTAAGAAGAGTGGTTGACTGAAAGACGATTTGAAGAGCGTTTGATTGTCAAATTGAGAAAACGTTCTTTAATTTCTTATGGTCAAGATCAATTTATGTCACTCTTCTCTACTGAGAAAAAGTCTTGGTATATTTCATAATCATTTTCATTAGAAGTTGAGGCCGCCACGTTAATGAAATTTGCAAAATTGTGGACAACAATCAAGTGCCAAAAAGTAGGACCCTACAAAAAGGATTATCAAGTATTAATAGTAATTAAGGATTAATTAATGAAAATGAAGATCAAGTCTGGTGGCCGATTACATTAAAAATCTTGTCAAAGGTCTTCGATTTGACAGAACCTTAATTAAAACAATTAGCGGTTATCCAATGGTTTTTGTGTTAAATCAATTTTTTAAGGTTATTATCATTAGGATCAAACGCTTATCTATGTCAAAAGTTATACCATTTTCCTAAAAGTTATAGTTTATAGCAAAGGCCTAATTTTATCTCTTAACTAAGTTAACTATGCAAGTGCCATATTCGATCGTGACTCGAGCCACCTTAGCCCTCTCATGAGTCTTGCGATAAGTAGGTTTGTTGTTCTTGAGAATCGAATCCGTGACTTGATTTTGATACTACTTGTTAGGATCAAATATTTATCATTATGCCAAAAGTTATGGTAAAGACTTAATTTTATTTCTTAACTAAGTTCATTACACAAGTGCTATGCTTGATTATGACTCCGACTTGTGTCACCCCATCCCGCTCATGGGTCTTGCCATAGGTAGGATGTTGACATTATCCAACAATTACCATTCATTAAAATGTGAAACTAGAGTATAATTTTGTTACACGATGCAATAATATGATTATTCTAACTTGAATAGATTATTTTGAAGATATTTTGAATAGAATATGATTATTTTCTTTTTTTTTTCCTTTGGCACTTTCAACTATCTTCAATTTTAATCAGAGATTACAAATTTGAATTTGAAAAATGAAAAAAAGAATCTTTACAAGGGACAAATTTTTTCAACTTCAAGTGATTCCATAATGATATGAATTCAAATTTATTGAACAAATGGGACAGAAAACTGCTGTAAATGTGCATTTCATTAGGAATTAGTCACTTAGATAAATAGAAAAATATATTGACCCAACTGCTCTCTTTATTTTATGTCCAGCAAGGACTAAAAAAAACCTCCTGGTTACTATCTTTGATTTTTTGAATAAAAAACAAAAAGTCAAGAAGGAAGCAGGTAAATAAAATCAGTTTTATGAAATTAATTAATTGCTAGAAGTTTCTTAACTATTATTAAGGGATGGTATACGATTTTGTCAAAATTGCGTTCTTTCAATATATTATAATAATCCCTCCACTAACACTCAAACTCTTTTGTTTATTCAACATTTCGAATGATTTCAATGAAGTAATTGAAAGAAACATTTTTGATATTATGATATATGTAAAATGGCAACCACATTGTTTAAACAATTCTATAATGTTTACGTAATTAAATTCATTTGTGGGTTTTGAAAAGACAAGTCTTCATGGACATCCAATAAAATTGAAATGATGCAGAGAAAACTAGAACGATTCTTGTGCAAGAATGACATTCACAAATCAAGATATACGTCTAAAACATATCTTGCTCGTAAGAATCAAAAAGATATATTTGGTCAGTGTTAATGTCATAATTTTTATGTACCCATTAATAAAATGGGCGAAAATTATAAAATACCAAAATTCAAATTCCAGGAGAAACATAATACAAGAAAATAGTTAATGTAAACAAACTAGCTTGAACATCATCATTACAGATCGAAACCAATGGAAAACAACTTGAATATTCTTGGAGAAAGAACTGAAATTTCTAAAATTAGCTGATTTACATTCAAGAAAATTAAGACATCTAATTATTTAATTTGTCGATGTGAGAGATCAAGAATCAGCTTAGGTAAGAAATGAAGAAAAACAATTTTATTGAACACCAAATAGAAACAGTACAATTCAACTCTGTTGAAGCAGCATAACTTGTTAACAACCATATTTCCCAACTTGTGCGACAACAAAAATATACCCACAAATGGAATATGATAAAGATAGCGTGTACGCAAATCTTATCTCTGTCTTGGGAGGCAGGAAGGTTGTTTTCATATTTTTGAACCTCAGCAACAATATATCCACTGCAATTCCACAAATAGAGTCTCAGAAAGATAATATGTACGTACGCAGTCCTTACTCTTATCTTGAAAGTTAAGGTTGGAGGTTATTTCCGTATTTCTAATTTTGTGCAACAACAACAACAATATACTCACTGCAGTTTCATTAGTGGAATCTGACAAGGATAGTGAACACATAGATCTTACCCTTATCTTGAAAGGTAGAGAGTTTGTTTCTGTATTTCTAAAACTTCTAATTTACAAGAACATGTCAAAAGAGTGACAAAATTTTCTAGTTCAACTCAAACAAAACAACATGTACAAATTCAGCAAAGAATTTACAACACTCGAAAACGTAAGAATTTTCAAGAAGAGAATTCACAAGATAAAGATAATTTATGACCAACTTTTCCTATGATCATGTTTACCACTTGGTCCATTCATAACACTTGTTGGAGAATTTGGCTCTTCTCTAACAACACTTTTTTCACTAAATCTTCTCATATAATCCTTCTTCCTTTTTGGTTGTCTTGTACTTGTACTTGTACTTGATCTTGAATTCCCTTTTCTAATTATAGGAACCAAATACCATCCAATTGAAGTACACATTATTGCAAATGACCTTCCATAAATAGCCAAAAATATCAATATCAATACTATAGTCATGGGGAAATAAAACTTAGGCCTCCTCAAATTTTGCCAAGTACTCCAATTAGAGCCACTCCTTTTTATTACCCTCTTCTCCTCGGGCTCAACTTTTCCTTCTTGACAATCTTCGTATACTTCAGGAGTCCTTTGCTTCTTCGGGGACTCTAAATTCATTGCTGACGATTTCTTGTCCTTCAACTTGACTATAATGGGCTTAGCATCATTCGAATTCGAATAAACGAAACGTACCAAAGAGATATCGTCAGGGGCAATTTGGGAATAAATCTTCTGTTTCTTGTCTTCAAGATCAGCTAAAAGAGCAGAAAATTTGTCGAGTCCCCTGTCTGAATATGGATTATTTTTGTTGCTAGACCTTATTCTTAACGAACTTTTTTTTGATCTTTTGGGAGTCGAACATGGGCTTAAAATTTCCATATCATCACCATCTTGATGATGAAAAGATCCACAAATAAATGGATTAACCATATGGACTACTAATAATACAAAAAATTGCAACTTTTTGTTTGAGAGAGTGAAGAATATTTGTGTTTCAAAGGAACCAAAAAAGAAAGGGGATGAAATGAGCTTATTTAAGGGGTATGTTTGGGGGACCAAATATAAGTGGGAATTAGGGAAAGGTCAAATCAAAAATAGGGGACTTTTGAATAAATTTTTTATTTTAAAATTGTAAAGTCTATAGAAGCTTCTTTGAGGATATCGATGATGTTTGACTTTCCTAATTCTTGCTGAAGAGGTTACTAATAATCTGCAAGGAAATTATCATTATTATATACTATATACTGTATTGAATTGGTCCAGATCTGCTATATTAATATTATATATGATGTATTGCTGTGAATTTAAAATTTCTAGTGTTTGGAATTTTAATTGTTAAATTTTAAATTCTTCTCTTTGTCCTAATTAGGAGATTCTTTAGAAGAATTTTGGAGATTAGTGGTGTGTTTATGATGGCACACACAAAGATTAAAGACATGTATGATAGAGTCAAGATTCAGGTAAGGATAACGAAAGAAGACTTAGTTTGGAGCATGTTTTAGTAGTGATGAGGTTGCATCAGATATTAATTTTTATCTTATTTTTATTTGTCTTAGTGATAAATTAATTAACACAGGACGAATCCAAAATGATGTTCCACGATGTGTACTATTTGCTAAGGACATAGTCCTAAATCCTGATTGATGATATTTGTGTCAGAGTCAATATTAAGGTGCAGATTTAAAAACAAACTCTGGAGTCTAATTAAAGGGTTCAAATTGATCGGATAAAAAGCAGAATATTTGAAGTTCAAGTCCAATGACACGACCCTTGAGTCTAGAGAGGAAGTCAGGATCGATAATTTGGTGTTTCAAAAGAAAGAAAGTTTCAAGTATTTTAGGTCTATTATCCAAGGCAATAGACAAATTAACTAATTAGGATGCCATACATTATATTAGTGCAGGGTAGATGAAATGATGGCTCACATTCAAAGTCCTGTGTAATAAGATACATCACCAAAATATAAAGATAAGTTCTACACGGTGGTGGTTAAATCGATTATATTGTTTGAACCAGAAAGTCCACTGAAAATAATATCTCTATCTTATAAGATAGAGGTAAAGTATGCGTACATTCTATCTCTTACCAAACCCCACTAGAATTATACTGACTACTGAGTATGTTGTTGATTCTTTGTTCTAATTCATGTGACACTTATTGCTTTTTTATATTCAAACTATGTAAACTTTGACTGATATTTTATAATGTATCCTTTATTATATTGACATGATAAAAATTACAACTTAGACAATTTTTCTCTTATGGTTTTAAATATTTAAATTTTAATTTCTAAATATTAAGTTGATTTAATTTAATAAAATATTAATCAAATTAACTTTTGAAAACAAAAAATACTACACAAATTAAAATGGATAAAATAATAATTTATAAATATTCAGTAAATGTCTTAAAAGCAAAATATAAAATTAAAACTAAATTATTAAGTTCGATAAATTCATAAACTAAGCAGTTATAAAATTAAATATTTCCTGCAAGCAATTTAATGTTGCTTCTGGATAGTCCTTATAATAATAAAACCTATCCAAAGTAGTACAGCCACAGTTGGGGATCCTAAATGGTACTAATTAAATTAGGTTAGTTTTTTTATAAATATAAGAAGAAAAAAAAGATACTATCTGATTTCCCCTATCATTTATCATGATATCTATTTTAAAGTTTAATTAATTTAACTTGTATTAGCTTTAAAAAGTTATCTGGAAACAGTCGCTTTATGTTTTTAAACATAGGGGTTAGACTGCGTACATCCGACCCTCCCCAACCCCGCAATGAGCGGGAGCCTTTTGAGGCACTGGGGTATGTTATTGTTGTTGTAGCTTTAAAAAGTTACATTATGAAGGTTAAAATATTTTTTACTAAAGAGGAGTTCGATCTATTGTTAAACATCTTCCTTTTCTTGCGCTAAAATGTTTATAGGTTGCTACACTAGCTATTTTTAAAGGAGAATTTTCATAAATAGCCTATGCTTGAAATTTAATATGGTCAAATAGCTATATTTTAGCTAATTACACGGTATAACATTGGTTATGTGACCTAGAGGGGAGGAGAGAGGTGAGCGAGATCGAGAGTGGGAGGAGAGAGACGAACTATATATGTATGTTTGTCAAATTGTTTGTATATATCTGTCAAATAATTGTATATGTGTAATTAATATACACATGTATTTGTATATCTAGCAAGCGAAATTGGAAAAAGGAGGAGAAACGAGCGAGAGAGGGCAGAGAGTGGAGAGAGGCGAATTGTATATGTATATCTGACAAATTGACTATATATATCTTTCAAAATAATTGTGTATATGCACCAGGTATACATATGTAATTGTATATCTGACAAGAAATTGCAGAGAGAGACGAGAGAAGCGAGAGAGAGTAAGAGAGGAGAGAGAAAATAGCAACAAAATCTAACTATAACTATAGATTATATTTTTTTTTCAAACTATAGTTGTATAATGTAAAAACACATCATATATTTGCCTAATTACGTTATTTTTTCAGTCTCAAATTATTATTGTTTTGTTTTGTTTTCTGCTCAATTTTCAGTATCCACATTGGAGCCCGACTAAATTCGAATTCACGCCAAAAGTCCAACACTGGGGCCAGGTTAAACACGAGACCTATAGTTAAAGATGAAGGAGTACTTACCACTCCACCACAACTCTTGTTGGTGCTATTCTCAAATTATGAGTATACAATATAATGACTTATTCAAAACCAAATATTTACAATTAATTATTAATTTTATAATATAACACAAGTATTTATTTCCTCTCATAGAATTCTCTATATAGTCTATGCTTAAAAAAGACAAATTTTCACATAAAAGAGTGTGGTATTGGAGTAGTTAATTGACTAGTATTTACAAAAATATTTACTCATTTTAGGAAATATATAATAATTCAACTTATTCAAACATTATCCAGAAAAATTAAAAAAACAAACAAACAATGACTTGTTTAACTTATCCTATAATATTTGGCTTCAATCACACGGCATTCCAGATTATAATGAAATTAATAAAACACATGATAAAGAAAATTCATCAAATTGAAAATACAAAGTACAAATTGACATTCGAAATATTTATTACTATTATTTAAGTTTGATTTTTTTCTCCTTAATTTGGACCGTTATATCACCCTAACGGCTTACTTTACATTTTCTCTAGAAAGAGTGTTTTATAGAGAGAATTGTTTCTTATGATTACTTAGAATTTTTTTTTTTAAATGACTTTTTTTAAAGATTTTTTTTACATGTAAAAAAGGCATAAAACAAAACAAATTGGCATAAAGGACATCTATAGTAGAATTTGAAATTGATTTTTATTTTTAGGTGTATTTATATTTGTATGAGAACATGACCTTAGATGAAAAGAAATTCAGGTCATGTATCAGGGTAGAAGCTTAGTAGACTAGTAATGCCTTGTAATATAGTAGGATAATAGGATTAGTCGTGTCTTATATATTGTGTTGTTATTGACCTTCATTTTTTTTTTTGGCTACTTTTATTGTATTTATGAGTTTTCAATCGTTTTCCACCATATTCGTTTTTATATCTAGTATTTTCTGTTTTTGGTGATGATATATTTGAGTTGAGAGTCTTTCGAAAACAGTCTCTCTATCTCTATAAGGTAATGATATAAGGTCTACATACATTTTACCCTTTTCAGACTCCGCCGGTAGAATTCCACTGAACATATTATTGTTGTTTATTTATATTTTTATATTCTGAAATTCCTTAGTCAATTTTGATGGTGTCCTTGACCAAGTTTTATATATATAGAAGCTTCAATTCGATATACACAAATGAAGTCGAATCATGCAGTGCATGTGAATTTAAACTGTTAGGAGAGCATCTCATTAATGGAGATGTCATACATATTCTAGAAGACAAGACTTTAATTTACCAATTAATTATTTAACTCTCTACTCATATATTTATTCTAGA
>JAABOM020000084.1:24711392-24751578 GCA_011800125.2 Solanum clarkiae | reverse complement strand
ATTGTAACAGTTTAGGGTACATCTTTCAGAAGATCAGAACACTTAGTTGAACAGGAAAATTTTCAACATAAAACTATAAGTTTGAGATCATTTCAGCTACAAACGACGGTTCAAGTCAAAAACCTAAGATGTAACACAGAATACGGAAGTATACCCATTTGCCAACATCATTAAACAAAAATTCAAAAATCAAACTAAACAGTCTGATGTGCAAACACAACAGTCTGATCTGCAAACCCTTCCTTAACAGCAACTAACCACACCACTACAACATTAACTCGTCAATAACGGGGATTTTCAATCAGTACGAGATAAATGCAAATATGAATAGCATCCGCAAACATTTATAGTCACAATACGCGAGACTCGAACAAAAGCGGGATTGGGTTATTACCTTTAACGGGGCAGAAACTGGGACGATGACGAGCTCTGCGAACTATGAACACACACCGAAATGGAAAGCTATCGCAAACCGTCGGGGATTATGATTTTTAGTGCCAGAAATCGATTGAATGTTACTCTTTTTCTTCCCTGTTCTGAATCTCCCCTCCAATTCGAATACTCCTTCAAAACCCGTCCTCCGTGTTTTTACTCTCTCAAATCTCAGATGAATGTTCATCCCCCTACTGTGTTTCCGTTTTTCTTTGTTACTCTTCCCCTTCTTTTTTTCGATCATCGAACCCCTGGTTTTTTTTTTTTGATCCTTTTTTTTTATTTTCCAAAATCCCCCCCTGATGTTTTCCACTCGTCCCCCTCCTGGTTTTCCTTATTATCCACTCACTGCCCTTTTTCAAAATGAAGATGAAAAAGGATTATATAGGGGGTGATTTAGATTCGAAAAAGGGGGAAACGGATGGATTTTGAATTGGGGATAATGGTATTGATTTAAAAATTTGAAAATGGGTTCGTATGAGGGGACAAACAATCGTGGGGGGAGCGGGTTTATTGGATTTTTCCGTTGGGGAAAAGGGATTTGGTCGGGGAACGTTGGGGATCGGGGTGCGTTCTTTCGGTGTTGTGGGGTCTCCTAGTTTTTGGGGTTAAGAAAAATGGAGAAGGAAAGGGATGGAAAGGGAGATGACGCCGGCAGGGGGGAAAGATGATGCCGGTGTGGAGAGAAAGACGAGGTCGGCGGTGACGATTTAGGGATTTTGGGGTTCTGATTTCCTGGTTTTTGCGTTTGAAGAAGAAAGAGGAAAAGAAGGGGAGTAAATTCTTTTTTTTTTTTTTTTATGTTTAAAAATCACTAAAAATAAAAATAAAGATCGATGATTAATTTGACACCGTGGAGGGTAAAAATTGGGTGTCAACAGTTATGTTGAGATTATTTGTTATTGAATGTTTGGTTTGTTGCATAAATTTTAAGAATATATTATTTGTTTACAAAAATACCCTTCAATCTATTAGTTTTATATATATATTCATTGCTAGCTTTAGTTATTCAATATTTATTTATAAAATAAATCTTTCATCTTATTTACTTTAATTATTATAATGTGTGCATTTCCTTGATAATGCTATATGCATTTAAAATAAAAAATTTTGCTTTATTTGATTTAAAAATAGAACTTTTATTTTTAAGTTTATTAAAGTAAAAATGGATCTATGAAAAATTAAAATAAAAAATATAAGAATTAATCAATAAAATATTATATCATGTAGTGTAATTTTTCAATAGAAATATATGAAGTATCATAAAAATAAGGACGGAAGGTTATAATGCTATTATATACATTGTATTAAAAATAATATAAATATACAAAGTGAGATATAAAAGGAGTTTAAAAGGATTTTCTTGTCATTTATCTCTTTTATCCCGGGATAGCTTATCCCGGGATTAATATACCACCAAATAGAATGAATAACTTATTTCGGTACTATTTATTAGTCCTGGGATAAGTTATTCTGTATTGGTCAATCAAACAATAATTTAAAAACCACTATAATTTTATCCCGCGATAAGTTACACTTATCCTTCGCACTACACGACCTCTAAGGGTATAATTATCTTTTGATTTCATAAATTGAACAAGTATTATTGAATATATTAAAATAATGTAGTGTAAAAGTAAAGATGAGTGGAGGGAGTATGTGAGGGTGGAGGTTTAGTTCCCCTGGTATAAAGGAAATTGAATTTGAAAATCATGTCTAGCATAACTCTTCTGTACAATATAAGATGGTCCAGCATAACTTTCTTTTAGGTTGTTGATAAGATTTATGGTCTACTAAATAATAATATTTTTTTGAAAGAAAAAAGAAAGATGTCTTAAATTTTGTTTGAATTGGCGTATTTTAGACATTTTTAAATTAAATTAGCTTTTAAATAATTTGAAATATTTGAATAAAATTAAAAAAAAATTAAGCATTTACTTTTAAACTAGAAAAAATAAAAATAAACCAAATGTCATAAGTTAGAATTTCTAATTTTTGATTTTTGATTTATAAGTCATAAGTTATAAAAGTGTTAGAGGAGGTGATTAGACATGATATGACTCGGCTTCGTATCACTGAGAACATGATCATAGATAGAAAAAGAGTGGATGTCATGTATTAGGGTAGAAGGTTAGAAGCCTTGGGTTATAATAGGTTAGTAGTAGCATCGTTATATATTATGTTGTTATTGTCCGCCATTTTTTTTGTTTTATTGTCACTATTATTTTCATTTGTTATCCATTCTAGTCATTTTTATATTTAGTATTTTCTCCTTTTGAGGATGATTTTTGAGATGAGGGTCTTTCGGGAACAACCTCTCTATCTCTATGAGGTAGTGACAAAGTATGCGCATATTTTTCTCTCCCAAACCCCACTTTTGAAATTTTAACTGAATATGTTGTTGATGTTGTAAGTTATTAACCCATCCAAATATGTTTTATAGTAATCTGATACTCATTTTGTTTCAATTTATGTGACACTAATTTCTTTTTTATTATCTTTTCTTATTTGAATTTTATCCTTGTCGTGTACCATTTAATTTGTTTTTGTAAAGAATAAGTCAATTAAAAGTAAGTACTAAAATGACTTTAGTAAAAATAATTTGATAAATGCAGTAATTTTTTTTAATTTTTGTAACAGATCAAATGATGTGACATAAATTGATACGGAGACAGTGCATAATTGCTTTGACAGCAAATAGATATTTCTTGTGAGTGATATGATGATGATTCATGTGGTGCCTGCTAATATCAATAGAGCAAAGAAAAGGTCATATTCTACCAAACTGGGCTCCAACAAGCATGTGAACTTTGATGCCTATGCAAGTAATAAATATCACTTCTTTTCATTCCTTTATTTTCACTTATTTGTGTCGAAAACAATTTTTCTATCTTTATTGGATAGTGATAAGTTTTAAGTATATTTTAATTTTTTTAGATCTCTCTTGTAAAATTTTACTGAATATGTTATTATTGTATTTTTATTAATTTTTCACCCTTTCACCAATTTTACTATTTGCCAAGCAAAGTTTGATTACTCTATGGGTGTGTCTGGTGCGAAGGAGAATGATTTCACGGAATATTATTTTTATATACTATGTGATTTTTCGATTAATTTTCTAATACTTAAATAACAGTCAACAGTGTTTATATCCTCCATTATTTTACGCAAACACCTATAAGACACTTTACTGATTTTTAAGAAAATTATTTTCTTACTATATTTTACCAAACAAACACCCTATGTCCAAGCCATGGGACAAAGCTACTGCAAATCATTTTCTTTTAACCTCAACTTTCTGTATTTTCAAGGAAAAAAAAATTAGGAGTGCGTGTATACATACATAAAAATAACAACAACAATATATCCAGTGGGATCCTGGGGTCTGGAGAGGATAGAATATACGCAGACCTTATCACTACCTCATAGAGGTAGAGAAACTGTTTCCTGGAGACCTTCGTCACAAAAACCTATAAGCAGAATAAATTAGATATGAAAAACAAGAATATATTTATAGATCAGCTTTAAAAAATTGATAAAAATATTGGAGAAAGAGAGAAAGAAAGAGTCTGCATAGTTGTTAGGTGATGTATGCTGGGGACAAGATGATAAAATGTCCATTTCCCTAATTAGATAAATTGCTGTTCTCAGAATCAACATCATTATACTATCTCAGCTAGGCTTCTCATCCTTATCTTACAGCCATCCTCTGTGTTTTTTCTTCCAAACAAGTGCTCTCTGCTGAAGAAAAATCAAGAAAATTGGAAGTTGATCATAGCCATGGCATTTGCAGGAACAACACAAAAGTGCATGGCTTGTGACAAGACTGTCTATCTGGTTGACAAATTAACTGCAGATAACAGAATCTATCACAAAGCTTGTTTCAGATGCCATCACTGCAAGGGTACCCTCAAGGTTTCTTCCTATAACCTTTTCTTTTTATAACAACTCGACTAATTCCACGTGATACCTACTAGTTTAGACAGATAGAAAGACTACAGCTTTCTCATGTATTTCTTACTTGTAGCTTCTAGTTGTGTTTCATGGAAATTCCATAGAGATAATCTGTCTGGCATAAGAATTTATTTTTCAGCTTCAAGTACTTCCCTGTTCTATACACAGGTTTTGCAAGATCTAACTCTAATAAGTCATCTGGATCAAACAACAACAAACACAACGTAATGCCACAGGTGGGGTCTATGGAGGTTGTTTCCGATAGGCTCCTTGGCTCAAGTAAAACAGATCAAACAACAAGTATATAATGTAAAAACAATGAAAAAAGAACAATAGTACCAATAGATAACACAGCTACTGAAGCAATCATCAGGATCATTTTATGCAAATATTAATATAACACTCTGTAAAATGGTCTCTGAATAGGTCTATGTGACTTGTTCAGAGTCAAAAGAAGTAGATTTGAGTTTTCTATTCAATAATACTAGTTTTATATGTCATATCCACTCTGTTGATGCTATAAGTTTCATCAGTTTTTGTTGGACTTTTGATATTTCAAGCCATTGGAGCTTAACTTTTATTATTCTTAAACTATATTCAATTGGCAGCTTGGCAACTATAATTCCTTTGAAGGAGTTCTTTACTGTAGACCCCACTTTGATCAGCTCTTCAAACAAACTGGCAGTTTGGATAAAAGCTTTGAAGGTAGAGGATAACATGGATAATAATTCCAAATAACTTTTGCAAAAAAGAAAACTTACTGACAATTCAAAATGTTACAGGCACACCAAAAATTGTGAAGCCACAGAAACTCATTGACAGTGAGGTAATTGACATGAGTGATCAAGTTTTGCTGACACAGAATATCTATGTAGCTCGGACTCTTGAAAAATATCGATGGGTGCATATTGGATCCTCCAAAAGTAGTGCATTTTTGGAGGATCTGACATGGGTGCGGCAACATTTTCTGAGAGTCCGAGCAATAAAGCAGAACATTACATTCAGTTACTAAATACAAGTTGTATCTTTGAAACAGAAACCACAGGTAGCTAAAGTGACAAGCATGTTTGGTGGAACAAGGGAGAAATGTTTTGGCTGCAAGAATACTGTCTATCCAACAGAAAAGGTAACACCACCAGTTGGCAATGAGTAATCATTTGTGTAAAATTTGTCACATATTCCAAAAGTTCACAGCTTGTATAGTTAACACTATTTCATGCTAATGTTGTGCAATATATGTTATATTAATTCTTGATTGTGTGTATAGGTATCAGTTAATGGTACACCATACCACAAGAGCTGCTTCAAATGTAGCCATGGAGGGTGTGTAATTAGCCCTTCCAACTATATTGCACATGAAGGGCGCCTCTACTGTAAGCACCACCATATTCAACTTATTAAGGAGAAAGGCAACTTAAGCAAGCTTGAGGGTGACCATGAGATGAGCCCTGCGATAACAACAGAAGTTACTGCAGAATCATAGACAGCCGAAACAGTTGATTGTTCCTTAGCTTTCCGCTATCATGTCTACCTGTCTCCCATTTTCAAGAATCTGAATGTGCTATGTTTTCTTTGATGCTCAACTATAATCTACATCTGTGTGAAGATTTTGACCTTTGTTTCTTGTGCTTCACTTGTATCATGTGGGTGTTAAATGAGATTGAATATAACTCGGCTTTTCTGTCCAGTGCCCTGTAAATCGTTGCAACACTCTTTTATCCTCAAACTAGATACTGAATTCTTTGAATCACACATGATCCGGATGATGGAAGGCGGTTCTTCTCCAATTCGATTGCACTTAACACAGATCCTCTTGAGTAAATCCAGGTATTAAGCTTCTCATTATAAAGGCAAGAAGAGATACCTCAACAGCACAGACCCTAATAATTTTAACCCAAGCCTTGAATAAACTTTTTTAAAAACTACCATTTCTTCATTGCCAGTTTTTTAAGACTAGAGTATTATAGCTGCTAGTAACAAAATATCTAGTTGGTAATTAAGAAATAAAGTGAAGAATTTCACCAAGTTTGCTCACCAAGGCCGAGAGTCTTTTGGAAACCACATCTCTACCTACCTCATCTGTGTAAAATCTGTCATTCGGACCTGGTGACGGGCTATGTTGTTGTTGTTGTTGTTATGACATTGCATTTTGCACCCTGCTTCAAACCACTTTGTCAGCCTCTTACATCCCCTCTCCTAGTGGCTACTTGATAATTTCATGGATAGCAGTTCTTTATGCCATTAGCACACTGGCAACTTGACAAGGGGAGAAAGACAAATTTTGTAAAGATAAAAAGGCAAAATTTGGCACTGGAGGGAAATACAACTCTGCGGATTCCCTTTTCACATAAGGCAAGGTATAGAAACAAGCACTCAAGTACTAGTGAAAATCAGAAACTTCTCTGCATACAACAAAAAGAAAAAGTGAAAGCACCAGTGGTCAGCAGAATGTTTGAAAGTTCACAAAATTCACCAGCCATTCCATTCAGAAAATCCTTGAGGGATCTACCCTGAGACATAAGCTGCCAGTAGCAAACAACACATCTAGTGTAATCCCACAAGTGGGTCTGAAAAGTAGGATGCAAGCAGACCTTTCAGGCCCTTTGTGAGATAGAAAAACTGTTTTCTTATGGACCCTCAACTGAAAAAGGATTTTTTTCGAAGCATGATTACAAAGAAAAATATGATAACAAACTAGCAAGATACAAAGCAAATAAAGCAACCAATAGTAAAAATAACCTCAAATTACGATCAACATTGCAGGAGAGGGAACAAAGATATAAAATGCTACACGCACAATGAATGAGTATATCAAAGATCAACATGATAGATAATGAAGTAATCAGCTAATCGTCTTTACACCCTACCATGTCAAAATGAAAGTGAAAGAATCCAAAAAGGAAAGTATAAATAGTAGGAGAAGAGTTGAATCCATTAACAGAAAAGGAAGCTTGAGAATACCTAGGTTACATTGAAATTAACATTCTATTGTAACGAAATGTTACAACAGAATCACAATATTCACAGCATAAAGAGCTAACTAATATGTACAAAGAACATAAATAGGAATTCCTGCTGCACTTTCTCTCTTGTGCCTATTAATGTACATAGCGAGATCATTTACCAGAAAAATCTGCTGTCTCCAATATCTGACCATTCTGAGCAATACATTTCAAGTCTACAACGTAATTGTCTTGCAGGAACCCAAACCCAAATGTTCCATTTTCATACTGCCAAATCCTTCCCTCTGCCTGCCGGGGATTTATGGTGCTTCCGGCTAAATCAGGAATAACCAAGTCATAGCTTGAGTTCATGTAAAGCATGCACAAAATTACTCTCTTATCAGAACTAGGCTGAATCTCACATAGGTCATCCGCTTCGGCAAGGGGCCGAATATGCATACGACTCTCATATATGTTTTCTTCTTCTGAAGATAAAGGTGACTCGATGAATGTGGTATTTGAAGTCCAAAACACTGGGGCATAGGCAGAGAAAGGTTTACATAATTCCACAAGCCTTCTGCAAGTAATACCACCAATATCATCATATGAGACAAGGAAGAACTCTAAAGTCATGTCATCGCAGAACCCCTGCAGTGAAAAGCAAAGCCAAAAAATCAGAATTCAGATGAGCAGTTTTTAGCAGTTGAGTATGCCCTGATTTTGCCTTTCAGCAAAAGAGAAGTACACATTATGTACAAACTGGCAAACTAAATACTCTGCAATTCATGCAGTTCAAACATAAGTCAATGGAAGTTACCCAATAGGGTGATTGGTTAATCTATCATAGAAATTATACACCTCAACCCTAGTGATGGAAAAATTTTTGGTAGCACAGTAATTTGGCTAAAAAGAGATAATCAGAAGAAAATGATCGTGCAGGGATGCAGAGCAGACACAGTCACAAACCAAAATTATTAAAACTGTTCAACTTTACGGTCCAATAAATAACATAACCTATAACGAGGCTCATAGAACATGATTACTGAAGGAATCTTCAAAAATCCTGAGGAAAAATTGATACATCCTTGATTGGAAGGATTAGTAAACCTATATCTTTAGGGTAACAGCAATAAGACACTTGAACCATCAAGCAAAACCAGCATTCAATTCAATGTACAAGTCCAGATATATGTCTTGGTTGAGCAGTTATTACCAAAATCACTTAGGATTTCAGAACTGGAAGTTACCCTTCAAGTTCTGGAAGGGTATTTGGACCCCTTATTAGTAAATTTGTCAAATGATACCTCTTACCGAGAGGAATAAGCTGGAATACAGAAGGACCACAAAAATACCAACCACGATCAACCTACCTTCAGGTCATTGTGCAAGAAACAGAAAATAAAATAAGGATATCAGTAAAACAAATTGGAAATCAGTCTTTCATGTATATAATGGTTAGTGGCATCATAATTTTAGATACTAGAGTAAATTACCAAAGCTCAGGGGTTTACATGACAGTTCCACCTGTAGCAATTTGCAGCTAGTTTTTAGTGGTGTACACCTTGCTCATACACTTAATGAAGATAAATACTTTTTATCAATTTGCCACTCAAAACACATACATGTATATTACCCGGTTTACAATCACAAGTGATTACACCTTATCAAAAATTAAGGCTCTACCTAGTCATCTCTATGAAGTTCTATGCTTTACTTACTTTTACTTGTAGTTTTTGCTTGATTTGCAGGATTCACTATTGGGTAGGTATCTCTATAAAGTCTGATGCTGTACTTTACACTATAATATCTTTAAGAACAAATCAAAGGCCAAACCTTAATTTCAAGAAAAAACAGAACTGCTAATAAAGATCACGTTTTTTTGAAACAGAATACTTCCACAGGCAAAACACAAGAATAAATTTACACAATTATATATAAGAAAAAGGAATCAGGAACAAGACCTTCCACAAGCCCTGCAAAGGTCTGGCTGGTGTAGGTGAACAGTTCACTATTTTCACATAATCTTCAGGCTCCCACTTCCTTCTTCCCTGCCTTTCCCTCTCCCTCCTTCTCTGCCTCCTCGCCGACCCATTTCCACCAGGGCTTGTCTTGTTGGCAAAATATTGATAAATATCAGACATCAACCTGTCCGGCAAACTCCCAGGGGACACACATAAATCCTCGTACTCCTCTTCCCTCATATTCCCCGAGCTTGCAACATTCTTAAATCCTCTATTCTGTGGAGAATTACAAGAGTACCCAAATGCAGTACCATTTTCTTCCACAACAACATGAGTTTTTCCGACAAAATTCACATTCACTGGAACCAATTCACTCTCAGCAAAACCCAAATCATCTAAATTCATGACATTTTCTGGCAACTCCACCTTTCCCTGAGGATCAAGATAATTGACAATTTCACCCTTAGAGGTAATACCCATCCATAAAAATGGCAACTTTATGACTTCATAAGTACCAGTTCTCGAGGGTTTCACCCTGGAACCAGCTATATGAAACGGACCCCACTCGAAAAAGATTAACGGGGAATCAGATTCAGCACCACTGCGGCGCCAGAACCCTATGAGATTCTCATACTCCAAAAGGGTATTGTAAAGAAGCTTGTACGATATCTTACCGTTACCCCATTTGTTAATCTGGGTCTTGGATCCCCATTTCCGGTGACACATGGAAAACCAGAGTCTTGGGTCATCACGGCAGAGAGAAACGAAGCGCTTTGAAGTGCAGGCGAAATTGGATATATCTGATGGAGTGAGGAATGATAGGATACAGAGCTGCACATCTTCTGGGAAATCAGTGAATGATAAAGAAATGGTGTGAATTTCATCTGATTTTGCCATTTTTGTTCGAATTTGGTACTTGGGTTTTTCTCTGAAATTGATGATTTGGGGGTTTTGATTAAGATTTGAGGGTTTGAAGGAGAAGATTGGATTTTTGAAGGGAAATTGTATTGGCTGAGAGAAGATTTTGATGACGGAATTATTCTATTTGAGAAATGGGATTATTCTCTTCTCTGGATTCAGCTGTGGAACTATAGTCAAAGGTCAAATCCCCTCAAATAATTACTGCAACTGTTACAAACTTACAATTTCTATTTTTTTTTTTAAAGAGAAAATTACAGTGGGATTGAAATAAAATAATTACACTATTTTTTAGGTGGTGTTCTTTTTCAAACGTTTATTTTTCTAGACTATAATCGACAATTAAAAATCATAAGAAAGAAATCATTTTATTTTTATTTAAGATGATCCAATATTTCGGCAAAGCAATGGCTCCGCCATGGTGAATTTGTTTATGCTAAATATAGTTATATTTTTTTTTACATAAAAAATAGTTAAATTCGTGGGGTTTGAACACACCAGAATTAAATCGAGTTTTAATGAGAGAAAAATGACGAGAAAAGCTGCATTTTTTGCGGTGAATATTGCTACTATATACACAACTTCTCAATATATTTCTAAAATGAAAACAACGACTAAGAAATTTCAACAAAAATTATTGTATGATATCCATATAAAATATATTTTATGGAACAAAACTCAGTTTGAGCAAGTTCTGTACATTATTGTATTATATCCATAAAATGTTTTTTTTATATAAAATAGTATATATTTAATTAGCGAATGTAATTATTTTGATCCACCAGCCAAATATGCAACTCACTCTTCTTTTTAACTTGAAAGATTGTAAGAAAAATTTATTTAACTACTCATAGTTTGTTACAAAATGCTTTATCATATTACAAACATTTGTTTGTGCTCTTCTTAACACAAATTTTACCAAGAAAAAAATTTCAATCACATTTCTTCTAAACAAATGGTTGTCCTTCAAGTCGCATTAAAAGCTTATCAGTTATCAATGGAACTTGTCTTGGACCTTCTGAAGTCTTTGCTCCTGCGAGATTGTTCGCCTGATAATGATTTACTACCATCCGAAGGATCTCTCATTTGTCGCGGCCTCAAAGATGATTTTCCAGAACTCTTATGATGATCATCAACTTCAAACATCTGATTCAATGAATCTTCTATGTACTGGGGTGAAGGATAGGACTTGACATGTAAAGAAGACGCGAAATTGTTCAAGAATTCGGTATATGCAGGCACAACAAGCTGTATAGTAACCTCTCTCATTTGCTCTCTCAAGTCTGCATCAGGGATGTGATAAAAACTTTTATGTCTTTGAGTAATGTCGTCAAATCCTTTAGTGAACGCCTCCATTTTCCCTCGTAGCATAGCAGTAAGTGCGTCTTTGTCAACTTGTTTAAGTTCTTCTTTGTCCAGCATCCTTACTAGAGGACCCCAAGCTTGTCTTTGATATGAATAAGCCGATTCTTCAGCCACAATTTTGTATGTCTTCTTCATATACTGATCTCCCATGAGTTTCCCGAGTTCTGTACTTCTAGTCCTCATGTAAATGTACCAATAAGTGTTCATGACAAACACATGAGGCAATACTTTGTCTTTATATCTCAACTTTTTAGATTCAACATTCCTCCGTATGGCATCCATGATGTTGAACATGGCATCTTTGAGCAAGTTTTCATCTGTTTCTGGCGTTGAAAGTACTCCAGCTTTCCATATTTGTTCAGTCCTGAGGACTCTGATCATTGTCGCGCTATATGCATCTGTCAGAAGGTATTTGAGATAGTTAATGGCATAACGAACAAGTTTTGGAACTGAACCATCTTGAGGTGGAAGAACATCCTGATTTGCCTCGATTTGAAGTCCTAGCTCAAAAAAGACTTTGGTAGACGAATGAACAAGCAGTTTCTCCAGTTCTCTGAATCGCGAACAGATATCAGCACCAGCTTCACCAGCAAAAATCTCTGAGAACTGGGACTTTAACTTTTCCAGTGAGTCGAACATCTCTAACAGCTTGAACAACTTTTGGGGTTCTTTCTTGCTTCGTGCAACCCCTTCCCCGAATCTAAAGAAGACAGCCATTATCTTGTCTGCAATCTTGACGAAACACTCAGGCCATATTAATCCATCCATTATTGTGCCTAAAACTTGGCAGCAGAGTGTCTTTTCTGACACAAATACATTCTTGATAGCGAGTTTAAAGTGTTGGATCCAAAGCGATATCGCTGTCTCTAGGCTCTCCCATTCCATCTCATCAATTTCTTCTGGAGTGTATGTTTTTAGGTACTCTGGATTCAGTCTCATCAATGCTTTGGCTGCTCTTTTATATCTTACCTGTGGGATGAAGCAGAATACCATAATCATTATTAGTAGCCACATACATTAAACCTTAAGCCATTGAGCAAAACTCTGAAGCTGTTGGAACGAAAGAATACTCTCTCCGTGACAACTTATGTGACACCTTTCGGAATCATCATAAATGAAGCTTAATCGCGTCTAATTAATGCCATCTAATGAATAAGACATAGTTTTGTAGAAGTTTTCAACTGTGATTCAAGGCCTATACTTAGTCAATATCCACTTACAGGAATCGAGTTCTACAGTGTTGAAGACGTACTTTAGATGAGATGATCACATAATTTAACCTATGTTGAGTAACGTCAAGATCCTACCTATGGCAAACCCCAAGAGGGGGTTCGGGTTGGCCTGAGCCTGGCATTTGCCTGTTGGCCTTAGTTAAGAAATAAAGTTATTTTCTTGCTATCTACTATCACTTTTGACACGATGATAAACGCTTAATCCTAACAACATGTAAACATCGACGATCATGGATATAATATACCTTTTGTGTAAGATCAAGGAGAAAGTTGTTACCTTCACAAAGATATCAATACATATGTCAAGACAGTCATTTGCAGCCAATGTCTCAGAGATTCTTGTAAGCACTTCAATTTCTAATTCACTTCCCAAATCTTTAGACACCATATCTGCAACAGCAACACCATCGTGATCATCGTCATCGTCATCATAATCACTTTTTGCCTCTGTAAAATTCCTATGCCTCATCTTATCCAACAAACTCTCATATTCATCTTGCAAATTCAACAAAGCATCGTCAAGCAGTCCATCAAATCGCATAGCATCAACTTCAGTTTCACAAAGAGCTTTAAGTGTAATCAAAGTCTCTCTTAACCGATGCGTCCTGAATTGATCAGTAGCTTTAGTCCTGCTTAAAAACTCCACCACTTCTTGCAACTTCTGAATAGCTGGTTCACACTCCCTGCTAATCGAATTTATAGCCTCATTCAAGTCATCCACTCTGTCCACATACTTGATCAACTTCTCCATCCTCTTGTTAAACGATCTCTCGTTGGCTAATTTAGAAGCAAGTTCAAGAAGCTTGCGCTGGAGGGATTCAGAAAGTTTGAAACTTTCAAGAAGTGCAAGAGCTGGAGAAATTGCTCTGTTGATCTTCGTATCGAGCGCCTTATTGGCAATGGAAAGTGATTGTAATGGAGCTATTCTTCTTGAAGCAATCGATAGATTTTCTTGCATTACAACAAATTTCTCTTCTATTTCAGATAAGCTTGTTTCGACATTGAATGTGAGTTGAAGAAGGTTGTTGAGATCAGAACAAGTTTGTTTAAGTTTGACAAGGATTTGATCATCTTCTTTTAGATCCTCCATTGACATCTCTTTCAGCATGAAGATTCTTGATTTCTGGAGGGGTGTAATTAATGTTCAAATGAGTTAATGGAGGTATTAGTAATGTAGCGATTAGTCATGAGTGAAACTAATACAGCTACCAAACGTCATTTTAGTTATATATAAATTAATACACGAATAACTTATTTCTGATCCACCTACCTAACCATCCTCAATTGGGTATCAAAAACGGTGGCAATGAGAGGAAGAAGACAGGGGAGAAGTTACCGAGGACTAAGTCTCGATGAGAACGAAAGAACAAAAGAAACAAATGAGAAAAGCCACACAATTTGGATATATTCCTAATAGAATTTGCCGTCTGATCATATTATATATCTTTGATTGTCGAAAATGAACCTTTGATGACATTTACGTTTTAAATCACATTGATATGAAAAAAAAAAGAATTCATATTGTTTTTCATATAATTTATGAATTTCAAACTAATATCAAATTGATTTTCTAATAATGCAACATGATAACTAAAAATGAACGACGGAGTATCATTTTAGCTCATTAAGAAAAATAATAAATGTAAGGCATAATTTACTAAATTATCCTATTTATTAGATATTTCTTGAGAATTAGGTCATATTAAGAAGAAATTATTTTTTAAAATGACATTTCTTGAAAATAATTATTATTTTATTTTAAATTCTTAAAACAATATTTATTTTGGGATGGAAAAAGTAATACTTAACAATAATAACCAAATTTAGTCGGTGTGCATTTTAATTATTATCAAGTATCTTTTTACCTTTTTACATTTTAGTTTTATTATGATGGTATCAAGTCGTAAATGAGTAACTTTTTCATCAAAGCATTGCTTTCCTCCTTGATGCCATCAGAATTTATATAATCTAATGGTATGAAGGAATAACTGAATAGTATTTTTCCTAAATTATAGTTTTTTCCTCTTTGATAACATCAAAATTTATAGTACATCAAAATATATATACTATAATGATATAAAACAGTTTCACTAAAAGATTGTCTCTTCCCAATGACACCAAATACATGAGAATAGATAAAGGATATAAAAGTAAATAAAATGCTAACTGTTCGTAAATAATCTTCCTTTTTGAGTAAGTGTTCCTTTCCGAAATGAATTTTGATCCTGAAATTTTAGTTCGGCCCAAAACACAGAATGGCCCAATCGAAGCCCAAAAGTAGAAGCTGGAACCTTCTTCGGCCAACAAAGCAATAGCACCTGCGAGAGACTAATTTGTCCATTTCAACTGTTTCCCGCTCATTCATACCGTAATTTCACACGATTTTTGGTTCTGCAATGGCATTCTCCGGCGTCCATTCACAGTCTATCCGCTCATCACAGGTTTCTTCGTCGAGGTTTTCTTCTTCTTCTTCATCATCATCTTCTTCTTACTCCTCCGATGCCTCGGTTGAAATCAATTCCCCAGGAACACCTTCGTCGTAGAGTACGTACTTCATCAAACTTATGCCACTGTGAATCGTAGTTGTTGCTTCTTATTCGTGCCGAATTATCTACCATGCTCTGAATTTTTGTACCGCTGTTTGAATTTCAAGTTCAATATATGGAAATACTTAGGTTTTATGATGTTGATTTTAAATTAAACTAACACACCGACTACTTTATGTTTCACAGTGAAGAAAAATTGTGGCTTTTGCTTTCATGAGCAGATTCTGAGCTAATGCCTAATCAAATTGAATCGCTAATGACCCCTCTTTTTAACTTTATGTAGTAGCTTTATATATGTTATTTTTTAACTAAAAATAAAAGTTATTGAAATGCGAATGTAAACGAAAATATAAGGAGGAAATCTGCAGTATTTTGGTCTTTGCTAGAATTTTGGACCTGACCTCATGTACCTGGTGCTTGTTGCTGGTGAATGGTGGTAGGGGAACTAATTGAGATGTGCTGGTAGGTGTCTCGTGGAAATAGTTGGGATGTGTGAACGCTAGCTCAGACACCATGGTTATAAAAAGAATTAATTAGGAGTAGATAGTTTGATTCTCCTACTTCAAATCTTGTTTATACTTTTTGAGATAGAAAAATATTATAGTGCAAGTATTTAGTAACATCAACCTGTTCATAGATTTCATAATTTCATTTATTAAGGAATAAAGTGTAGGTACATTATGTTTTACATATCAGTTTTCTCCAATATGTGTCTCAATCTATGGTGAACACTTAAGACTCAATGAGAGTTGTACATACATTTTGTTTACCTCAAATTATGCCCTGTGCCATCAAGTAGAGAGCTTTATGGACTAGTAACGCAGCTACCTAAGTTTTCTTGATTCACTATTAATTCACAGTAGATAATGAGAAGCGGTGATAAACTTTTAAGTGATTTAAAATGTTGAATCACACACCCGAAGCATATTGGATGAAGACATCAAGAAGTTACTTGGCATACTTTTTGGTCCTGCTTGTTCATAATATTTCCATCTCAATTTGCCTGACTCACATTGTATGTCTCTCTATAAGGTGCATGTAAAATGTACGAGAACGAGTTTTGAGTACTATTCGTGTGTGAGAATATGGTAATTTTTTGTTCTTCAGTATGTAACTTAGATTGATTGACAAACTGCATTTCCACTCGTTTACAGGCTAATAAAGGAAATGTTGTTAGCTAGAAATAAATTAGGCACCGATATAGAATTTTGCATATATTTATATCAGCTTAATTCCATTTGAAACTTTTTATAGTTCTTGTCAAAGCAATTGACTTAATTACCTTTATAGTTCTTGTCAAGAAGATTTCCAGAAACATATTAGAGAATAGATTCAATTATCTCATGTTTTTTCTTTATTTCTTGTTTTTTCTAACTAAACAGGAAGAGATTGGAATGCTTAGTTGTCAGAGGTCTTTGTATGTTTTCTAACGGCTGAGATTTGCTTCAGCGCAAATCGCATAAATTTGCTCAGATGGAGTGCACGTGTTCACTTGTGGGAATAAGGGGTATTTGGTCATTACACATGTATTTTTCCCCAATTTGCATTTCCCTCGATGATGTCGTTGTCGTCTTCACATTTCCCTTTCCTTTCTAGACCAAAGAAGCAAACACAGATATTGAGTAATTGAGCATACCATTCTCAATCCCTCTTCCTCAAGTTGGAGGTGCTAGGATAGATCCCCAACTTGCCTAGATGGTGTCATGAGATGGCCCAGATAAGGCGTTGATGAAGAGATTGGCGACATGAGAACAAACTGGAACATGAGATAGAAAAATCATGCCTGCAAGGATTCATTGCCATACAAAGTGGCAGTTCAATTCCACGTGCTTCATATGTTTGTGAAAGACCGAATTTTGAGTGATGTGGATAGCTGCTTGGATATTTTAAAATGAATCGGAATTGGGATCTCTGATGGAGATCCCACATCAGCAAGCAGACGATTGAGCCATGTAATTTAGCCACAACTCCTGTCATGGATTGATACTCAGCTTCCTCTGAGGATGAGGAAATGGAGACCTGTTTTTCCGACTTACAAGAAATAGACGTGTCTCCAAGAGTGATAAAAAATCAACTGATGGATCGACACGAATTGACATTCGATCCCCAATCCGCATCACAAAAGCAACCAATTTGACAGAAGGATCACTTGTCAAAAACAGATCTTGACAAGGATTGTTCCCAAGGTATCGAAGAACTCGCAGTACTGCTGAAAATGAGATGTTCCGGGATCTTGCATATACTGGGAGAGAATTGTACTGCACAGCAAGTACCAGCTCAATTATGAATGAGGTAGTTCAAATTGGCAATAAATCTTCTGTGACAAGTAGGATCAATCAAATTATCCTCATAATGAGCTTGTAATTTTGTTGCTGGATTCAGAGGGAAAGAAACGAGTGGCAGATGGGAGCAATCATATTCAGAAAGAAGCTCCAATGTGTACTGCTGCTGAGTAATTATGAGGCCATGAGGCTATCTCAATATCTCAAGGCCCAACAAATAATGTAAGTCTCCAAGATCCTTGATTTTAAATTCAGTATCAAGGAATGTTTCGATTGAGTTAGTTCAGCTTAGTTGTTGCTTGTGTAATAAATGTAATCCACATAACAACAATTAATGAAAATGAATCACCATCCGTTTTAAAGAATAAGAACTAATCATTTAAAGAGGAAGCAAATCTCTTGTAATCAAGGGAAGAAATAATCTTAGAATACCACTAGTGTGAAGCCTGTCTTAAACCATAGAGAGACTTGCCAAGCTCACAAACAAGATTAGGACTAGGAGAGGGTTTTCCAGGGGAAACCTCATATGTACGTCTTCTTGTAATTCACCATGTGAAAATGCATTAATTTTATTCAACCGTGATATAGGCCAATATCTTTTGACTACTATAGATACAATGCATCTTATGGTGGTCATCTTCACAACTTGGGAGAAGGTTTCATTGAAATCCACAGCTTCTCTTCGGATATCACTCCTAACAACAAGTCTTGCCTTTAAATTTTCAAGACTCCCATCAGATCTTTGTTTTACTTTGAACGCCACTTACAAGGGAGTGCTTTTTCCCTTGAGGTAGTTGAACTACTTCCCAAGTCTTGTTAGCCTCTGCTTCACGTTCAGATGCCATAGCCTGCTGCCACCCAGGGTGTGTAGCAGCTTGTGCATAAGTAGATGGTTCATCCATAGTAAAAGCAGAAATAAGAACCTGTTGATTAACTGAAGAAGAAAGTATTGAAAAAGGGTATTCAGGAAGAGTGATAGAAATGTAAAACAAGATTAAGGTTAGCGAGGAAAACTACATTGTATATATAGTCAGATAAATAAGTAGGCTTTTTATGCTTTCTGGTGGATCTTCTAGATGGTTTTGCAATAGGTGTGTGAACTGGTGATGGAGAGCCAACAGAACTAGGAGTAGTGTGAGAAAGAAGGGAAGGAGGATGCTGAGCACCCTTAAGGCATATAGGTGCTGATGAATCATCAGGAGGAGTAGAAGAAGTAGAAACATTTGGCTCACTAGGCTCAGAGAATGGTCAAGGCCATAATCTTAAATGTGAGGAGAAGGTGACTAAATGGTAGAAATAAGAGATGACTTGGTATCAATAAATTCACAGGATGAACTACTGTGAAAAGGGAAAATCCCTTCATGAAAACAAACATCTCTAGACAGCATGCCTTTCTTAGAATGTAAATTCAAAAGTTTGTAACCCTTTTCACCATAAGGATATCTAAGAAAACACAAGCTACAACCGTTGGTTCAAATTTGGACCTGTGCTGTGAAAGAGTAGAAGAATAACAAAGGCAGCCAAATCTTTTCAAACCATTGTAATTAGGTGAATGAGCAAAAATAACAGAAAGAATAGAACCTTGTCAAACTTTAGAAGGGAATCCCTTTATCAGGAAGTAGCAGTCAATAAGCTCTCTCCCCAAAAAAATGAATTGGTAAACCATATTGAAACAAAAGAGCTTTAGGGTATTCTAAAAGATGTCGATGCTTCCTCTCATTTATTCCATTTTGTTGAGGATACCAACACGAGAAATTTGATATGTAACCCCCTTAGAATTTTAAAAATCATTGGCTGAAGTACTTTTCCCTAATTCAAGAGCATTATCAGTTCTGATTTTTCTTACTTTAGTGTTAAAAAGTCTTTCACCCATGGCAAGGAAACATTGAAGCGTGAAAAAGCATTTAGAATAGGAATAGGTATATAGAATCCTACTTAGCAGAGAATAGGATTAGGAATAGAAATAGTAACTCTAAGGCTGCATATCAGTCAAGTTGGTTCAGTGTTGAAGTTTACGATTTGACTTATTAGTCATCGATTTGAAAAATATGCTAAACCAAACTATTATAGAATCATTAAATTTGTTAATCCCTTTCTCATCTTTGAGTTTTGACAAGTCCAAACCTGTCAAAGAGAACTCCCAATCTAAGTTGCGCAGACTCTTCACTTTCATGCCGCACTGGGTGTCGGATTCTACGAAAATACATTATTTTTGGCGAATCCGACATGCACCCGCGAATACTTTTGAAGAGTTCAAGCAACTTAACTCCCAATGCATGACTTAACAAATTAGTCTATTTATATTGAAAGAAGTTATGAATTTCGCAGAGTTTCTTGCTTCTTCCTGTTTCGTGTGAGACTTGGGAAGCACGACGTTCCCACTCAGAGACTCCAAGGAAGAAAAAACTTGAAGCTCTTCTACCTGACCTAACTCTCAGAATCTCTTTTTTTCTGCCAAAATTTTGCTTAAAGTTGTATTTGTAAGTTTGTACAAAAGTGTACTCTTAGTTCCATTCTTCTTCTCTTCTTCTTCTTTTTCTCTGGCAAGTTTCGATGTGGTCTGCAATTTCTTTTGATGATTTATCTTTTTGGAAACTCTTAAGTTCCCAAATTAGGTTTTTGTGGTTTTTTTTTCTGGTTTAGGGATTTCATTTTGAATGGATGCAGAAAAGAAGCGTTTTGAAAAAAACACAAAAACCTAATTTGGGAACTTAAGAGTTCCCAAAAAGATAAATCATCAAAAGAAATGGCAGATTGAAATCATCGAAACTTACCAGACAAAAAGAAAAAGAAGAAGATGAGAAGAATGGAACTGAGAGTACACTTATCTAGAAACTTACAAAAACATCTTTAAGCAAAATTTTGACAGAAAAAAAAAGGTTCTAAGAGTTCTCAGACGAAACTGAGAGCACACTTTGTACTCACCTGAATTTTTTGTTTCTGTTACGTATGCTGACCCCTATGAGTAAGTTTTAAACTATACCTTTTGTTGTTTGTAATCTTAAGATTGCAGTGAATCTGATTCCGATGAGGATGAAATTGCAGCAAACTTTTAGCCCTATCTTGGTAAACATGATTCAATTCAATAAGTAGATTAAAATTGTGACTAGAAACACTTATAGCTAGCTTCTTTAATGTGTTGCTGCTCTGTCTATTTGAATTCGTAGGAGATTGAATTGATTCTTTGGTCTACATGATACCCTAGCTGATGTGTTGCTGCTCTTGATACGGTAGCTTGATTATGTTCCAAAGCCAATTTCGTTGGTCTTGTTTGGAGTGATGTACAGAGATTCGTTTTATTCACGTTTAAGCAGGCATTGTCGCTACATAATACACTAGCTCGACTATGTTCCAAGGCCAATTTTGTTGGTCGGGTTTGCAGTCTAATGTACAGAGCTTTGTTTAGTATTCAACTTATAAGCAGGCACACATCGTGATAGAATTCCTTCTATCATTCAAGCTTCTAAAATGAATGGGTAAGCACTTTTGGATTATCAAGAGTGAGTTATCTAATGGCCACTCAAGCTTTTCAGATGTATGGTATGGATGGTAAGTTGTTTTATATTCAAAACCATTTCAACTCACTGCTAAGTGGTTTTCTAGCCATTGTTACTTTGTAAGGTCTGTATAAACTTGAGTGATTTTATTGGAACAAAAAATAGATAAATGACTTTTAAGATCAAAGACTGCAGCACTGCACCTCGATATTACACTTGAAGCACCTGCAGCATAAATTAAACCCTCTTTCCTGTAGGTTCCGCATGTGAGACATGCCTCATGTGGGACAACAGCCACATAAAACAGTTGACTCTGTATAGGGCTTTAGACTTCCAGATTTGTTTTCATGGCCAATCCCTTCCCCCGCCAAGCCTATCATCTCCCCTCCCTTCCCCCCGCCAAGTCTGCAGCATGAGCATTCTGCTGCCCCCTCCATGTAATGCAGTCCTTAACTTGTTCATTGAGAGACGCCACCTGCAGATCTTATTAGAGAAGCACAACTCCAAGTCTCAAGACCTCTCATCAACTTGTTCTCCAACAACCTCTTAATGTCATCTTTATTTGAGGGACTTAGTCACGCTATTATTTTATATCATCTTTATTTGATTGTTTTAATAGGCTACACAGAATTATGATGTCTTTTTTCTTGATTTTGTATTGTGAATCCAAGGCTCACCTTTGAAACATAACATAATCGTACTGACCGTATATTTGTTCTGGAAGTGGAGCCTTATAGTTGTTTAGCTAATTGACCATTTATGGGTTATCTCTATCAACTCTATTTGTTGGTAGAGCCAAAACCATATGCCGAAAACGTGTCCCCACCAGAGTCCAAAGAGGTGGAAATCCCTTTTCATTGGTATTCTAACACGTATTTAGCCAATAATATTTTGGATCAAATAATCATTTTCAAATAAACAAAGCTAAATTACAAGGTGTGTGCGTAGTCCGTCATCAGTTTCGTTTATTGGTATGTGCTGAACTAGTAAAATATTTACAGACGGAGCACAATAAGAAAGAAACTAGAAACATACACTTTGACAATTGGCACATAGCTTTATACTCTAAAGCTGGAAATACTATTGAACATATAATCAAACTACCCTAATTTTCCTACCTCTATACGCTGCTGCTATATTGCATAAGGTTTTAACCGGCATTTTACAACATTTGAACTAGTTAAACTGTATTTACACTTGACAAAAAACTGTGTTTAATTATTGGAAGCAGCTGATTCAGGAGCATCATTATCTGTTGTATGGAACCTCCACTCAAAGACATAATCTTTCGACTGGCAAGCTAACTTCACAGCATTGCAAAAAGCTTTTACTGAATTCTTTTTCCCATGTGCAGCTCCCCATTCTATCTTTACCCAGCAGTTGAACCCATCAGATGACATTGGCACACTGCAAGATGAATCCAAGAACTCAAGTATCACTTCCCCACCAATTCTCTTGCATGCATTGCCAACCATGTAGTCTAGCCAGCAACATTCAGGTTGACCCACCATCTCTTTGTATGCCGAATTTGTGAGCCTTACCTTGTTATTCGAATCTGATACAACAGCTGGCAAGGCCTCTGCTTCAACTTCTTCCTCCACTTCCTCTGGTTTCTTCATAAATTTCTTGTTAGTTCCACCTCCATTTGGAGCCGCCTCCTCATTGATACACCCAATGGAAATACTAGACCCAACTGGGCGCACTGGCTGCGGGATTATAACGGCCGGGCCTGGGCTCTTAGGACCTTGCAACTGAGGCATGAAATCTAATTCTTCAGGGCCATCAGCTGCCAAATTCAAATCGATCCCTCTATTTTCCTCCCCGGAGCTTTTCTCCCCTAGCATAGGAAGAGTAGTGGTAGTACAAGACAGTAGAGGGAGAGTTATGGAATTTGATGGAGTTGTGACAGAGGTACCCAAGCCACATTTAAGAGGGACAAGATTCGGGATTAAAGTGAATTGAGGAACCACATTTGCTCTATAAGAAGGAGAAGCAGCCACTACCTGATGATGAGTAGGAATTTGGCCCGCAGGAAAGTAATTAGCCCTGACTCTTTTCAAAGAAGGTGGACCAAGGGCAGTCCTTCCTCTCTTCCTAGTCCTTGTTGGCCTTGCTTGTAATTGAGGCCATACATTTCTCAAGAAAGGGGACTTCTGAATATTTGGGGGCAATCCACTAGGATTATCCTCTGAAACAGGACTAGTTGGAGCCTCAGGCTTTGGTGCTATTGGCCTGTATCTAGCCATGATCTCGGCTGTCTTTGAGGTTGAAGGGTACGGATTCAAAGTCTGCATCATTTTTTATTTTTTATTTTTTGAACAAAAAAAGAACCCTTTCAAAACTCCTCTTACCAAAAAAAAACACCCAAATTCGAAGAAACAGAGAAGAGGGTTGAGGGAAAATTGGTGGGGCTGAAGGTAGAGGTATAAGAAGAGTGATATAAACCAATTAGAGTACGGCAAAACATGAAGTAAGAGAAAAGGTTAAAATGACACTTGGAAACATACGGTGGGTACGTGTTTGAGCAACTTAAAATAAAAGGGACATGTGGGATTACAAGAGACTTTTGAACTTGCATGCATGCTTTACACTTATCACACCCTAAGCTTACTCTTAGCTGTCTCTCCTTCGGTTGTGAATTAAGAGCAGTATCATCAGAAAAGAAAAGACACCTTAAAATCTTCATTCATTTACTAATTACCCATTACCCACCCACTGTTTTTAAAATCATATTTCATGTGTTGGTACTTTAAAAAAACAGCATAACCGTATGTGGAAAAAAGGGTAAAGTCTTGTCTTAGTAGAGGGTAAGTCAGTGGGGTGGGGGGTGCAGTGAGCATCTACCAATCAGGCGGTGGGCGCTCATCTCATCGCACCGAAGAGAAAGAGCCTTTTGTGGGACAACGCGTGTGGACGTGGATCTCATGCATGCCTACACCTATCAGATTTTTCTTCTTTTTGGTTCCCTCTTTGCCTTTTGAAAAGAAAACAAACAAATAGAGGTTCAAGTATATATTATGCCTATAGACAATGTACTGTTAAAATCTTTTACCGTACCAAGACTTCGAATTAGTTTAAGATAAGAAGATTACTGATTTGTTATTATATTATTATTATAAGTAAATGTAAGGTAGACAAAGCATCACTAAGGGATGTGGTGCAGCGGATGTAGCTACTTCTTCCTTAACTAGAGGTCTCGGGTTTGTGGCCGCTCCTTGGTAGGGAGTGTTTATTACCCCAAATGGGGCCTTACATGATATAGTCGAACTCCAATATGGACATCGGTGTTTATTACCCCAAATGGTGCCCTACATGAATATAGTCGAATTTCAATGTGGACATCAGACATCACGTGAAAAACACACACACAAAAAAAAAGGTAGACAAAGCAGAGAAGATTACTTTTTTCTTTTATAAAATATAAAATATTACCATACCAACGTATATATTTACAACCTAAAGAGCATCTAGTGATTTTGGCCATATGATTATTAGATCTTAACAAAGACAAAAAAAAGAAATATAAACACTGATCTAATTATTGAAATTGAATTCTGATATCTTTAAATTTTTTTCATGCATTTCAACATGGCAACCTGCAGATCAATTTCCTTTTGAATTTGAGTGCTTACAGATTCAAGTTTCACATTTGTTATTATATAAGTATCTATTAATTATTATTAAAAGAAATAGATTAAGCTATTTATTTATGAAAAGAAAAGAAAAACAGAAGATTTAAGTTATTTGAATTAGTTACTTATAAAGGTTGCTTGCAGTGCTGTCTATGATTTTGCGAATTATTTGTCAGTGCTGTTTATGATTTTGCGAATTATTTGTCAATTTTTTTAGGAAGTTGTTTAGAATGTTAAATATTAGCTATTTGGAACCTTCTTCAGAAAGCTACAGGTGTCCGAAATAAACTACGAAATGAACCTTCATAATTTGGTATATTCATAAGGTCATTATTTGCATTTTAAAGTTATTAACGATCTACATATGTACACTTTATTTATAGAACAGGCTGATTAATGAGTACTTCTATACAATTTAAGCAATAAATTTAAAATATATATATATAAATTATTTTTCTAAGTAATGCAAAACATACTCCAATCATTAACGAGAATCAAATCAAATCGCAAAGTGAATCAACCTAAGAGAAAAAAATTCAATTAATGGTTTAGTTTGACTTGATTAGACATTGAGGAAAAAAATCTAGCTATATTTGGTTTGATTTGGTTTTAACTTTAAAAAATTAATTCGAGATTAAATCAATCCACACACTATATACATATTACTTCAAATTTGACTTCGAATTTCGGATGGTCTAATAAAGATTATAGTCCATAGATATGTAGAGATAATTACCTTTTTGATTTTTTAATAAAATATTTATTATTTTTAAATATATTTTTTATTTATTATCTCAGTATACCATATTTTGAAAAATATTTATCATTTATAGCAACTGTACTATGCAATAAAAGTGAATTATATATGTGTTATATTTATTTGGGTTAAAAAAACTATAATATGCGTTGAAAATAAATTATGTATGTAATATAGATGTATTATATTATGTATAAAAATGAATTCACATGCTATATAGTATATAGATTTATTGTAAGTGTTTTGAAATTTATTAAACTTATTTTGATGAAAACTCTAAATTATATATTTAAAGTAAATTATCCCATTGTTTGGTTTGACTTTGCTTTTCAACTTTGGACAAACTTTCTTTCGATTCCCTTTTTTCTCGGCAAAAGGCACATTCATCTTTATTGGGTCTAGATCTTGACTTGGGTCTTCCCTTCATGTTCTCTTTTGATTATGAAAACGACCTTTCGTAACTAATGCTTCTCCTTCTCTACTTTTTTGTTTCTCTTTCTTTCTTTTTCAGTAGGGGGCGTCTGGTAGGATTTTATGGGCCAAGGAACAGGAAACAAGCGATTTTGACAGTTTTCTATGGTGTTAGCCTACGGAATCTGGTGCCGCAAGGGGCTTCGACGGAACATTCTCAAAAAATCACATGAGTGGGTCCACAACGAGCCCGGCAAGAGGCCTAGGTGGCCCGATGGAGGCGGGAGACGCCTGGTGGAATTTTTTGGGCCATGGATTATGAAATAGACGATTTCAGCAGTGTTTTGTGGGTGTTTACCTACGAATTCTGGCGCTGTAGGGGGGCTCCGATGCAACATTCTGGAAAAATCATACAAGTGGGTCCACAACAAGCCCGCGAAGAGGCCAAGGTGGCCCGGCATAGCGGGGGTGCCTAGTAGGATTTTATGGGATAAGAAGTAGGAAACAAACGATTTCGACAGTTTTCTGTGGGTGTTAGCCCATGGATTATGGCGCTGCAGGGGGTTTCGGCGCAACATTCCCGAAAAATCACACGAGTGAGTTCGCAACAAGCTCCGAAAGAGGCCCAGGTGGCCCGGCGGTCGCGGGGACGCCCGGTAGGATTTTATGGGATAAGGAACAGGAAACAGGTGATTTGATAGTTTTCTATGGGTGTTAGCCCAATGATTTTGGAGCTGTAGGGGGATCCGGCGCAATATTCCCGAAAAATCATACTTGTTGGTCTTCAAGGAGCCCGGAAAGAGGCCCACGTGGCCCGGCAGCGGCGGGGGACGCATGATGGAATTTTATGGGCTAAGGAACAGGAAATAGACGATTCTGGTAGTTTTCTGTGTGTGTTAGCCCACGGATTCTGGCGCTGCAGGGGGCTCCGACGCAACATTCCTGAAAAATCATACGAGTCAGTCCGCAATGAGCACATGCAAAGGCCCAGGTTGCTCGACGACGGTGGGGGACGTCTTGTGGGATTTTATGGGCTAAGGAACAAGAAACATGTGATTTCAGCAGTTTTTCGTGGGTGTTACCCACGAATTCTGACGCTGCAGGGGGCTTCGGCGCAACATTCCCAAAAAATCATACTAGTGGGTCCGAAACGAGCTCGAAAAGTTGCCCAGGTGGCCCGACGGCGGAGGGGGACGCTGGGTGAGATTTTATGGGCCAAGGAATAGAAAATATGCGATTTCGGCAGTTTTCTGTGGGCCTTAGCCCACGGATTCTGGCGCTGCAGGGGGCTCCGATGCAACATTCCCGAAAAATCATACAAGTGGATCCGCAACAAGCCCGAAAGAGGCCAGGTGACTCGATAGCGGCGGGGGACGTTTGGTGGGGGTTATGATGGAAGTGGGGAGGTGGGAGGATTTTTTTTTATTGAATTTTACTTTATAAAAAATTGAGATTAGTAGATTGGAGTAGGAAGGAAAATTTTTTTCATTGAAAAAAAAATTTTGTAGTGGGAATGGGGGTTAAAAAAATTGAACTTTTTCTTAAAAATATTTTTCTTTAGAAAGTATTTGGGAGTTGGGGTTGGGGGTAGAGTGGAAAAATTTAACATTTTTTTTTTATCTTTCTTTAATTTTTTTTGAAGGGAAAGGGGGAGGGTTATGATTAGGAATGGAGGGTGGGGTGGTGAAAAAATTTAACTTTCTTTTTTGATTTTTTTAAAAAAGTATTTGGAGGTACGGGGTCCGGTGGGTCTTGGAGATGATTTTTTTTTTTAATTGGGATAGAGTGTGGTGTAGGGGACGAGTGAGAGGTAAGTAGAGTGGACAAATATTTCTTGATATTTTCTAATTTAAAATTATAGGTGATAGACGCGCGGGTAGGGTGGGGATGAGGATTGGCGGTGGGGCGGGAGTGGTGGGTGATAGCGTATGAAAGTAAAAAAATTCATTTTTTTATGAAAAAATAATTATTTGGGAGTAGGGTTGGGGTGACAGAGAGTGAGCACTAACAATCTAGCTTTGATTTTGATCTTTTTTTTCTGCTTCAAGAGAATAAAGTGGGTTGGAACTATTTTTACTTAAATCATATGTGACCAAATCCATATTTACCCATATTTTATGTGGATGAATTGTGATCCGATCCATTTTAGCTCAATCAATATTCAATCCATCCAAATCCAATGTCATCCACCCATTTGTCATTTCTAACGTCGTGCCATGAGACTAGTATATATATAAGATACTCACTTGATTACTTGTAAAATATTCTTTGGAGGAGATTATTTTGGACCATAATATTAACCAACGTTTTTCACATTTTAGTTAAGAATTAATGGTAAAAAATATAGTATTTAAATCATTATCTTTTTGAGAGTTTTATATCTTAATTATTAACATATTGTTGGAAAAAATGATTCTAATATCTTAAAAAAATTATTTTATTTTCTATTATATTGAAAATATTATTTTACTATGTCCGAAATTATTCACTTTTATAAAAAGTCATTGATTACCATTATATGGGTCTTAATATCTTTTTTAATTTCAATATTTAATTGATCAAATATCATTATTTCTTCATTATTGTCCAACGGATATTTCTTTAAGGTGGATTGCCTTGATGCCATTTGACTTTAACTTATGCAATTTCATATCATTGGCACTGACATATGGTGTTACTATATATATGTGTTACTTAATTCTAATGTGAGTGTAAAAGGAGAACACATATCTCTAAGAAATAATCTTTTCTTCTGTTAGTATGTAGAGTTTCTTCTTTAAATCTTTTGTTAGATTCTAGCTCCTAATTTTGTACTAGAAAAGCTTGTTAAATTCTGGGGATACACCCATATCGGGTGAAATATCCTTAAGGACAATGTCTTTTGGCATGCGTCAAGCTAGGTGAATTTCTTACAAGTGTTCGTGATGAAATATTCGTATTCGTGATAATAAAGTGTTCATTTTTGTGATGATGTTCGTGTTCGTAAAAATAAAGTAGTTTTCGTAAGAATTTACAACACATATCAAGTAAAGATATATTTCAACGAAGAAGCTGAAAAATAGAAGTTAAATTCACTCAATTTATATTCATTAAAGAGAACACTTGAAATCATGAAGAGAACAAAAAAAATAAAAGACATTTTTTTACACAACAAAAAAGTGTTGAAATCTCTCCTATGTTTGAACGTACAATATCCTGGCGATGGGGAAAGTTTAAAATGCATTATGGTGACATCAATATTTTGAGACCATATGTTTCTGTTAATAATTATTTCCACATTGAAATTAAGAGCATAGTAAGAGCATCTATCATGGCAAAATAGATTTATCGAGTTTAATTGGAAACTTTTGGACCACGTCCTCCCTTAAGTTTATATATATATATATACACACACAAACGTACATCATTTGAGATGAAAAAGATATACTGACTTGAAAATATTCATAGAAAAATTTCTTGAAAATAAGAATTTTCAATCCTTTAAATTATCAGCTATAAAAGATAAAAAGGATCTATTACTTTAAAAATATTTTCAAGAAGGGCTCGGATTTTCAATTATTTGGTCGATTAAGTTTTTTTGAAAAATATTTATTTTAATATATAAGTTCTTCGAAAATGAGAAAAATGACTTCAGAAAAATAAGTTTAATAAGTGATATTTTGTGTTGATTGTCTCCTCCTCACTTCCAATACATCTCATTGTCACCCCACTCCGTAGCTTCTGGCCCTACCATCCTTAGTGGCGGAGTCAAAATTTTAATTGAGAGGGTTCAAAATATGAAGAAGTAAACACAGGAATTAGCCGAAGAAGGTTTGATATCTATTATATATACATAAAAGTTTATTTTAACTATGTATATATAATACAATTTTTTGTCAAAGGGGGTTTAGATGAATGCCACTTGACAGTATGTTGGCCTCGTCCTTGACCACCCCACACCTCTATCATCCTCATATAGTATTCGTATATATCTTGTACAAATATTTTTGTAAAATATCTTTTATTTATATAATGAACACTAAAAACAAAAATAAAAGAAACACTTATTTTCTTTAAAAATATTTTCCCACACACTTTTAAGTAGAATGATATTCGAAAATGCTTTCACTTAGAGTTGAACTAACGGACTTCTACTAAAGTAGCGGAGACGACCCAAATGAGTTCTCTTTGTTTGTCAATAATCGGTACTTTAGTACATTTTGCATATTTTTAATTCTACAAAATATTCAAAAAGAAATTATTTTTTTAAATGACTTTTTAAATTGTCTGCGCTTCTTTCAATTGTGAAGTAGCAGTTAGTCAATGCAACTTTCTCATTATGGGTCATCCACAAACAGTCGCGCTATGTTTTTAAACATAAGGGTTAGGCTGCGTACATCTGACCTCCCCTTGCTCCGCAATGGGCGAGAGCCTTTGACGCACTGGGATAATATTGTTGTAGTGTTGTATCGAGTATAAATTTGATATCAAGGATGTTGGATTCCATATATCAAGGATGAAATAATCTCATTTAACCTTTTCAGAGAATTTAGAGGATTTTGACATTAAAGTTTTGGTATCACATAATAAATTCATATCTTCCACTCTTTAAAACTAAGGAAAAAATATTTGTAACGGCAATATACTTAATTAGCTTCATATCAGTATGTCTAATTATAGCAATATATTTGTAACGTTTAATTCTTTTGCTAAAAAGAAAAAAAAATCAAATGTCAAATGCATGATTTTCAACTTTCTCTAAAAAATATCTCTAAAGTTTCAATCATGTCTAATGGCAACAATGGTGCTAAAAAAGCTGAAGAATTACATCCTCATCCAGTTATGGAACAACTTAAGAATGTACAATATTGTGTTAACAGCCCACCACCTTGGGGTGCGTGCAAATTTTAGAAATGACAGAGTTTAAGTTATATACACTGACAGTTTGTACGTTTAACTAGTTATTAAGTTTCCTCTTTCAATTATTGTTTATAAAGATTTGAAATATTGCAGGGGAAGCATTGTTCTTGGGGTTTCAGCATTACATATTGAGTCTTGGTAATATTGTCTTAATTCCAAGCATCATAGTTCCTCAAATGGGTGGTGCCAATGTAAGAATTTCCTTCTCTTTCTCTTCTCATTTTTAATTGATTTTTTATTTACTACGTTAAGGTAGGAGATTATAAGGTGGAGAATCAATAAAATAAACGTTTAAAGTAGACAACCAACTGAGCTAATAAGATCCTCTTTCTCCCTGTTTTCACCATTCTAACTAAGTTAGCGTTTGATCATAGATTTTTTGAGTAGATTTTGAAAATATATCTTCAATATTTACCAATTCCCAAAAAGTGATGTTGGAACTTTCACTCGCAAAACTTCAAAATTTTTAAGTAAAAATGCATGTCCAGACACAACTTCAAAAATTAAACTTTTAAGTATTCAAGTTTCAATTTTAATATCTATGGCCAAACAGGAGCGGAGTTTGCTTTTTTCCCACTAAATGATTGATCATGTGTATTCCTATCCTTATATTGATTCAACTGATTTTCAGACAGTTTTCAAATTGTAGGATGAGAAGGCAAAAGTAGTACAGACATTGCTTTTTACTTCAGGAGTGAATACATTACTACAATCCTTGTTTGGCACTAGATTGCCATTGGTAATGGGTGGTTCGTATGCATACTTGATACCGGTTACCTCAATTATCCAGGCTAATAGTTCCTCAGTTCTTGAGAATCCTGAACTGGTAATGTAACATTGTTCAGGCGGATCCAAGACTTTAAAATCATGGATTTCAACCTTTAAGTTCTTGCTGTTGAAAAGCGTCAGAACTAGAGGGACGGAAAGGGGTTCATCTGAATTCTATTAATTGTATATGTAATAGCTGATGAACCCCTTTTTGAAAATCCTGCCTCTGTCACTGTCGCTGAATCACTGCACTTCTGAAATTATGAGTTGCAATTTTAGTAATTTTTGGTTCCGTGTTGAAACTAGGGAGCTGATTTTTCTTTTATTTGTTTTCATGACTGATATTGCAGAGGTTTATTCGTAGGATGAGGAGCATACAGGGGGCTCTTATTGTTACTTCTAGTTTCCAAATTCTACTAGGCTTCCTTGGCCTATGGAGAAATGTTGTTAGGTGTGTGTTAATATGTTATTCTTCTTTTCTCCAGTGACATCAACTTTATATCGTATACTGCATAATTCTGTGGCTCTTAATTAAATTCTATAATTTAGGTTACTTAGCCCTCTATCTGTGGCACCACTTGTTACCTTTACTGGACTAGGGCTCTACTATCTTGGCTTTCCATTGGTGAGAATTCTAATCCTAGATTTCTCTTATATAAGCATATGCTCTTTGTAAAGATGAGAAACTCAAATTGCTGAAAACAATAATAACCACCACACCGCAGTCACAGTCAAGTTTGGGTTCGCTATAGATTGCTGAAAACATGCTCACTAATTATTTGTTGTAACCTTTGTTTTGTAGATTGCAGAATGTATCGAAGTTGGGATACCACAATTAATTTTCATGGTTGTCATTACACAGGCAAGTAACGAATTTAAGTTTGGATTGTACCTTGTTACTTATTCATGAGGTTGTTGTAAAGGATACTATAGTGTATGTATTCTCTTTGCCATTACACTATCCTTTTTTGTGCACTGTGCTTAACTTTCTCCTTATTTATAGATTTCCGATTTGACATGTAATGGTAATAATATTTCATATTGTTAACACTTGCTTCCCTGATGTAATAATGTTCTTGCAGTATCTACCAACATATCTCAAATTAACGAGGCTCAAATGTGACCGGTTTGCAATGCTCTTCTCTATAGCAATTGTATGGTTTTATGCAGCAATCTTGACCTGGAGTGGTGCATACAAGAATGCAAATTGCCGCACTGATAGCTCTGGACTCATTGCCGGATCTCCTTGGTGACATCAGCAAGCGGCAATTCCTATTTCTTTATCATTTCTGTCGGGAGTCTGACTTATGCGCGTCACTTTATGCAGGATCGACATGCCATATATATTCCTGTGGGGGCTTCCAACTTTCAAATTTGCAGATGCTTTTACTATGATGATCGCTTCTTTTGTTGCTTCTGTGGAGGTCTGTTCTCTGAACCTCTACTTATCTGTTTTCTATTGATATGTAACACATAAATCTTCGTAGTTCTGAATCGTTTAGGTACACTGGTCTTTTATTTGTATAGTGAAAATTACTCTTCAAATTCACTTTGAGTACTTATGCTTGTAGTCAACTGGTGTATTTCATGCGTCAGCGAGATATGGAAGTGCTACACCGGTGCCACCTTCTGTCATTAGCCGAGGTGTTGGCTGGCTGGTGAGATCAAATATGCTCTTCTATCCCCCTTTTTACAAGTTTCATTTACCTCATGAATTTTAATTCGTCGCAGGGGATTGGGACTATGCTAAATGCCCTTTTTGGTGGTGTCACTGGTTGCGTTGCTACAGCGTAACAATCTTCTATCTTTTTAATCTAAAATTCCTCATACTATGACTTAGGCATGGATGGAGATGAACAATTAACTATGATTCACAGGGAAAACGCTGGTCTATTGGCAATGACAAGAGTTGGAAGCCGAAGAGTCGTGCAAATCTCTGCTGCTTTTATGATTTTCTTCTCCATCTTAGGTATGCTTACATTGTGTTTCTACCAAAACTAGATGCTTTTTCCCTGTAATGTATCGATTTAATCGTGACACGCTTTACTGTTTGCTAGGAAAATTTGGAGCAATCTTTGCTTCAATACCTGCATCAATCATGGCTGCAGTATATTGCATCTTCTTTGGATATATCTGTATGTAACTCTTAAATCGTTTTTATTAAATGCAACTTATTTTCCATATGACATTTTACCCATTGATTGACTTGCAGCATCTGCTGGTCTTGGATTTCTCCAATTCTGTAACCTTAATAGCTTTAGAACAAACTTCATATTGGGATTTTCTCTTTTTCTGGGATTTTCTTTACCACAATACTTCAGAGAGCGTCACGCGTGCTCTGTATCTGATCCTCTTCATACACATTCAAGATGGGTAATCACAAATTTTCATCCATTAAACGTTACAAATAAACTCGTACTGATGTTATTCCTTTTGACTGTAGTTCAATGACACAATGTCTGTCATCTTCATGTCACACGCTACGATAGCTGCTGCAGTTGCTGTATTCTTGGATAGGACTCTTCCATTTAGTAACGATGAAGCTCGAAAAGACAATGGCTCGCATTGGTGGGATAAGTTTGCGGTATATGCCAAAGATGTTAGAAGTGATGAGTTTTATAAATTACCATGCCAACTTAATAGCTTCTTCCCTTCTTATTAGTCAAAAATAAATGTCATCACTGTTGAAGTTGATTTATTGTGTTACAACAAAAATTGTCTTATGCCAAAACTGATCTACTGACAAAATTATGCTTCTTGAGCCACTTGACATAATTTTGTTGCTTGGCTAATGATTATCAAAGAGGATTTATTTCTATGCCAAATCAGAGAATAATGCTGCGAAACATGCATAATTAGAGGTAATTTTTGATCGATTTGGATTGATGAATGGTGTTGGATTCCAAAAGGTGTGAATCGAAAATGAAGTGTTTTTGTGACTTCCCTGATAAAACACAGTAATCATAATGTTATACTATCTTTTGTTGGCTATAGATAGTGACGTTTCTGTCATTTTTCATCTACGAATTTCTAAGTTTTATCCTCTGTTTTTCTTAAAAACTCAAATGTGATATGTTAAGTGAAACTTCAAGTAAATCATTCTTTTCTATATTTTGGTTCCTTGAGAGGAATAATTTAATTTTTTAAGGATACACCGTGAATATAATAAGCTCGATTATTCATTCTTTGATACAGGTTTATTATCTTTTTTACTTGAAATGATTCTCAACCATATAAATATCTAAGAATGATTTTAGATCATATGTTTTAAAAGTCTTACTCTTTTTCTTAAATAACATGCCAAGTATAAGGATGCCACGTAAAATGAGACGAGAGTGTTATTTTTAAAATTTACTGGTCATAGTTTATTGTATAGAGATCTAAGCTAGTAACAAATGGTCACTTGAGTTTCAATTTGTTTTCCATAGTGAGTCAAAAATTTCTTTAGCCCACATACTTGAATTGAATTTGTTTAGCCCCACCATTTGGCGTGCAAAACCTCTTCCTCACTGAAGGTTAACTCTTCTATCCCTGCCAACAAGGGTTGTGGTACAGTGGCAAGTACTCCTTCATCCTCAATAAGAGGTCTCAGGTTTCAATTCCCAGGGTACTATGAAGTCGCCTATGTTAGGCAACGCTTTATCCCTCAAAGAATTTCCCGATGCGAATCTGAACTTAGTCGGTAGCCCTGGCCTCCCTGCTTCTCCAATATGGTGGAGTCTCAAATAGGTGAAAGACTTATATTATTTTTTTCAAAAACAGAACATAAAAGAAAAAAGAAGTTACTAGGAATAAACTATGAACTTGTCCTTGTTCAACTTTTACGTGCACATGAAATTGTCATTAAATTATAATTTTCTATTTATAAGGGGATATTTAACGTGTGGATACCCATAAATTCAAGGCTGCTTATTTTCCTTCCATGTTTTAGGTAGCTACTTCGTCTTTTCTTGTTTGGCTAATTATCTTGTTTATAGACATGAACTAGGTCTATACTCTTATTAATAAGTTGAGTTGTGCATATACTTTACCCAGATTCCACTTGTGATACTAATACTAATTAAGTTGTTGAAGAGTCCACATAGGATAAAAAGGATGGGTGATTTTCAGTGGCAGAGTCAGGATTATCACTAAAGGAATTCGACATAATGTCTACTATATTCATATCAAAAATTATTTTATCATATATAAATAATATAAGTTATAGTCTAAGGAGGTTCGGATGAACCCTACCAAAGGACTAATAACTCCCCTCCTGGTGATTTCCTTGTATGTCCTTGGACAATTTTTTCCTCGTGGGCGAGCTTTGGGTACTACTGTGGCCCAAATTTGAAATTGCCCACCTTCCAGGCAATGAATTGCATAGCAACTCTTCAGAAAATCTTTCTAAAACTGCCGACTTTTCTAAGCAGAACTATGAGTCTAATGTATTGCATAGCAAGTCTTCAGAAGATCTTTCTAAAACTGCTGACTTTTCTAAGCAGAACTATGAGTCTAATGTATTGCATAGCAAGTCTTCAGACGATCTTTCTAAAACTGCTGACTTTTCTAAGCAGAACTCTGAGTCTAATGTATTGCATAGCAAGTCTTCAGAAGATCTTTCTAAAACTGCTGGCTTTTCTAAGCAGAACTATGAGTCTAATGTATTGCATAGCAAGTCTTCAGACGATCTTTCTAAAACTGCTCAACTTTCTAACCAGAACTGTGACTCAGTCATTAGAATCTTGCGTGCTAAGTTTGATAGTCGGTTGGAAATTTTGGAAAGAAATTTCCTACTCTTTTTCGAGGTTAACACTAATTGTTTGTGTATATATAATCATATTGCCAAGTATAGCAGTTAATCTTATAACTTAAAGTGAAAAACTTTCCTTAATATCACTAGATGGTTGATGCAGTTGTGTCCTATGCAGTTGAAAAACTGGGGGATTTCCTCATAGAGGAAGTTACCCTGCGCCAAAATCTCAGAGAGAATGTTCGTTGGCTGAGAAATGAACTGTCTTTCATGCAAGATTTCCTCAAAGATGCCGAAAAAAAACAAGCACAAGATAACCTCGTGCAGCGATGGGTATTTGAAATCATTACTGTTGCTAATGAAGCTGTTGCAATCTTAGAAGCATACAGTTTGGATGCACGAAAAGATGGTGATTATGCTGTTGGGTTCATTGATCGTCTTAAGGCTTGTGCTTGCATCTGTAAGAAGGAGGCCAAATTTCGCAACATTGGGAAGGACATCCAGTCCCTCAAGGAAAGAGTCATAGATATCTCTCGAAAAAGAGGTACCTATGGTATTACTCAGATCGATAATAATACTGGAGATGGGCCAAATGATCCATCTTCGTCAGTAATAAGAACATTGAGGAGAGCAGTGTCCCATGTAGAGGAAGATCAGCTCTTTGTGGGCTTTCAAGAGGACTTTCAAAGACTACTTGATGAGCTTCTCAAAAAGGAGCCTCGCCGAAATGTCCTTTCAATTTATGGTATGGGTGGGCTGGGCAAGACCACTCTTGCAAGAAAGCTATATAACTCCCCAATTCTAATCACTAGCTTCAAAACTCGTGCTTGGATATGTGTCTCTCAACAATATAGTATTCCAGATCTCCTTCGGAGTATCATAAAATCGATCCAAGGTTGCAGTGAAGAAACGCTAAAATTGTTGAAGAAGATGTCCGAGAGAGATCTAGAAACTCACCTCCGTGATTTATTGAAAAAGTGCAAATACCTTGTGGTGGTTGATGATGTATGGCATCGAGAAGCTTGGGAGAGCCTGAAAAGAGCCCTACCAGATAACAACAATGGCAGTAGAGTTATCCTTACAACACGAAAGGAGGAAGTGGCTGAAAGAGTAAATGACAAAGGTTTCTCCCATAAACTTCGGTTTCTAAATAAAAGAGAAAGTTGGGACCTTTTATGCCAGAAACTACATCCGGAGAATAAGATGATTGGCGCTGACTTGTTCCCCCCATCAATGGAAAGGCTAGCTAAGGAAATGGTGGGGAAGTGCAGAGGCTTACCACTTGCCATTGTGGTACTGGGCGGGCTACTTTCCTACAGAAGTGGGGTGGACGAATGGCAAAAGGTGAAGACACACCTTTGGCAGCATATGAAGAATGACTCGATCGAGATCTCTCACATCCTCTCATTGAGCTACAATGATTTGTCACTTGAGCTCAAGCAATGTTTTCTGTACTTTGGCATTTTCCAAGAAGATGAAGTGATTGATTCTGAAAAGTTGATGCATTTGTGGCTGGCAGAGGGATTCATACCAAGAATTGGAGAAGAACATATGGAGGATGTTGCTGAAAACTTCCTACGTGAGCTAACAAGTCGAAGCTTGATTCAAGTGACGGAGTCATTCTTTGATAAAATTCTTACATGTAGGATACATGACCTACTTCGTGATCTTGCCATACAAAAGGCCATGGAGGTTCACTTGTATGACATTTATGATCCAAGAGTAAACTCCGTCACTCCATTTCGTCTCCGACATGCTATTCATGCGCAAACTCAAAGGTATCTTTCACTCGATCTTTCTGAATTGAAGTTAAGATCAATATTGTTCTTTGATAAGGAATTTAAAATCATGGACCACAGTAAAATGTCCATGATATGCCGTAGAACATTCCCGTATCTATATGTTCTAGACTTGGAGAACATCCTTTTTGATGGAGATGAACTACCTGATGCTATCGGCAATTTAGTACACCTCAAGTTCTTAGGCTTGTCTAACACCAATGTTTTAAAACTCCCATCCTCTATTGGCAAACTAAAAAGCCTACAAACGCTGAACGCATTGATATATGACCATTGCACATGCGAACTACCTCCTCAGATAGCGCAGCTCACAAATTTGAGACATTTAGTTGCTCGATATGAGGTTCCTTTGCAAGTTGACAGGCTGACAAATCTACAAACTCTTAAATATATTCGTTGTGATCAATGGAAAGATACTGATGCTGCTTGTTTGATCAACCTTCAAGAATTGGGCATGGAAAGAATTAGGAAATCTTATTCCCTAAAATCGATTGGCAGCCTGAAAAGCCTCAGGATCTTGTTTCTAGCTTGCCAATACGACGAAACTTTTCCTCCCCTTGAACCTCTTTCTTATTGTGAAAACCTTCACAGATTGTGGTTGACAGGGAGAATAGAAGAACTAGCAGAGTTAAACAAGCTGCCAAAATCCATCAGTGAGTTAGTCCTAGAGTGTGCAGGATTCGAGGAAGATCCAATGCCAATTCTGGGGAAGTTTCCAAACTTAAGGCATCTAAAGTTATCTTGGGCTTACAAGGGAAAGAAAATTACTTGCACGGGCAACAGTTTTGCTCAACTGGAGACCCTTATACTTGGTAATCTTGAAAATCTAGAAAGCTGGCATCTTCACACAGCTGCTATGAGTGTGATTAAAAGTGTGAGTATATTTTCGTGTCCGAATCTGACGAAAATTCCAGAAAAAATGGAACATATTTGTGGTGCTTGATGGTAATCAAAGACAACGGGATCTGTTCCCAGATTAACTAGTTTTGAACTTGCTGCATATCTGAAGCTTTTGAGGTGAGTCATTCCATCCTTTACTTTATTCCATTTATCATTAACTTAATGCTTCCTAAATTGGTACTAATTAATATCCTCCTGCGTGCAGGGGCGGAGCTACCTGGTGGTCGCCTGAACCTCCTTTGTCGGAAAATTGCTCTGTATACAAAGGTCTAATTCTAATTTATGTAATTAAATGAACCCCTTGGGACACCTAAGAGAAGCATAGCTCAGCAGTTAGGAGTTTTAGAATAGCAAAGCGGTTTGAACCCATGCAGCGCATTATTTTAACCCATAGTCGGTGTATATTTAATGTACAGTCAGACTATATTTGGTTTTTGAGTGTGTCATAATATATATTTAGTGTATAGCGTATGTATAAGTAGTCAGCATATACTTTACTTTTGGCAATTATATTGCATAGTCGTGTATATTTTTTTATGATTTTTGGTTATTTTTGTATGTAAATAAAAGAGAGTTATTTGTTGTGAATAAATTAGTTTATTGTATGTATTTCAAATTATCCCTTTATTCTTCTTCTTTTTCATTATTATTATTTTTTTAATGTTATTTCTCTTTTCATGTATTACCTCGAAGTAATTCTTTACAAAATGATGAATTGTTATTATCTCCTGAATATGCATTATACTATTAGTAACTCAATCCTTGCACCTTTTTAAAGAATGTTGATGATTTTCAAAGTAACATATTATTGAATGAGTGGGTGGGGTGGCGGTCAGGGGGTTTCCTACATTCAAAATTGGAGATGCTTTTACCAGGATGATTGCTTCTTTTGTTGCTTCTGCAGGGGTCTGTTCTCTGATCCCTTATTTGTTGTCTAGTGAAATGTAACAGTCTCCCTATCTTATGTTGCTAAGAAAGTAGGCTGCAAGAAATTTTCACAGTGAAATAAAAAAACAACATTACCCCAATGCCTCAAAGGCTCCTGCTCATTGCGGGGTAAGGGGATCGGATGTACGCAGTCCGACCCCTATGTTTAAAAACATAGCGCGACTGTTTTCAGATGACCCATGATGAGCGTCGAAAGTTGCATTGACTAACT
>JAABOM020000084.1:24650914-24684432 GCA_011800125.2 Solanum clarkiae | reverse complement strand
CTTGCTTTCTACTTTATATTTAGTATCTTTTGCTTTTGGGGCCTGATATTTTTAAGATGGGGGTCTTCCAGAAATAGTCTCTCTATCTCTCTGAGATAGTGGTAAGATATGCGTATATTTTATCCTTCTCGGACCCCACTTACGGGATTTCGCTAGATATGTTGGTGTTGTTTTTGAATTTTGACGATTTTAGGGTAATTTCCTTTTTTGTCTCTAGTAATTGAATAAAAAACTTAAGTTTTCCAAACTTTTTTTTCTGACTTTGTCTATCTTCCTTCCATTACAATGCGTTTCTTCTTTTTCTCACCATTTCTGAATTTTTTTCACTCTTAGCACGACAGAAGTATTCTATTATCGCATCATTTCGATGTTTCAATGACTTAATATGAATGACTTATAGCACGATTGATTTTTTAATATCTTTTTAAAATATGATCGTTCAATTTTGAGAAAGATTTTGCGAAAAATAAAAATGTACACCCAAAATTAAGGCTATTTACATGATAAGACAATTTAAAATATTGTATCCTCAACACTAATTAGAAAATGACCACTCTTTTGTACTAATTTCACAATTTTGATGACTTTTCTTAATATGCACCACATGAATTCTTGTTCTTAATGTGCACACTCAATGCACAAAATCACAATAGTATCAACCAATAATTAATATATAGTAATGCTTGATCAAGTTTTTAAGAAATTAAAAGTATTTTTAGAAAAAAAAAAAAGTAAGGTTCTTCGTCAAATTTTAGGGTAAAATAAGTGTTTTAGGGTAATAAGAGAAGTTATCTTTTAAAAGCCACAGAAAATAATATTTTCCTAAAACTAACGACTGGGATGAAAAGTAATTGGTAATTTTATAAATATAATAAAAGTAGAAAAATAAATAACGGACAGCAACAACACAATATATAAAGACACGAGTAGTCTTACTAACTTACTTAATTACAATAGCAGGACAAACATCCCACCCCTAATAGCCTATTAATCTTCTATCCTAATACACGACCTCCATTTTTTCTATCTAATGTCATGTCCTCGGTGATAAGAAGCCGCACTATATCCTGTTTAATCACCTCCCTAATACTTTTTCAGTCTATGTCTACCCCTCCACATAATCCCTAAACTCAACCTCTTGCACCTCCGAATAGGAGAGTCAACACACCTCATCTGCACCTCCTAAAAAAATAACTTTGCATCTCAAAATAATTTTTTTAGTGAAATATATTAACGAGTCTGCATCTTCGAAAAAACTCAAAAGAATAGACTTCCAATTTTAAAAAAAGTATGAAATATTATAAAAAAATTGAAGACCTCTTGGCTCTGGTTTACTTTTGACTTTGGACAACTAATGTACTTGAGCTACTTCTTAAAAAATCGTCTAACATATATATATATATCATAACTAAAATAAATTATAAATTTTGAATAAATTCATAAACTTCAAATTTTGGCTGTCGAAAATTTATGGGAGTCTTTACACGAGGTGCCTCATGATAACTTGATCATTAATTGGATATGAATAATTGGGCAAGGACAGTATATAGTTGGATTGGTCTTTCATAGTTATAGTGGCTAAAATATCAAACTTCATCAGTTTGAATTAGACTAGTGAATGACCAAACAAAATATAATTTCTCTTACATGGCCCCTCTTAACAGCCTAATAAATGTAACTGACAAGTGAAATGCTAAATAAGGAGGGGAATCAACACTCAGGCAAATTTTCTTGCCAGGCTTTCTAGACCTATTGAATTGTATGTGCTGACTAGAAGGTGTTTTTTTGGAAGGAAAATATTTTTCACGAAAATAGATGTGTTATTTACTTCTTATTTTTATTTGATTGATATGTAAGTAAATTTATTTATAAGATGTTTGTATATAATTTAGATAAACGTTATGATAGGTCAGATGGTATAGATGGGGCTAAGGAATGAGATACTTCAAATCGAAAACGAGGTGTGTTAAAGGATGGTGAGGAACAGAGTTAATGTAGTTTAGCACTTATTTTTCTGACTTTCCTTAAGAAAGTTATTTTCTCATTTTTCAAAAATTTATTTTTCTACAGAAAATGTTTTGATTAATCAAAAATGAAAATAGGAAGAAAATATTGACCCTTCTTTTCTTTCTTTAAATGAGTTTTTTTTTTCTTTTTTTGGAAAAAAATAATTACACTTGCAATACACTCCTATAACCTTGTTCTTTTTCCTGAACAAAGCAAGTGAAAATAGCATGCCATAGTTTCCACTGACGAAATTCGAGGAGGTAAATTCAACATTTAAATTATTTGAATTCTTATAGGAGTAATAACTTCAAAATCTCAAACTAATATATTATATTTTTTTAGTTCTATTTTATGTGGTATTAAAAATTTGTTCAAAAAAAGAATATCACCTTTTTATAATTTAAAAATAATTTAATTTTAAAACTTTTCGTTTATCCTTAAAGAATTGATTCTCAACCATACAAATATCTAAAAATTATTTTAAACCATTAGTTTCAAAAAAAAAAAAAAATTTCCTTGAATACCTGCCAAGTCAAAAGATGCCATAAAAAATATAACAAAGGGAGTAATAATTGATTAATAATTAAGTACTTACATATATTCGGTGAATTTTTTAATAAGCATATACAAAGGCTTAGATAAAAGATAATTGAGTTCATGTGAAGACATGTAACTCTAATGACACTCTTACCCACATTTAGTTGATCAAAATATTCTGAAAAACATCTTTTTCTAAAACAGAAGGGTAAATTTCTTTAAAATGAAGCTCCAAACTCATTATCTTCTCCCAAACTCATTCCATCCCTCCAACCCCAAAACTCCCCATATCCCATCCCCCAAAGTACTTTAAATTACATATACATGCTCTCAACACAATACGCACCTTTAACTTCCACTATGCATAGGGTCCGGGGAAGGATCCAACTACAATGGTCTATTGTACACAGCCCCTTGTGATCCTTTAATCAAAAACTCAAATATGGCGTTATGATAAAAAACATGCAAACTCACCGTTCAAAGTATGAAGCTTCATCAATATCAATTCTTGTATATAAAACGAAACGAGTATATTGAACTTCAAAATTGATTTCACAGGGTAACTAGACTAGCAAAAGAATACATTACACAACATGCTATCATCACCTCTTCCCCAGAGGGACAAGAAAGAAAAATCTAACATTGCAAATGGGCTTGAATTGCCCCCCTAAATTTCCCTAGTAAAATGAAACAAAAACCACCTGGCACAAGACAAGTTATGTCCCGAAAATATGTCTGTGAACAGGTGCTGTATCCAAACTTTTGACCACTTGAATCCATGGTTTGTCTATGATCAAGGTAGATGTTTTTGAAAGATGTCCAACAAACAAGACGGGATCTATGAAACTATGAAACTCGAAATTCTTTCGACTATTCTGTTTCATCTCCAAGTCACTTCCCTTTGACTTGCGCTTCAAACTTGCATTCACACTCCCATACATGAGAGAACTATGCAGCTTCTTTGAAGCTAAATCTTGAACATGGACTACATCAGCCTCATCATCACCATCCACTGGCTTCCCGAAGTCGATCAAGCACATCGCCCTGTTGGTTAAGTATTAGTAGAGATGCCATTATCATAATGGAACACAGAAAATAGGAGATTCAACGCTTTATTTCCTTGCTATTTGACGTGACATAAACAGTACATCTCAACTGAGACCAAAAGGAACAGGACTATTGATATGCTTTGATTTGTCGAAGCAAACTACAAGTTTGGGTAATAAAGTAAAACCCAACCCATATATACAAATAAAACAATTAAAACTTCGTAAAATTGGGTTGGGTTGGGTTGGGTTGGGTTGGGTTGGGTTGGGTCTTGACCCCTTCTACTATCCATTAACCAACCCGTTTCCCAAGCAAATTTGGGTTGGGTTGGGTAGGGATGGGTTGGGTTGGGTTGGGTTGTGTCTTGACACATTATTACCCGCCAAATTTGACTCAACCCGCCAATTGCAGCACAATCCTGAGAAACAGAGACACTAATAATCTTTTTATCACTAAATAAGAGATTATTAATAGAATAAAACCACAGACCAGGATGGTGACTGGCCAGCACAAAAGTGAGTCCCCAGCGCAAAATGAAAGGGGATAACATAGAGAAAAAACTCATTATAAATGCTTTCGGAATACTTCGAGAAAAAGCTCATTATAAATGCTTTTGGAATACTTAGAGAAAAAGTTCATTATAAATGCTTTCGGAATACTTAGATACCCGGTGGCTGCCAATAAACCAGTCATGCAAGGTTAAAGATTGCATCTCAGCTAGAGTATTTTTAGTTATAGCCTAAAAGAGAAACAGTCTTATCCACTTTTCGGCATACTTTTCTCTCAAAGAAAAGTGTAAACTCGATAATGAGCCCCTCCATAGGAATTACTAAGTGACTTTGATTTTCAAAAGGCAAGTAACAATCAACAAGTAAAAATACTGACCACATTTATAATTATAAATACAAAAGATAAATGATCAGATCCGTCAAGAAACTGTAGAACAAACCTGGGACTATAGGCAATGACAGATGAAGAGCCGGAAAACGGTGGAAATGAAATTCCAATCACTTCTCCAGGAAATTCTTGATATCTTTTCGGCAGTGCAAATGAATTATGATTCGACCATTCCCCTAACTGCTTAGCTTCAACATCTAATGCATATACCTGGTTCGAAGAAGTTGATACTATAAGCACATTGCTATTTTGAGGAGTAAAACCACCAGCCGTAATTGAATGACCATCCAATCTTGATATAAACCAATGTTGCCTGCTCCACAGAAAATTCATTCAGCCCCAAAAGACACGAGAATACAAAATGATCAAGTACAAGTAAATGATTTCGTAGATAGTTGAGGTATTCATAAAATTGCAAAAGAGATCTAAAAAAACCAATAGAAAAAATGATAAAATCCCAAGGATTAAAAGGAAACAATAGTACAAGGTAATTAAATACATGTAGAAGAGCATGTTAATACCTCTGTATCTCTAGATTAAATATATACACATCTCCAAAGCAGTTTATAGTAGCTAGCCATTGCCCGTCGGTGCTGACAAACATTCTCGTTATGGGAGGTTCAACAGGGAATAGTTCTTCAACATGCTCTTCACGACAAGGTGTAAAAACATGAACTAGTTCCGAGCTTCCTACATCCACCACCTAGAGAAAGAGCTAAAACTTCATAAAATAGCTCAGGTAAATTCATAGCCTAAATAAAAATTAGTGAGTTTAATGTTTCAGATGTATCGGTAGCCTAAATATATAGAAATTCCTGCAAGCCATGGTCATCGGAGTCCACCAAAAGATGTCAGTCCGCAGAACTTCTGACTATGTCTATGATATGTTCTATTAAAGACTATGACCCCTACCCACTAACCAGACCCACCCTACCCTCCCTTATCTTCAGCATCTCATGCTTGCGCCCCCTTCTTCTGTACCCACTCCCTTAGCCTCTTTCCGGCAGTGTTTTGTACTGTGAAAGGTGACAAGGTCTGCCTCGCCAAAAGGAGATGCGAGCGGCGAGGCGCTTGGCTTTTTGAAGTATGGCATCATTTAATACCAAAAAGTTAAAATATTTAATTGCATATATCAATAATCAAAATCTAAATCTCTATAACATATTAGCAGATATTTCAATTCAAAGACTGAAAACAGATAGTAAATACCAAAAGGCTAGAACTTGAATGAGGAAAAAACAAAATCAAAGTCAATAGTGAGGAAAAAACAAAGGTAGAAGTTACTCTAAAGTCTGCTGCATAAGGAAAAAAAGAAACACAGGAAGATGAAATCTAAAGAAGAAAAGGAGGAATGCATATTGGTTGGACTTTGCAGTCTCCAGAAAAGTTTGGTTAGTCGTTGGAGAAGTCTAGCCGGGTAATTTGATTGGAGTTGTAGTCTAAGCCTAAGAGTGCAACTATGCAAATTTGGAAAGAAAACCCTAAAATTACCTTTTAACTTTTAAAACGCCTTAAATTAGTCGTTTAAAAAAAATACAAAAGGTGACGCCCTTCTCGTGTCTCGCTTTTGTCGCCATTGTCACAATGGTGTCGCCTTTTTTTTAGTAAGATAGATTTTGTATCAGGAAGGCATCAAGAAGATACAGGTTACATACACATTAACATGGCTAACTCCTGAGAACAAAAACACCTATTTAATCAGGGATAGCCACAAAAGCAGGGAGAACCATGATCGCCTCACCACAAAGCTAAAAGGCGATGAAGGGTCACCTCGCCTCGCCTCTCGCCATTGGCGACAAGGTGATCGCCTTTCACAACACTGCAGTTTCCAGTGCCCATCACTGCCATACCACCAACTCCCACTTCATGATTCTAGATCTCCTCCCTTCATCATCCCTTATGATGCAGTTTGGTGGTAGGATTTCACCAGCAGGGAGAACCATAACAGGTTAGGTGGTCAGAGTCCAGGAAGGCCAGATTCACCAGCAGCAAAGCTGGTTAGTTCTATAGTCATGAACCTTAACCATGATAACCTTACTGTCCTAAAGAAACTTTTTTTAATCGATCCCTACTGTCAAACGCTCAAACTTACTATAGGAATTCCTTAGTAGAGCCAAAAAGCAGATGACAAGGTAACTCACTGCTACTTTTTTTCGAGAAAGGTAGCATTGGCTAACTGACTGCTACTTAGAAGTGCAGTAAGACACAAAATGTACATTATACTTTAATTTGAAAGTAAAGTAGAAAATAAAAGAGAGAAGAAGGTAAACTGGACAAGATACTGACATAGACCCTTCTGTCACACCCTGCTATCATCAACCGAGAAGAATCATCACTGAAGACCATTGAATGGGCAAAGGGCAGATCCAAAGGAAGATGCCTTTTGTTGACTGCCCATGGACTCTTACTGGAAGCACCTCTCTTAAGTTCAAAAAGGCAGGGTTTTACATGATCAGAAAAAGCAAAAAGGGCACCAGAAGGAGAAATTGCACTGCATGTTATTTTCCTTGAAGCTTTACACTTAACTCGGGCCACCAGATCTGTCTTAGCAGCTCCACCAGACACAGCTCGAACAAACAAAATATCAATCCAGTAGGAAGCTTGGATTAAGAGTAACGCAGCCTGATTGAATACTGTACTTACTGCAAGTTGTATATGCGGCCTCTGAGGTACAGGACAAATATCATGTGGAGAAAACTTGGTAAACTCCCTCGCAGAGTATGCAAAAAGTTTAGTGTCATCACCACCTGAGATAAGCATTGGCACACCTAAATGTGCCCATTTATGGTAACTATAATCAAGGGGCTTCGACCTAGATCGAGGTCTCTTTCTGTCTCGTTCAACTATGGTATCTGAAAGGAAAATGAAGATGATTAACAATAGAGCAGAATACAAAGCCCAAAAGGACTGTACGAAGACAACTCTGAGAGAATTAAACTGTCAGTTAGAGAAAGGGACAAAGGATCAATTTTATCATCAAAGGATACAAATGAACTAACCTTCGTGACTGATGGGCACAGCAATAGCCAAGGCCCTCACATCATGCGTGTGGGCCCTCACATGACTAATATAAACCCATTTCTTCACGACTCCAGAGGTTATATTTCCATCATTAGCCCCAGCAAAATCCATAGAGAGCTTATAAAGTATAACCTGAAAACCATGAGTGTATCATCAGCAGCTATGGGAGCATGTTCACCTGTCATTTCTGAACAGTTACGAACAACAATCTTCCTCTGTAAAATATTCAGCGGGAAAGAGAATATTACAGGAAAAAAAGGTAACTGCAGATTACTGCAAATTATTGTAGCATGTTAACACCAGTGTTTAAAAAGGCATTCCTGGGGCGAGCCTCAGGGTGGATCGTAGTACAGAATGCACCGGGGCAATCTGTGGAAACTGAAATATCATAAGGTGTAGGCCCCATCAGTTGTTGGGCAAGTTTTTGTTTTAGGGCATATGCGCAAAGAACCTCTCCTAATTAAAATTGCTAATCAAGTCCTTAATTAATACCAAAAAAGATAAAATTCAACTTGCTACTAAATTCTTTAAGAACTTATATAACATAAAAATCTAAATATATCTTATTCTTAAGACCTAATTTTTTTTTCTCTTCGTTTTTCACTGGGTACAGGGAAAAGATGATAGTATTCAGGCTATAAAGATAAAATGGATAGAAAGTTGTGGAGATCACAGATTAGGGTAGACGGATAGTAGATAGAAGTGCACCAATAAAAATAGGTAGGAAGGTATTGTCTCGTTGTCCATACTAGTAGTCGTACTATTGCTCTTGTGACTTGTAGTTTGTTGTTCTTCAATTTCGTTTACTATTTATTGTTTCGTGTAGTTTGATTATAGTATTATTTCGATGTAATATTGTTCTGCTACTCTGTAGTTTTTGTTACTGTCTAGTGTGTTTTGTTCTTTTCAGACTGTTTTTGTCTAGAGCCGAGGGCACATCAGAAACAGACTTTCTAGTTTCTACCTCTAAGATAGAACTACGGCCTGCTAACTCTACCCTCCTCAGATCCCAGCTTGTGGTACTACGTTGGGTATGTCGTTGGTGTTGTTCGGTCGGGTAGCGACAAGTAATTTTGAGTTTGTTTTGGGGGACAAAAAATTAAAGCCTGAAAACATTCTTTGAAGCTCTTACATATGTGAATTAACAAGATAAAACCTACAAAAAATCTACCAGACATACTTCAAACAAGAATATATGGTTGAAGGTGAAACTTTTTGCCGGAAAAAAGGCAAGTTGACCGAAGCTGCAATCATGTACTCCACTATCGGTGGAGGGTGGGGTCACTTATTCCATGCAAAGCACCCACCAGTAAACAGTACCGGTGGTGACAACCAGTCATTTTCTGGAACAAACACCAATCCAAGATTCCCGTAATAGCCATTTCGACCATCCAATGGGCTATAAATAAAAAGATGCACTGCATCATTATCTTACTTTCAACTTTTAAAATAGCAGGGGGGACAAACCCCTACAACTTCAACAGAAAGTATTCTTTTCTAGGGGTTGGCAATCTACATACCTGACCATCAGAACCAGCAGAAAACACCCTAGTATGGCTAGGAGATGCTGCTAAAGCATTTACATCGCCTTTATGATTGGAAAGTGCATTCACAAGTGTCCCATGCTGGGTGTCCCAGAACTGAACACTCCCGGTACTATCTGCACTGACGAGGGTACCACATCTGGAAACAATGTGAAGTTAAGGAAAATAGGAATATCAGACAGAACATTCTTTAAAAGGGGGGAAATGAACTTCCTTTCTTCACATATATTTAATGCAAGCATTTTAAATTTAATTTTCACCTCAATGCAAGTAATGACCATATGCATAGTTCAGATCCACCACCCAGCCCTCCAAGACCAACTGATATCCTGTAGATTTCATGAGCAGACTTGGCATCCCAGCATCGTATAAGCCTGCAAGGAAACAACTTCCATCAGAAAATTCAGTGTGGACATCCTACAAAAAAAGTAATTTATGCCTCAACCTTTCTTTTTTTTTTTGGAGTTCTCATTAGAAATCAACTGGTAGAAGTTCAGCAGATAGTATATTCAAAAATCAAACATACCCATCACTACTCCCAGAGAATAACCTATTTGCATCAGAACTCCAAGTAACACTCAATGTACGTCCTGCAAAAAAAATATGTATAACTCTATAATACCAAGCAACAATCACATATGTTCTGTGACTATTAAGGGTAGCTGTCTCACCATTGACCCTTGGCAATGATCTTTTGTAAGTTAAATTCTCATCATCATTGACTATATAGATTCTTACACAGCCATCATCACAAGCAAATGCAATTCGACTACTATCACTAGCATGATCCTCGTGAAGCTCTACTGAGTCATCATCATCTTCGCTTTCACTGCTTTCACTATCACTACTCTCACTATCTCTATGATTAATGTGGCCATTCTCAAACTGCTTGGAAGACTGCTTTTGATTAAGCTCTGAATTACTGCAGGGCTCCACAGCCATCTGCCATATTGCAACACCAATAGAATCTAACGCAGTCTGCAAACAACCATACCAACAATATCATTATTTTATTTACATCAAACAAAGGACAAAGCAGTGTTTTGGACGGCGACAAGGGTCTGCGTCACCACAAGGTGAGGCGCTCGCCTTTGTGAAGTACGACGTCAATTAATACCAAAAAAATAAAATATTTAATTATATATAAATAATCAAAACCTCAACCTCAATAATATATTAGCAAATATTTCAATTCAAAAACTAGAAATAGAAGTAGATATTAAAAGTCTAGATCTTGAATGAGAAAAAAACAAAACAAAAGTCAAAACAGTGAGGAAACTAACAGAGGTAGAAGTAATTCTGTAGTCGGTGTGAAGAAGAAAAAGAAGTAAAAAGAAACACAAGAAGAAGAAATCTCAAAAAGAAAAGAAGAGGAAAAAAAGAAATACGTATTGATTGGTCTATCTCTGGAAAAGTTTGGCTGGTCGTCGGAGAAGTCTAGTTGGGTCATTTGGTTGGAGTCGAAGTCTAAGTGTAAGAGTGCAATTATGCAAATTTGGAAAGAAAATCCTAAAATTATTTTTTTAACTTTTAAAACCCTAAATTGGTCCCCCTTTTTTTAAGAAAATATAAAAGGTGACACCTTTGTCGCTATGGAGAGAAGATGGCCTCACCGTAAAGCTAAAACGCAATGAAGGGTCGCCTCGCCTCGCCATTGGCAACAAGGCAATCGCCTTTCACAACACTGGGACAAAGTGATATAATGAATAGCAGCACAACAAAATGCAAACATGTCTGTCTTTAGTGGTAGTCAGCTTTAATTTGTCCTTCATTTCTATATTAGCTACTAGATAGGTTAAAAGATACATTCTTTTCATCCTACCTCCTATACTGGAGCTATCGACAATCCCGCCCCTATCCCTTACAATGGTCTCTAAGATTGGTGGTAAGCATTGTAATTGCAACTCTATCCAATCATAAGCAGCTACTTAATGGTAATAAAAATAGCATAGAATAGTAGTAAATCTCCAGAGTACAGCAATATTCAACAAAAAAACATAAAGCAAAGGTTTTTCACACACCTTCTGCCTCAAATCAAAAAGGTCCCATTCAGAAACTGATCCATCAATGCTGGAAGAAAACAACCGACCAGCAGGCGAACCACTGCAACCCGACCTACACCAAACCAGCGAAGAAACCCTAGAATTTGGATTCCCGTGTATAGTCTAACCACCAAAACAAATCCAAAACTTTAATTTCGATAACAACACGAAAAGACTACAATTACAAGCAAAATATAAGTACGTACGAGCTGACAGTGCCAGCCGACTGATCCAGGAGAAACAAGCCAAATCTCAAGCGAACCGTCCTCACGAGCGGCGGCGACTTGAGAATCGTCGGCGCTGGTAGCTAAGGCTACCACCGGTGACGGCTTCCACTCAACTGAACTGCTCCGGTGGACTTCGAGCATTTCCAGAGCTAAAATTTACAGCTTCTGTGAAGAGTTTTTCCGACTGATTGGTGAAAGGGCAATGATGAAGATGGGAAGAGGAAGAGAATGAGAGATGACAAACAGGACATACAAGCTAGGTTTTTTCAGAGGGTTTAAGCGCCAAGGATCGGTCCGGGTATCAATTCGGATCCGTCTGGAAGAAACGGGTCAGTCAAGTGCTCTTTGTAAGTTTCTTAGTAAGTTAATTTCCCATCCCGATATCATAGTAGAACTTGACTAATTTAGATTTGTGACGTGTAGTGTTTATTTAAGTGAAGTATTCTGTACTATAGTAGAGCTCGACTAATTAAGATTTGTGATGTATTGCGCCCATTAGAGTGAAGTACTCTGTATCACAGTAGAGCTTGACTAATTCATATTTATGACATGTAGTGTCAATTTGGGAGAAGTATTTCATACCATAGTAGAGCTCGATTAATTCAGATTTGTAACGTGTAGCACCCATTTGGGAGAAATCTCCATAACAAGAATTTTTTTTTATCCAAATTTGAATCTGAGACATTTAACTATGGAGGAGCAACTCCATTCGCTGCAGCTCCATTGATGATAGTTCTTTTATAAGTACCCCTATAATTTATTGTGTAGTTCGGTTAGATATGGAGGTTAGAAAAAGAAATGAAGAAAGTTTATGAATTTTATTATCTTAAATGAAAAATAGTTACTCCCTCCGTTTAAAACGAGTAACTTGATCTGACTTGGCATAAAAATTTTTAAAAAATAAAGAGGACTTGACACATGAAAAGTTAAAATTAAATTTTTGCCAAAAAAAAAGGTCAAGATTTTTAAACCGACTAAAAAAAAAAGAGAGGGGGGTGAAATAAAAGCAGTATAATATATCAAAATATTATTTTTTTCTTTTTTTTAATTTATTTGTTATTGTCTTAACGCACTTTTAAGAGAAAACGAATAAATGATAATTACAATGGATAAATAAAAATAGATATTTATCTTTTTTTAGTAAAGTTGAAAAAAAATTGAAAGAATAAATGTATGGTCTTAAAAATTTGTCACTTAGGATATTGACTTTAAAAATTGCCAAAATTAGGGAAAAAAACATTCTTTCTGTTAGACACAAAGTCCCACATTGGTGGTTAATGGGATGGGTGATCTCCTTATAAGGCTTAGGTAATCCTCCTCCCTTTAATCTAGCTTTTGGGGTGTGAGTTAGGCCTAAGACCTACTCCAACATGTTGAGACATAAAGTCCCACATTGGTGGTTAATGGGATGGATGATCTCCTTATAAGGCTTAGGCAGTCCTTCTCCCTTTGAGCTAGCTTTTGGGGTGTGAGTTAGGCCTAAAACCTACTTCAAAATGGTATCAGAGCAGGGCCCGTCTTACCCAATGTTGGGCCCCCGAAAAAAATTATTGTCAAATTGTTATCCACGCACCAGATGCTAAGCACTGGGCGTGAGGGGGGTGTTGAGACACAAAATCCCACATTGGCATCAGAGCAGGGCCCGTCTTACCCAATGTTAGGCCCCCGGAAAAAATTGTTGTCAAATTGTTGTCCACGCACCAGATGCTAAGCACTGGACGTGAGGGGGGTGTTGAGAGACACAAAATCCCACATTGGCGGTTAATTGGATGGGTGATCTCCATATAATACTAAGGCAATCCTCCTCCCTTTGAGATAGCTTTTGGGGTGTGAGTTAGACCTAAGACCTACTTCAACACTTTCTAAATAAACTATAAAATAAAAATTGCATATATCATTATTCTTTTTAAATTTCACTTATAAAATTATAGCATATTATTTAAAAGAAAATAAAATAAGACAATATGTTTGTCACACTCTGAAAAGGTACCATACACATGATTGACATTATCACATCACATGCTCTTTAAGTGGAAATGTCTAGGGAATCAAATAAGTAATTATATCTGTGAATTTAAGGATGTCAAAATCAATAATCAAGTAGCTAAATAAAATAACTTTATATCAATAATTATGGTTTTCAACAAACTGCAAATACATTAACTAACTCTGTCTATGAGGCATTTACAAACTATGAAGGTACCAAGAATATTCCTGGGTTGCGACCACGAAAAGAAAGATATAACTGAAATGAACGTAAATCCTCAGAATGCTAGGAGGGCTCACCGAACTATGGGAATGCTTTGAAATCTTCAACAAATCGCCTATTAATGTTCTCTAACACCTGTATCTAAGATTCAGCGTCGAATGACATCGGCACATAGAATGTATAGTATATAATATGTCTTAATAGAATAACATGCAACAAAGATAATCAAAGAAAGAATTAGCTCAACTCAACATCATTATGACATGTAAATTTAAAACAATAAATAATTATTTCATCAATAGTCTCATCAATTTTCAATATGTATATATATTATAACTTATGAAAATAATATACTCTTAATTTTAGGGAGTTTCTTTAACTAACAACCATCAATTATGAGTTAATAATGATACAATGAACTGTTGTTGTTGCCACAATCATCCAATACCTTGTTAAGGTTAGGGACACAAAACTCTATAGATCTAGTAAAACCTCCATAGGGACATAAGAGGTATGACCTCTTTTCATCCTATTTGACGGTATAATTTATGGGGTTTGAGATAATCATACTCTTACCCAAATTGGTGATAATACTCCTCCCATAATATGTGTTCATATTCTCATCCCGTCTAGTCTCATTGGACTTTAACTCAAAACTGAACTCATCTCAACATCATCATCAAAATCTTGCTCAAAACATCATTAAAATTCAGTGCTCAATTTCATCAAAATTCATTTAAAATATACATCATTTCGATCATCAAATAATATTTTACTTTATGCATGAAAGCCATCAATTTTACCCAAAAACATGCTTAATCTTGATTTTAAAAAAATACTTTGTGTAATGGATGGAAATCATGAATTTCAATATCAAATAATGCATGGAAAAGTCATCACCATCAGCCCCAACTAGGGTTCATGGGAAAATAGCCTCAACCACGATTCCTACAATTTGAGAGATAAAAATAATAACCACCTTAATGCATATAGAAGAAGAATTAACTCGATTGGAATTCAAAACTAGATTTTTACTTAATTCAATACTCGTTCGAAAATAAAAACTTAAACGTGAGATGCGTGGAAGAACTCAATCAAACATTATGATAGCCTTATATACCTGAAAATATTAAAATTTTGCTTGAATTTGTAAGACCTCAGTAGAATGGCTTGAAACCTTGCTTTTCTCCTCTATGAATTGATTTTCAAATTAATCTAAGTGATTATGAGTACCATTAGGTTTATATATGAGTCTTATTTTAATCCTAAAATATTCAGGATTTAATTAGTAAAGGATCGAAAAAGATAAAAATAATTTTCATTAAAACAGATAGGTTGACCTACAAAAATCCCATCTACAAGTCGTAGAGCAGTCTACGACTTGTAGACTGGAGGTCTCGTGGTCCCCCAGGGAATCTAATTTGGTCTATGAAACCCCTTCCACAAATTGTAAACCAAATGACGGATCGTAAAGGTTTCGTCCTATCGACCTTAATCGAAATTCAACATCTATGATTTTGATTTAGGGACTACAAAATCCAGACTTACTGTTCGTACAAGAAATGACAAGTCATGGACCCTATTCATGATTTGGTCGAACACTTTAAAAAATTTATGGATTTGAGAGTGTACAGACGTTTTTATGGAGAGTTGATGTTTTAATGGGTTGTAGGACCTTTGTAGGTGGACGCTGTCCATTTGACTTGGGGGAGACCCCTCTCTATGGCTCGTAAATGAATCTAAAAAATTGTCGATTGAACTCATATATTTCAAGTTGCAGTAAATTCAAAATTTATTTTTTTGAGATTTTAAATTTTGTAAGTTGGAATATTTTAGGGACAATATTGAAAGAATGGAAAGATTATGTCTCCTTTGTATGTCGGCAAACTCTTGTGATGTTCTTCGTCTATAATATGATAATTCTACTAACATACATATAAATAAACAACTAAGATAATTCAAAAGCTAATGTACAATTGGACAAAAGTAAAAGTTTTAATTGCTTGTAAAGTAAACCCTTTAATATAGTTCAAATTGCATATGTTATACAATGCGGAGAGAACAATGTGTTAATAGATCTTATTTCTATCATTAAAAAAGTCAATTTAAATAAAATATTTTAAAATTAGTATGAACATTCAAAAATCGACTAAATAGTTTGAATAGTTTATAAAGGATCATGAGATATCCATCTCTTGAACATATTAAAGCACTCTTCCCTTTTGAATTCAGGAGCTACATGTCCTGCTCCCTGTTTAAAAGAAATAAGTAACAAAAAAACATAAAATTATTAAGATCAAGTACAATAAATAAATTAAACCAATGGGAAGGAAAAGGAATAATATTAATAAATAAATTTCTTGCCTTTACTGTTGCAAATGTCATATTATTGGCATAAGATCTTGTGTATCTACAAAAATGAATAAATAAACAAATCAAATTTAGTATCCATGGTGATAAGGAAAAATATTAACCTAATACTTCATACATTTTAATTTGATTGTTTGTCTTAAAGTTTGAAAAAAAAAACGTATGAATATTGTGATCTTAAATTAAAAAAATACAAAATATATCAAAATATTTTAAATATAGCATGTGAAAAATTATAATTAAAGAATTATAAAGAGAAGATATTATTTATAAATAGACTAAAAAAGAAATTATATCGGAGACAGTAACATATTTGACCAAGCTTTCTGACTCTACTTATTTTGGAAACTATTTTCTAAGCAAGTGTTTTAAAATAGTAATTTGTATTTATGAGGAAAAGTTACTTATAAAATTTTGGAAAAACAACTTCTCAAAAACATTTATATTTTTCTAAAAACTTCGTCTAACTCCTCAATTTTCTAAAACAAATACTTTATCTTTTAAATAAATATGAACACTTTTAATATCCCAATAACTATACCAAACTATAAATATTGTTAAAAAAAAAAACTACTAAAACAATATATAAAAGTAGAAAAATACCCTGCAACTTGACCACCAACTGTCCATTGACGCCAATTATCAACAATTGAATAATTCAATGATTTAATCCATGCTTCAGTCGATTGAAATGGTACACCCATATCGTGATCACCACTGTTTCAACAAAAACAAAATTATAAATTTATTTAATTACAAAATTTTAATTTATTTCAAGATTTAGTACTATAAACAAATTTATGCTTTAATTAATTTTTTTTACCTGTATATAAGTGATCGATAACCTTTAGAGCTATGATTTACATGATATGGAATACTGTCCATAGACGTAAATGTATAGTATTTTTTAATACCATTTTGCTTGCATCTTGCCCAGTGATCTACAGTTCCCTGGTAAGAAATTGGAAAAGAAAATTAAAGAATAATAATACCCAAGTTTTAATGATAATTTGTGATCAAATTATGTATATCGATACTGTATATATTTTTCAAAATTGATCTATACGAACTATTATTCTTACAATGATCTAAAAGTTAAGACCGGATACATACTATAACAAGTTAAATTACATGAATAATATTATAACTGTTGGTTTCTTTTTAGTTTATAAAGCTTAAATTCATCACATACATTCTATTTGATCAAGCTTATGAAAGATTAAAAATGATACTCCCTCCGTCTCAAATTAGTTGAATTTTTGAGGTTTTTTTCAAGATTCGAAATAGTTGATTTTTCAAAGTTCAAGATGAATGTCTGAAACTTTTTCCATATTTGCCCTTTCATTTATTGAACTTTTACATTTTCTATTTGAAAATAAATTACACTATATATTTATGATTTTATAAAGGGCAATAGTGAAAAGTATGATGTAAAGTTTGTTTTTGAATATTTTTCTTAATATGTGTACATTACCTTACAAATTTAATTAATATGAGACAGAAGGAGCACTTAATTTAGAGTATGAAAAGGTTTTATTTATCACAAATAGTGATTTCTCCCAAAATAAAGTGTATTTTTCTTTTGGACAAAATTAACCATAACAAAGAATCATATTTATCATTTGTTTGCAATTTGATACTAGAATGTATTTATTATAAAAATAGTATTCAAATATAAACTACTAGTAATAAATAACTTTTTTCAAATAATTTAGTCAAACACAAATTACTGAATAGTCGTTTACCTTTCGAACACGGAGAGCTTTCAGGACTCGAGGGTCATTTGCCCAATGATTTGAGAGGTCGTGTCTATCAACCTGTAATAATGATAATATTTATTCGATGTTTTTATCAAATCAATAATAATATTATATTTTTTTTACCATACTCTTTTATGATCTAATTATGGTCAATTAATATGTCTTTTATCTTATTTCATTTGAGCAAATTAGTTATAAAATTTTTAAATTGTATTTTGTGAGTTTCACCCCGCAATGAGCGGGAGCCTTTTGAGGCACTGGGGTATGTTGTTGTTGTTGTATTTTGTGAGTTTCATATACCTAAATTATTAGGTATTAGTAGAATCCTCTTTGAACTATCATAAATTCATTAAAAGCACCTCTAGAGGAATATGGCATGATATGTAAAATCATCCTAAACAATCGATTCAAGTTTCATATTTAAACTATTAGATATTTATAAAACTCCCGAGCTATATATCATGAGTTCGTTGTACCAAGCGGACTGACTCATTGCTAGGACTTTCTTCATCTCTCAGCAAGTTATCTCAAGTATTTTGCTATACACATATATATATTCAATGAGAAGGGTTTTTAATCTCCATGGAGTTATAATCCAGAAGGCAACAAGAAAAAAAATCTAATTATTCAAGTATGAAACTCACAAAATGACGATAACTTAAAGAAATTTAAACTTAGTTACCCTATTTATTATTTAATTAATATGAGATTTGATGTAAATACTGATAAAATTTCTACCCTAGAAATACTTACAAAACTTCCATAACACTTGGATGAAGCATTTTCTTCAAGAGACCTTTTTCTCCATCTAAATGTAGATGGAAATGGCATTTTCAATTCAGTTTCTGATCCACATACGGGCTCTAAAACATGTTGATCATTAATATTGATCAACAGCTACAAAATTTGCAAATTCAACAAATTAATTACTATTACTACCATAATTAATTAAGTAAATCAGAAATATAATAATTGTACTTAAGAAATTATTAACCTCGTCCAGAATATCTAAATCTTGGGAGCATTGAGCATTGGTGGGAGCAAAGTCCCTTCTGTATTCTCCTTTGCAATTATGTAACATGGACTGTTATGGAAAAATAATATTGTAATTTCGGTAAAAGCTAAAAACGAATAGAGAAAAAAGCTTGGAAAGTAAAAATTAAGACCTCAATATTATTGTATTAATTGTTTGGTCAAACTCTTAAAATCTATTTATTTAAAAAAAAATTTTTTTTAATACTCTAGTAGTTGATGTTACACAGCCACAAACAATTGTTAATATATATATGCCTGTGTATTTACTCGCAAAAAATCTTTTAATGTTGGACCTGTGCTTGTACAGACCATTACTGTCAAGTTTTTAAAATAAGTTTATATTTGAATCATTTACATAAATAATATATTATTAATCTAAATTAAAGTAATAAAATATTCTTAATCTATTAAAAATAACAAGTATAATAGAATATCTATTTTTGATGTAGTGGTCAAGTAAAATGAATAGTAATAACTTAGTAAAAAAAATTATCCCAAAATAAGTGTTGCTTTAGAAATTCAAGATAAAAACAGTTTAGTAATTGTTTTCAATTATGCCGTTACATTAAAGAACTATTTTTTGTTAATAGTGTTCAATTCTCAAGAAATATATAATTAATAAATTGAAGTACCTTAGTAAATTATAATTTGTATTTATTATTTTTTAATAGATATGAAATAAGCTAAAGTGATACTTATTTTGATACCGAAGAATTTTTTTAAAAAAAAGTAGTTTAATATTAATTTCCAAAGAGATATTGGCGGAAATTACCTGATAAAGATCATTAGGAATGATTCCCATGCCAAGAAGAAATGGAATCATAAAATTACTTTCTTCAGGAAATGTCAAAGGATTTCCAAGCATATAACCCTGAAATTAACCAAAACAACTGAGATTAGATTAAACTGTTAATTACACTTCTAATAAAAAAACATTAAGAAAATTATGAACCTTAAGGTTAATCAAAGGCTTGTTGCCTGCTTCAATTCCTACAATTAAGATCATGTAATAAGCAGTAAAATAACATAAAAGCTGTGTAATTAGACACACAAAATTAGGATTATTATAAGAAGTTAATTAGTACTGTAATTACCATCTGATATCAGTTGGACAACACGAGGAACAACGATACCGGAATATGAATCTCCGCCCAAATAAAAATTATTTGAACTGAATTCTGGATGACCAACGAGCCACTGCAATTAATTAATGATTTAATTACAATTAATTAAAAAAATAATTATTCAAAAAGAGCAAACACTTGAAACATAATAAAGCAAAAAATAGCGATAGTTTGTTAAAATTATGATTCATAGCTACATATTATAGGAGAGAGCGAGGCGAGCGAGATCGAGAGAGGGAGGAGAAAGGCGAGAGAGAGGACAGAGAGCGGAGAGAGGCGAATTGTATATGTATATATGTCAAATTGTATGTGTATATTTGTTAAATAATTGTATATGCATAACTGATATGCATATTTATTTGTATATCTGGCATGCGAGATTGGGAGAGGGAGGAGAGAGGCGAGCGACATCGAGAGAGGGTGGAGAGTGGAGAGAGGCGAATTGTATATGTATATCTATCAAATTAAATGCATATATTTGTCAAATAATTATATAAATACAACTGATATACATATGTATTTATATATCTGACAAGATATTGCAGAGAGAGGGGAAAGGTGAGAGGTGAGAGAAAGTAGCAACAAAACCCTAGCTATAATTACAAATTATAATTTTTTAAAATATAATGATATAATATAAATATATATCGCTCACAATAGGTGATGTAGATGAACGATACAAGTGCAAGTCGTATCAAATAATTAACATACCTTAAGTAAAAATTCATAGGCGTGCTTACATGCATCAACATCAGTGACGTGCATTGCTTCTGGAGTTGTTGCATAAGAAAATCCAGTATTTACAGGTTGCTCTAAGAAAATTATGTTTGCAACCTAATAATTTAGAAAATATTATATTTCCATAAATTCAGTATAATTCAAATATACCTTAAACTATTAAAATGTTGGAGTTATTACCTTGGTCCATGAGTATGGAGTCACTCCAAGTGTTGGTAGGCTGCCATTGTACTTTTTTTGTTTGTAATATAATGGCCCTGCATTATTAGGGTTTAGGTAAAAAAAAAAAAGATGAGTTTTTTTCTCCCTTAATTAGAGCTTTCACGTTCAAGTCTTAGATATAAAAAAAATTCTAAGTAGGAAGCATTTCTCTCCGAATGGATGAATCTGAAGTAGCCGGGCTCCAATACAGGCACCAGATACCGGATGGGCAACCAAAAAAAATGATAGTGAAACTATTTTTACATGCTAAAATACATTGATAACGCATTTTCAGTGTTTATAACTTAAATCCAATTTTGATTTAGAAGATTTAATTATACTTACCAATTTCATAGACAACTCCATTGAAAGAAGAGCAGCCAGGTCCTCCAGTGAGCCACAATATTAGAGGATCATCTTGAGGGTCTGATTCTGATTTTATAAAATAATAGAATAGTTGGTGTTTTTCTTCTTTACCCACCCCTACATACCTGAACCATGTAAATATTTAGTTGTTGAAATAACTGATAAAGTTAATGTTATGTTGTAGGAGGTCATCGGTTCAAATCTTGAAAATAGCTCTGATAAAAATGCAAGGTAAGACTGCATATAATAAATTCTTGTGATCGGATCTTTCCTTGGACCCTGCACTTAGCAGGAGCTTTAGTGCACACACTTACCTTTTTTTTAATTATTTATTTCAACTTACTAAAAAAATAATTAGTTAGAATTTTTCCCTTGTTAGATGGTGTAAAGAAATGAAATAGTCTTCCTTACTTCAATTTATTTGACATACTAATTTAATTCAGTATAAAAATTTAAAAATGATGGAAGATTTTTAAGATTTGTGTTTTAAATATATCATGATATTTTTAAAACTTATAAAAATAATGAAAATAAATCTATATTATTTACATTGTTTTAGATATTATTGCAAGACCATATATTACTTCCTGGCTCACTAGAAACCTCATCGTGTGGACCCCTCCTCCTCACATTCTTAGTCTTCTCGATAATTAAAAATTAAAATTTATTAAAAATCGATTCAAATATAATACTATATATATTTAGCATTTTAATTGTTATCGATTTTAATTTAATTTAACTTAATTATTCAATTATTAATCATAGATGAAAATAACAAACAATTTATTGAACAAAAGAAAAACAATTCATTAAAAAAAAAGTGAATTGTCTTCGTATCATTCTTGGTATAATTTTTGTATCAGAACTCCAATTATGTTTAACTTTCTCCTTATATTGTTAGCTAATCCAAATATAATAAACAAGATAAACTTACTAAACAATACATAAAGTATCCAATTACTACACACATAAAAGACGGATCATATATATCTTGCTCTAATTCATCAGATTGTTGCATAAAAAAAATACTACCAATATATTATGTATATATAACTATACAACGTATTATATATAATTTATCAATTTGGTTATTTCTTTAATTTTGTTTGTACAAAATCAAAACAAATCAAATATTATCATTTTTTAAGAATGTAAAACCAAATAAAATAAAAATTGATTTATTTCAATTTGATTTTTTATTTTACCTAGATTGTCAACACTTCTAAAAGAAGCATTTCCCTTTTTTTAAAAAAAGAATTGATGACCCCAGATAATACTATATCAATTTTAGAAAATAAATATGAATAAATTCCCCCCGTGTTCCACAGTCGACCCCAATTGACTATTCTGAGCTGTTGGGGTACTTGGATGGATCAGTTGTGTGCCCTATGGCAAGCTCAAGATGAAACCAGAGAACCATTTTTTCAATGACAAGGAAACTTGCAGCCGCTATGTTTTGGATGTACATAGATAAAATTTCGTAGTAGCTCGTAAATCACACAGAGATAATTTACGAGCCCAAATAGAAGTCAAACCCTTGCTGAAACACAGATCTCTACAACGGTGTATGTTGAAACAATTTATACTACAACATGGATGGAAAGTAATTTAAGAATATTTGAGCATAAGAGATAAAACTGTGGAAAAGAATTGCTAGATCTATTCTCTTTTCGCAATGTGAGAGATAAGTTGGGGCTCTAGACTTTAGTACCGTATTGACCCGCCCAAATTTGATCCAACTGTCTTAGGGTCTAAGGCGGTAAGCAGGTTGTAATATTTATTTGGATAATTATATTAATCACTAATTAGCTAAAAGTAAAAAAGAAACTAACCCGGTTTCAAGATGAAAAGGAAGAGGACCTTCATATCCAGGAAGAAATTTAACTGTTGCAGCAGCTTGCAAGGGGATTACTTGTATGACGACTAATAGAACATGAAGAAGCATACTGGAGTTCATTAGTGAATAGCTCGTTTTCTCCATTGATGCTTTAATTATTGAAGAATTCTAAGTAATGAGTGGAAATGTTTTGGAAAAGACAAAAACAACCCCTTACTGATGCATCTTGTAGCAATGTAATATTATACTATAATTAATTAAAAATTATAAGTGATGCCTATTTCTGGAATGATATAAAATAGCTGCACATGGTGCCCACGAGAATGTCGGCCTACTAAAATGGTTGGTGAAAATAAAAGTAACAAGGTAAAATAAACTATCAAGCTCATGTCCAAACACGCAATTTAAAATCATAATTTTATATTCCAAATCCTCCAAAAACATAATTTCAATTTTTTTAAGGCGTACAACTTGACTTTAAAAAATGACCCATCAGTTTGAATTTTGCAAAAAAAATTTTTTTAAAAAGGTCTCGTGCTTGCTGTGAAAAATAAAGTTATATACAACCGGAAAGTGTCAATTTACGTTTGAAATAGAACTGAAACCACATATTTCCGGAGGTAAAAAGCCTTTCTCTGTTAACTTATCTATACATGCTCGTCGATAACAACATACCCAATATATTCCCAAAATAAGCCGGGTGTACAGACCTTACCCCACTTTGCAGGGTAAACCGTAATGAGTTTATTTCTGATAAACTCTCGGCTTGAGACGCTCAGCTAGTTTTGGTAAATATGTATACAAGTACAATTCTTCATCTATATTCAACTTTGAATCAATTGTCAGCGCATGTTGATTTCACCAACATTTTCTTCATTCTTGCTCTCCATTTCTTCAACTTTTAATCTCTGCAAAATTGGAACAAAGCTGGGGTACAATTAGCCTGTAGATAACATGTATATTTTCTCAATTGATTCTAGAATCCAATTAACTCGAAATAATACAACTTCTCTTATGCTAGATCAGAGGATTACGCAAATGAGCCAAAATCATATAAGCAGAGAACAAATCATTAAGCAATCTAAAGCTCCTGCACATCTTTAGTTTCTTGCATAATAACTTAATTTTTAAAAAGATATCCTCCTCTCCCCTCTTTTCATTCTCAAACTATGAATAGTTAGAAATTGTGCAACAGACCTTTGCCACCGAAGAGTTCTCATTTGACAAGCGTGCAAACATTGTTGTATAGAGCTTTGCGTCTCTCTTGTTGCACTCTGCTTGGAGTTGCTTTAGTGTCTTCTGCATCAGTTTCACCTCCCTGAACAGTAGAAACTCTGATTTACAATGGCCAAAAGAATTTTCCACCAATACTAAACTCATGAATTGTATTACCTGTTTTGTGGATCTATTTCTAGTGCCTTCTTGATATCCAATTCTGCCAAGTGCAGATCATCTGTTTCCATAAAAGCTTGTGCTCTCCTATATAATGCTTTCACGTTGCACGACTCAACTTCTAAGACCTATGAGCAATGGCAGAGGATAAGGATGAAATTAGGCTGTACTTGCAAGGTTTGAAAAGACAGAGATTGCCAATTCATTCAGCAGAAAAGGAAGAATGCCTTTAATTAGCTGACCTTGCATCACACTTTTCTCATTCTTCAGCATTTGAAACAGCTAACCAGAATTACATTAAAAAAAAGCGAAGGTGAAGTAACAGAAATACAGAGCAGCAGGGGTTTTGAACGCCTACAACAGCGACTTTTGACGAGTTAATCTATCAGATGGTTACAACAACGTTGAGCGACTTTCCGAGATAATTACTATTGATTGAGTGAATTTTGTATTACAAAATAAAGTTGATTGATTTTCTGAGATAAAAAGTTATTGAATGACTGTCTCAGAAAATTAAACTCTCTTTTGACAGAGAATGGGAGAAAGGAAGAGGATGAGAAGAAACATAAGCTAAACTATAATCCAGCCAAAAGAAAATGCATTTCTTGTCCAACCTAGCTTTGGCAAAGTGTGCATGATCATAATCTTGTTACTACACATGCCTATCCATCCAAGTTCTATAAATAGTATTGTTCAATTGATTTATCTTGTTACATATGTACATTACCTTAGAACATTGCTTGATTGCTTCTTGGAAATAATTCCGTTTGAGAAAAGCAGCTGCACCATTCAACCAGCATGACACTCTCAATGATTTAACAATCTTTTGATCATCATTTTCAAAAAGTTCATCTTCATTAATACAATCAACAGCCTGAAAGAAAGAAAATCCAAGAGGGAGAAAAGCATACAAATTATAAAGCATCTCACCAAAAGTTGCACATTCTAAACATTTATGAGCTATTCACTGAGATACCTTCTCATATTTCTTCACCGCTCTTTGATACTTTCCGTTTTTGAAGAGCAGGTTGCCTTCTTCTTTCTTTCTCTGGGCCACTTGGATTCTCTCATCTTTATTCATTTCCATAGGTTCTTTTTCCTTGTTTCCCAATAGGAGAAAGTAAGAATTTTGTGAAATTTGTATGTATCAACCCAAAGTAAAGAAGAGAAAGAAATTTAGTAAAATGGTCTTCTGCAGTATCAAAATTTTCCCCCATTAAGGGCTTATCAAATTCACTAAACCTAGCACTCCATCTAACTCAACTAAGGTGTCCTATTCTCACTACAATAAGCACCCCCATCGATCCCAGTTAAAGCATCCTACTTTCACGTGATGATCCAATTGACCAAACATCAGAGTGAAGATTACCATATTCAATGCATGAGTTTCAGTTACAAAAGGCTAAAACTAGAATAGTTAATAGGACAGGAATGGCTGATAGGTGGCTCAAAGTTGAAGATTTGAAACGCCAATTATTTTGGAAATCAAATTACTGGAACTTGGGGAAAAAAGGGCATAGACGATGCATCTAATAACAACTATAGAAGAAACATAGGCATCAAATTATACCTGAACTAGCCCAAGATATTACAAAAAAGAAAGAGGACTTCATTATGAAGAGAGAAGACACTTTACAGATATTCTGGAGAAGTATTGTTAGTGGCTATTTGGTTTCCCAGTATGTGCCAGTTAATTCTCACGAGTCGCAAAACTATTTGGAGCTACTTATAAGATTAGATATAAATAAATCTTGCCCAAAAAAGAAAAAGAGTTCAGTTATATATTTATGAACTTAATCAATCAGTCCAAGCAATCATGCCCATTAACCTTTAGGGTAATATTCAGGTTTCTTTCATATGTTTGTCCCTTGAAAATTAACTACAGTTGTGGAACAAAACTTTGGCCACTTGTTTGGGTCATGTACACGTCATCGCATGAGTTCTAACCCTACATTCACTGAACCATATGTGCCAAGCCAAATATGTCCTAGCAGACTACAGACTTCCATCAGAAATTACCTTTATGAACTCCAACATCTCAACTTCGAAAATTATGGTTGAGCAAGGAGGAACAACAGCAAGATCCCTCTTCACTTCAGTATTTCCAAACCCATAGTCAGGTTTAACTGTCACTATTGCACGTTCACCTTTCTTCATTGTAGAAACAGCTAGGTCCAATCCAGCAACGACTTGTTCTGCATGCAAAACAGTACAACATAATCATAGCAAGGCAAGATTCGTCGAATAAGTTCAACAAGTACAGAAGCATCAGTGAAGACCAACCATATATGCAGGGTCCTTCATATAGTTAATTCATATTACACGATATCTAATGAGTTTAGAGCTTTCAGAAGAAAGTCATGCAAAAAATGCACCTGATAGGCTGATATAACTTTTCTTTCAAGACAAAAAATCAAGGACCTACCAAGGAAAACCTCAATTTTAAAATAACAAACCTTATTACATTATGATTTCAAGGGTGGATAATGGGAATAAATCCATCACATTCTTAATTATCAACAATAGGTAAATTTTGAATTTGTTCTAATGTACCAACCTTCATCAGTTATAAACTTCAACGTGTCCTCTCCATCAAAGCCTCTTTTTTCAAGCAAAGTGCCATCCTCAAGCTTAGCTGTATACCTAACTGGAGATTTGAAACAAAAACCAAGTAGTTAGTAAATTCTTTATACTCAAGTTGAATCCCAAAGTCGACCAAATCTTAAGCTAATTCTGCAGTTTTGCTCCTCAAAATATATGAGCACATATGTGCGACTTTCACTGAGCAAGAGTAAGGCAACATTTCCATCTTTGCAGTCCCCTTTCCAAGGATGATGAAGGGCACAATATGACACTTGATGAAAAGTGAAAAAAGTAGTTTTAGGAGTAGCACCAACATACTATCTATTTAAACCTCTCCATAATACATTAATCCACTTTCATCTCAACTAGGTTAAGCTGTTTTAGCTTTGCCAACACTTAGGGAAGTGTTGCTGCAATTACTTCTTAATTACAAATTGACTAAGATCTGGCCTCCAAACTTTCATCAATTTTTAGAATATTGTCTTCACTATATTTGTTTTTTAGGTCAGGCCGTAGCAACCATCAGTTTTTCAGTGTTTTTTCTAACTTCCATAGAAGTTTAACTAATAGTAATTTAGCTGGAGAGCTGAGCTTTCTATTTTTAACATTAATATGAGGTTTCCCTGCTAACATCCTCTCATTCACGGACTAGTTATGGAGAGATTATGACTTTTGGCTTGGAATTCAATGAACCATATTACTTTGACTGTTAAACAGAGATAATGACACCAAATTTGAGGATTACCTTTACAATTAGTATACATGTACTAGTTTTAGTTTTGGAAAAACAATAAACCAAATTATTTAGAATTCTTACTAAAATGATACTATTATGATTTTAGTTTTATTCACTATAGCAAGGTGCCTTGCTTTAAAGTAATACAGATTGTTTGAACTAAAGGGTATTTTTTGTTAATTTAGGTTCTCTCATATGCCTAATAAACGTATTTTTATTCCACACTCCATTCCACAAAATAATAATATATGGTTAAGTGACATAATATCAGATATTTGTATTTATTTCCCCCAAGGGAGAAAACATAACATGCACATAATTCTGAATACTTACTAGTTACAGCAGCACCTTCATTTGCAGTCAGAGTGCCTTCTCCCTCTTCGAGAATCTTCTTTAAAACTCCCAAATCATCAGTCACGTTTATTACCGGCTTGAAAGAAACTAGCTCAAGATCAATACTCAGAATAGAACTTGGAGCAATTGAAGGGACGCCACTTTCAGAGTCCTTATCTCTGTCAGCAAAGGCATCTGCAAAGATGTTGGGGTAAAGAAAATTTCAGTGTGAAAAGAACTGCTGGAACTTTTTCAAGCTGATACAGAAGGATGGGCAACAAGCTCCTAAAGCATACTTGCTATCATAAAAGTCAGGAAGATGCATACCAACTTAAAATGATTGTATGAGTTCTAGAGCACAATTTTTCTCAAAGTTTTCTTGCATTTAACATGGCACTTAAAGAGGAACAACATCAACATTCTATAAGTTAAGGAAGCAAACTATGTGTACATTGGTTTTCCAGTTACTCTCTACCAGCATAAGTCTCTGTGACATGGGACAAGATACATACATATAGAATGGGTATATTTTAATTGTTGAAGACATAACTAAACAAATAAAAATGTACTCTCTCTCTCTCTCTAACCGCTTAAGCTTTTAGTGAAATTGTCACATACTTCAATATGACATCAGAGCAGATAGAGATTATTCAACTCTCTCCGAACCCATTATAGAGAAGAATTTCCATGTATCTGGCCCATAAAAACCCACACGTGAGAGAGCGTCGTTGAAGACATTAAAGTATACCTTTCTTGTACAGTAATATCTACAGAAAAGTTTAACTGTTGTGCAAACTTTGAACTACATAAGTCAGTAGAAGATAACATGCCTTGGGAGTTAGGATGAGAACATTTAGTAAGAATAGAGATTTTTCAGAGCCAGAGTGTAGTTAAATGTGCTTCTACTTTGATTGAAGAGCACGTCTGGTATATAAATTCTTTATTCAGGTCTACTTTCACCCATGTAATATGGTCAGTAGACCATTTGTCAAGGTGAGTACACACATTATGAATGTTTGAACTAATAAAAGGAATGTCATATAGGACTAAAACATCAAATTTGTGAATGTGAACTAGATTTTCTGATGAATTAAATGCAATGCCTAGAATTATTTCATACTGTACTATCTGAAACTTTGACCATCTGACAGATTTATGATGAGAAATTGTAATGTGCAAATGAAGTTAGTTTTGTTTTCACTCGATTGATGACAAAAGGCAGCACCTTTAAGTAGAGGTAAAATATGACCAAAACCGAAAGCCTTAAAGAGGTAAAATACGACCAGATCCCTGTTTCTAGTTGCACTCCACTTCTAAGAACTCACGGCCAGCTCTTACATAATAGAGGTAAAAATTTAACCAGATCCCAGAGTCAGAATATGTACAAATATCTACTACCATTTTCTTCTATAAGACATGTGTCATATGTTAGTAGGGAAACCCAGGAATTCTTCTCACTTGATGCACTTAATTTTACTTTTGTACAACATATCATTGTTGAAAATAGCAAGAAGTGGCAACAACTTGCAATTCATCTCCCTTACACAGACATCGGGATAATCTTAACATGCCATTCAAGAACTAACATTATGATAAAACTACCCAAACAGAGTCATCTTTCCATCTGAACAGCACAGTAGGCGACAACTGCCAGGTCCACTACTCACAAATAATCTACTCTCTTATCTAGACTAATTTATCATCTATGAATTATACTTCTGAAACATACCCCTTCCCCAAAAGGAACCCCAGCGATCAACCCAAATAATGGGAGCAAAGAATGACTTGGGAAAACGTACATTGAGGCTGAATAATCAAATTCACTTTCTCCCCCTTTCTCATCGTTTTGATCGCTTTTGGTAATGCTTGACAAAAATGGCCTAAAAGAAAACAGAGTTGATTAGTCAAATATACAGAATATATTATCAGTTGATACTTGATAGCACAAGTTTGTCGATCTACAAAAGCCAAGATACCAAGGTACCATCTTTGACATAAAACTCTGCTCCATGTTCAGGTGTTTTTGCAACAGTGACACCATCAAGAAGCTTTACCTCATACCTCACTGCAAAATGAAATGGAAAATCAATGACAACTTATCTATAAACAACTGATAAATGCAATATCAAGAGCGAGACCACATAAAATGCAGATACTGGCACTAGCTCCTTTTCTGTAATTCCTTTTGTTCCCCACAGTTGATTCTTTTTGGTAAAAATAAAACATACAAAATAGTCAAATACCTAAAACTTCATCCAAGTCACCAGGAGGTCCTGTCATCTCCCCCTTCTCCATAATTTTCTTGATAATACCACCATCCTTGCAAACATCCACCACTGTGATCCATGATACGAGTTCAACTTCAAACTGAACAACACTATTCGATGAAACTGCCTCCGTATCTGACGATCCAAGACCAGTTTCCGAAGGCAAAGTGAACAATGCTCTTTCACCTTTCCTCATTGTGACAATGCCGCAATCTAAGCCAGCAGCAACTTTCTCTAATTAACCAAAGCAAACTGATTAAGCTTGATAAATAGAAACTAAATAATGGATGTAGAAATTCAATATCAGCAAAAGTGACAACATTTTCCTACAATCTCTTAAGCAAATTACACAGAAAAAAGGTAAAGAGAAGTGGACAATTATAGCAAAATAACCATTTCTCTCAACTTTAAACATTATTACTCCCTCCATCCATTTTATGTGGCACCCTTTGACTTGGCACGATATTTAAGAAAAAAAGGAAGACTTTTGAAATTGTGGTCTAAAACAATTCTTAAAAAATTGTGTGGTTGAGAATCATTTTATTAAGGGTAGAAGGAAAATTTTAAAGTTAATTTGTTTTCAATTCAAGCAAGGTGATATTATTTTTAGGACGGACTTAAAAGGAAAGAGTGCTACATAGAATGGGCCAGAGGAAGCATTAATTATCAATTGCACACCAATATAGGAGTAATAAGGAAACTAGATCTACGGGGAGTTGCCTGGGGAAATTACCATGAACACATGGTTGCGTAGGATAAAGGCGTAAGACACTAGGATAATGATAAAAGACAGAGCTGAGTAAAGAGTTCGAGGCAAGCGATCTTTGAAGAATCACTAGCAAGAGCAACCAGGGATGTTATTGATGTCACTTCCACCAAAATCATTGAAGTTGTTGGTGACGAAGGAAGAGACTAGTTGACTGAAGGAATGTTAGAAGAAATAAAAGACTTCTGCCCTGAAGGCACATTAGAAGAAACAAAGTACTTGTGATCCGAAGTCATGAGAGGAGAAAGAAAGGACAGACACGTCAATTAAGTATGCACAGAATCCCGCAAATCACAACAGATTTCAGTGGATGTGCATAACGGTATCCCCAGGTGGAGCTCTTCTATTGGAGCAATTTCATTGGTTGATGTATTCAATTATGTTGTCTGTAAATAGCTAAGTTATTCACTTGTAGAAGGGTTGGATATTCAACAATACAAAGTACTACATTGATATTGTTGCATTCTAAGCCATCTCTTATTACATTACCAACTAAGGCATTATTCCATAAAACTATACATAGACACACCTTTGATTCCGTAACCAAAGCTTGAAGCTGTCACTGGAATCAGAACTGAAGCAACGATATTTTGACTTCACTGTTCCATTCGCTAATTTATTTATATCATTCTTTATACATTTATTCAATAACGTTTTTGCTTACTTAAAATCTCAATCTTATAAGTCAAATCAATCTGCCTGTCCTTCACCTCATAACAAACTAACTAAACCATTTTTCAAGTAAACCAAAGTAACAAGAGTAACCAAGAACTGACCTTGGCCTAGCTTGCAGGTAACAGGTTCACCTTTATCCCTGGTGGAAACAAAGTTGGTTCCATCAAGTAGGATACCAACATAATGAACTGCACTCAATAAAGTAGAAACATTTCAATTTAAAAGCAAATTATTTCCCTCATGGCATTTGACTGGATATGGAATTCAATAAAATAAAATTTCGCCCAAATATCATACTGCTGACAGTTCATAGATAGAAAATTTAATTTTCAATTTAATTTTGATTAAATTTCAGAATTACCGGTGACTTCATCACCAAATTGAGGGGTCTCCCAGCCATGTCCATGCTTAAGAAGCTTCTTCTTAAGTCCATTTGCGTTAATTTCCCTTTCTTCACCAACATTGAGCGGTGGTGCTGATTCTATCTCTTCCCCTGGCTCTTCATCCAGTTCATCATCTTCGTCTATAAATGCTTCGGCATTAGCCATGGAAAATTCCACCATCTTTTCACCTCTAATTACTGGTTACTAAGATTTTATAGATTTAACGGAGTTCTGCGAAACGATTTAACGGTGATCGGAGATCGGACGCCTGAGAAAACCAACGGAGGAGCAAGTAGAGCGGAGTGTTCGTATGCAGTGTCAGTAGCTTCCAGAAACTCCGAAACTGTTCCGAAGTTTGAAGTGGGTTGGGCTTTGTATATATGTAGACTAATAAAAGAGATTGGATCAGCCCAACACACTTCTAATGAGACCAAATGATACTCAAAAAATGGAAGAAGGAAATTGAGTTGTTATTGATTTAATTTTTAGTTGGGCAATTTACACCGAGAGACACTTTACTTAAAATAATTACAAAAATAATAGTCCCCGTTGTATAGACATATATAGTTAGTGTATACTTTCTATAACTTTTGACAAACTACGTCGTATGATCATGTATAATTTCACTGATTTAGAATTGCTCTTTAATTAAATAAAACATGAGCTACTTTTTTGATAAACTTTTTATTTTTTTTTATTTAGTATATATGTAGTTTCCCCTTATTAGTTTGGTACTGACAAAAAAAATTCACGAATTTTATTGAATCGCCTTTCAACTAGCTTTCACTTTTTTCATTTGAGTCAATTATTGTTTATTATCAATTTAACTTTGATCGTGATGACAAACCTTATGTTTGTTTTATGTTTTTCACTTTTTCATCCGACTCAATTATTGTTTATTATCAGTTTGGTACTGAAAAAGTGTCACCAATGTTATTCAATCACCTTTCGACTAGCTCTCACTTTTTCATTTGACTCTATTATTGTTTATTTTTTATTTGACTTCAATCTTTAATTAAGTTCCTATATGTAAGTATAAAATATTGAAATATAATCAAAAAAATTGAGTACAAATTTGAACTTTTCTTTCATAAACTAAACCCATGGAGTCCATTCATTTCACATTAAAATTCTATTAATAACGACAAATATAGTAATAATTTATCGACAAGGTACAAATGAACTAAAAGTCTGATAAATGGCAAATTTGTATGACGGCTAATTTGGTCTTTTTCCTTCCAAGTGTTCTTAATCTCAATATATGGGGTAGTCAAGAACTCAATATGGAGCTTAAAATAACGTCAACAACAATGGGAGAAATTTATTAGTTTTTATACATTGATATTTACACATTTTTGTAACAGTTGCAGCATGTTACCAACTCATACATTTGTTGATTACAAAGAATGGTGAGACATCCA
>JAABOM020000084.1:24585139-24610007 GCA_011800125.2 Solanum clarkiae | reverse complement strand
ACGAAGGGGACGAGGCGGCGGGGAAGGGTTAGGGTTTGGAATGGGAGATTGGGGGGAAAATGAAGGGGAAGGTCGGGAGATAGAGATTAAAAGAGGGGCGCGTGCAGTGCACGCGCCCGTAGTAAATTTTAATTTTTTTTTTTAATAAATAGTAATTGCTAAAAAAATGTTTTTTTTTTAAAAAATAAAATTAATCCCCGATAAATTAAATTGACACCATGGCGGGTAAAAATTGGGTGTCAACAGGTGGGTTTCGTATTTATTTTGACTAAGTTAAATTCGCATTATGTTTTATTAAATAAAAAGATAATCGATTACTGTCTGATTTAAGGGTGTCAACATAAGTCTAAGTACATGTAACCTGCTCAAAATTTTATGGGCCGAACTCATGATAATTTGAATTGGGTTCAATTTTAACTCATTCAACCTTAACATATTTTAAAAGAACCTTTAAAATTGAGCTTAATTTAATACTCATCGAAGATTCTTTAGTTGTATTGATATAATGTATGTTCTTATATTAAAAGTATGAACTTTTACTTATTTTATATCTTCTAGCCTATTTATAATATTCTTGAGTTGAAATTCAAATTTTGATTATAAAAGATAAATTATTATATATTAAAATTGTTGAGATTAAGTGAATTAGATTGAACGGATTATGATTTAAGTCGAATTTTAATCAATTTAAATCCCAAATAAATTTAAACAAATTATAATTCAACTCAATTTCTTTCTTGACCCATATTGATATTTTTAATTTCAATCCAACCTACACATTTGACGTATTTAATCTAATTAGTATGACTAAATAACAATACCATCTTGAAAGAAATTTCACAAATAGGGATAAAATACTCTATATCGTGAGGTGGAATGTATGAGTAGATGCGGGCCCCGAAAAAAAACAGAAAATGAACCATCAAATCACCTACTGTAAATTTAATTTTTTCAAAATTCAAACAATCTCTTCTTTCTTCTTCTTCCTCCTCGATCCAATCATTTACGGTAGCTTAAAGCTTAGCCATGTCATGGCTTGCCCGTTCCATAACCAACACTCTCCGTCTCGACGGCGATGAAGAGGACGAAGTAGAATTCAAACGCAACTCCCAAAACGATGCCGTAACGCCTGCTGTTAACTCATCAACTGCCGTTGACGAAGATACATCAACCTACGAAGAAATCGATTTGGATGAACGATCTAATAACGATAACGGTAACCGTTACGATGATGATAATGATGATGTTGATGATAATCAGAACCGTGGCGTGAAGGAGGATTTATCGGAACTGAAGGAAACCCTAACGCGTCAATTATGGGGCGTGGCTTCATTTCTCGCTCCTCCACCTCCACCTCCACCTCCGCCGGGAAAATCGGATCTATTCGGTTCGGATGAGGACCGGATTGAGGAGTCCGGGTTGATTGATGGATCCGAGGAGGAAGAGGGGGAATATGTTGGAGATGGTGGTGGTTATTTGGGGAACTCGGGTTGCCGGGATTATCAAGTGGAGGAGAGTGAAAATGATGCTGTTGGAGTGACAGAGGAAGTTTTAGCCTTTGCTACCAATATAGCTCATCATCCTGAAACTTGGTTGGATTTTCCGTTTGCTGATGAAGAGGAATTTGATGGTTTGTATCTCTTCCTTTCTGATTGTATTGGTGTCCCTTAGTTCTGCTACTCATTTCTGACATTTTGGGTTTTGATCAAATGTTAATTAATTGTTTAGATAATACACTGTATGAAATTCGGTTAGGATGTGAGTTTTGACAACTTCAGTAGAGGTATTATATGAAGCTCTGGATGTTACTCTGATAGTTTGAGTCCTTATTGGAGAAGTTCCGACGAGCTCACATTTCACTTTATGGATTGATTTAGGGAGGGTGATCCTTTGGCTCATTTTTAAGCAGGGAATAGAATTTAGAGCTAAGCATAGTGATCTAGTACTATTACTGATTGGGCATATAGGCAAGTAGTATCGTGTATGGAGGATCTTTTCTTTTGTAGTATGGAAATTACGTGAAGTAGCAAACTTGAACTTCTAGACATGCTTGATAAGTGTATCATCTGGTTTATTGCTGTTTGTGAAAGTTTTCACTTTGGTCTACTCGGGATTTGATAAATATCCAATTCAACATTCAATAATGTGCCTGGTCAGTCCTAAAATGTGGGAATAGGAGTCAATTGATTATTTAGTTGTGTCAGAGGAAGTATGCCTTTTGGAGAACTTCTAGGAGTTAAAGTAAAGGTTGATTTTGTTTTTGTTCGAGTAAAGTTACAGGAGTCGGTTTTAACTAGAACCTAGAACTTTTCGCTTTTGAAGTTGTTGAATTTATAACTAACCGTACAACTCATGTTATGCCAAACTTGTACCTATGTGCAAAGTTCTGTTTTGTTGTGAGTAGAGTCTGTATTGGCCCTTGCAATAGGTTAACTCAAAGGTTTTGTCGTCTTCTTTACATGTAAGAACCTGAACCCTACATTTGTCTGCGAGTGATTTGTTCGAGTAAAGTTACAGGAGTCGGTTTTAACTAGAACCTAGCACTTTTAGCTTTTGAAGTTGTTGAATTTATAACTAACCGTACAACTCATGTTATGCCAAACTTGTACCTATGTGCAAAGTTCTGTTTTGTTGTGAGTAGTATTGGCCCTTAAAAAAGGTTAACTCAATGGTTTTTTGTCGTCTTCTTTACATGTAAGAACCTGAACCCTACATTTGTCTGCGAGTGATCAGTTCCTTTTGCGATGTTAAACACTTCATGCTTGACAGTATATGGTAATTAAATGAAATCATTCTATTTTCTTTCTCCAATAAACTGGAGAAAATACCATACAATTTAATCCCATAGGCAGTCCTGCACACCCAGTCACCTACCCAAAACACACAAAAAATTAGTTATGTACTAAATTAAAGAGAAAATCTAGAGAAAGAGAGAGAGAACTAAAATGGGAGAAGTCCTCTTCCTGCTTCCTGGTCAAGATTTCATAAGAATACTTGGACCTATTGAAGTTATGTCTAAGCAAAAAAAATGTCTGCTACAAACAAGCAAATAAAGTAGGAACATAGATGAATCAAAAGCTCCCCAGCAAAGAGGAGTACCAGGGTTCCTCAGGATGGTCTTCTCGGGGAAAACATGACGTGTAGTTTGAATACAATGCAAAATTCAGCAGCAGAGATACCTCGCCTAGCATATTAGGAAGCGATCGGAGCTTTCAATATCTCATAGTAGTTTCAAGCAATATATTTGCATTTATTGAATTGGCTTTCTTAATCCGTATTCCTGTGGCAACTTAAATAAACAAATTTCCACCTAAAGAGCAATAGCTACAATCAATACTAGTGCACTCCGAACTTTTACGGAGCAACTTGTGTAATAGAGATCCAGTTCTTGCAACAAACTTCCGGTAGCAATTTTCTAGAAAGGGAGGTGAAAAAGAATAGAATGAGTCCAGTGAACAAGGTGAGCAATTAAAAAAATCTGAGTGTGTGCTCTGACATTTACTATCAGGAGAGGACTTTTGTTATAGTTTCTCTCTCGGGCAGGAGGGGGGGGGGGAGCGGCTTGTTTCTGTTGACAGAATACTTTCTTGTAATGGGTAGTTGGTGTAATTGTTGAGGTGCACACAAGTTTGATCGAACATTAATAGATAAGCTCCTTTCCCAATTTTAGTTGGAGATTTTGATTTACTTCCAAAGATCAAGTATCCAAGATAACCGCCTTAAGTAGATAGTATTTGTACCTTCTTTTGTTCGTAGGAATTTGTGTATGTTACTTTTTAAATCACACAATATGTGATAGAGTTGAGAGCGTACGAACCACAAAGTTTAACTTCAATGAGGGAGAATTTAACATTTGATTACGCAAAATCTCATCCAACTAATCCATTTGGGGTCAAACCCCATATCTTCTAGGACTTTTAGTAAGAAAAGGACCAGTTGACATGGTCATAGGCCTTTTCAATGTCCAGCTTGCATAGGATTCCAGGGGTCTTCTGACTCTCCCTAGAGTCTACCAACTCATTAGCCAAAAAGGTTGCATCCATAATCTGCCTACCCTTCAAGAAGGCCATTTGGTGCTCATCAACAAGCTTCCCATAATTGTTTTCATTCTCTCTTTGATCAGTTTAGAGATTATTTTATACACTCCACCTATCTGACTAATAGGTGACTTCTTTGGTATAAGTGCTATAAGAGTAGCATTAAAAGATTTCTCAAAAATTTCATTCAGATGGATGTTCTAAATTATTTGCATTAAGTCATCTTTCAAAATATTCCAGCGCTCCTTGAAGAATTGCATGGTAACACCATTAGGTCCAGGTGCTTTGTCACTCCTTGAAGTGGTATCAGTATATACAACTTGACCAGGTTCAAATTCATATAACTATTCAAAATTTAAACTTAGATATGATGTTTTCTCTATCAAACTAACTCAGTAACGCTTCATTACTTGGTACCCTTTTCCAATATTGATATAGTTCACATAACAAATTAACATGTTAAGCTGCATACCCGCTCAATATTGTCAAAACAAATGTGACAACGGATAGAGTTTCTGATATTTTATGTCTTTATTTTCCATTTTGAAATGTTAGTATTAGTGTGTCGTGGAGGGAAGGGGGGGGGGGTTTCAAATGGGCGGATTGGATTGAAATTTGAGATTTAAAATAGTTTGAAATAGAAATCAGGTTGAGTCATGACCTGCCTAACTTTACTTTGGGCTCAAAAGGGTTGAGCTCAGATGGGCCAAAAATCAGGTTGGGTCATTTCTTACCCAATTTAGATTTCAACTCAAGAAAATGAAAAATAGTAAGTTGCAAATGGATTGGATGGATAAATTCTAGAAGATATAAAATAGATAGTAATTCATACCTTCTATATGAGAACATACATTACATGAAAATAAAGAGTGTCTTAAAACGGGTTGAAATAGATGATTCAATTGAGCTCAATTGAAGATCTTTTATAATGGGTTAAGTCTTGAATGTGTTGAGATTGACCCAATTCAAAATATCTTGAGCCCAACTCATAAAATTTTGAGAGGATTATCTATATTTGGCTCGTTTTGTCACCGTTAATTTGCCATATGAATTTGAATGGTGTTAATAATTGGTAATCATGTAGCAAAGGAAGTTATTTTTGTAAGGCATCTATTGTACAATATTATTTTGTCACTTAACGGTGATGATGATGGGATCTTAAGGAGAAGATCTACAATAATTGAGCTTTTCTCTCCTTTTTTTAGATTTTGAGCTCTCTGATGCCCAACAGGGGCATGCATATGCTGTTGAACGTCTAACGCCGAGATTAGCTGCTCTCAGATTTGAACTTTGCCCTGTTCATTTAAGTGAAGGTTTCTTTTGGATGGTCTATTTTGTTCTGCTTTACTCAAGACTCAAAAAGCATGATGCTGAGCTTTTGTCTACACCTCAGGTTTGTTAATATTGCTCTGCCTGCTTACAGAATCATCATTGCATTGAGTTACACAATTATGATGAGAATATTTTTCTTTTTGGGGGGCAGAGGGAACTAATAATGGGGTCTCTGCAAAGCACTTTCAGAGATACAACTTCTATATACAAGACCTTTGATTACATAGGCTGTCTATATGCACTAATTTTAATTTGTCATTTCTTTAGCTTGTAGAGGCAAGGGCTATGTGGATGCAAGAGCTGCAAAAGAAAACAAAACCAGAGTCGGATTGGTATGGTATAGGCACATTTCAAGCAAAAGAGAGCACAGACTCACCACGTGGAGACTTTGACTCCAATTCATCTGAAGATGCTCACTCTAGATATGTTGTGCTCCCAGGAGCATTTGCTTTTGAACCTCCAACTTGCCACACCACTTCTGACACTGAAACCGAGAAACACTCAATTGAAAATACGGAGATCCAATTCATTGACAAGGCAGTTATTGAAGAAGATCCTCCAAGGAAAATGATAGAAAAGGAGGTTGTAGCTGGTCCATCTTTTAAACCACCAGTGTTCGAATATGATGAGCATGAGGATGACTGGCTGAAAGAGAATGCAGAGTTTGAGGGTTACACGGGTTCTGCTATTGTGAATGAGGAGGATGTGTCGTTTAGTGATCTTGAAGATGACACTGATTATGCAATGCCTATAAAACCCAAACCAGTGTCGATAGATTATAGCGCCACACTTAATGCCTCGTGAATTTATCTTCAGCTGTCAGGAGATTCTTATTTAATTTTGGTGTGAACCCGACTCACATGTCAACTCTGAGTACTCTGGAGCTCCTAGCAGAAAATTCTCTCACAATTTTTCCATGGTTCAGGTATGTTTGGGCTGCAGCATAACCTGTTCTGGCTTGCAGGTTAGCACTTCATGAGTTGTGTAACAATTGTACAGTGTCCACTTCTCGTGTTTGTCAGCAGTCAACACTCTAAATGTTTGAGGTTGGTCGCCCCAGATTCTCATGGTCTCTTGAAACTAGCAAAATTGGTCAGAAGGTGCTTCTTTACTTGCACGGTATGGTGTAAGGCAATAAGCAACATATATTTCACTCATCTCCTTCATCATGACCTATGGAGGGCATGATATTCAAAGCTGTGTTTGTATTTGTACATAAACATGAATGTCTCTTGCAGATTTGACCGAGCCCTCTAACAGGGCAACGGATATATTGGGGTATCACATAAGGAAGCATGACATTCCCATTTTTGTTATTGCATATTGAAGATTATCCCTATTTGGCTTGTTCATCTTTCCATGATCTACCATATGCATCTGTAGATAGCCTGTCATGCTCTTTATTACACAGGGCTGCTCTTCTTCTTTTTCTCAAGTATGGAACTGTGAGTGAGAAGAGTGTGATTTACTAAAGTAAAATGATACCTTTTTTATGTCATTTTTTTTCTCTGTCATTCCTTCAACTTGGTAAAACATAAGAATTACACAGTAAATCAGAAACAACCTCTTTACCTTCACAGCCAGCGGTAAGGTTTGCATAATCTCACCCCTTCCCACCTTTCTCTAGGTCCTACCTATAGGATCCACCTATAGGATTACGTTGACTATGTTTTTTGCAAGAATCACAGTTCCTTTGGTCAGTTTTACTTGTGATACAAAGAATCAACTAGAGCAAGTTTAAGGTGAATCTATACGGTAGAGGTTACACAAATTCTGCATTGGAAAAATAGCATAGATTTTTTTTTTTATAAGAAAAAGTAGTAGCTTCCTTTTCTACTTAAAAATGCACATTTCCGTAAGGAAAAGTTATACTTGCATAATTATTTCAACTTTTCAAGTTTTCATGTTTAGTACTACCTCCATCCCATATGGGCATTTTTTTAATAAATATTTATCTCATATTATATGAGCATTTACTAAATTAGGATAGAATTAATTATTTTTTCTCATTGTACCCTCACAATTAATTAGTGTATTAATGATTTTTTCTAACTAAATATAATATGCATTAATATAAATAAGGGGTAAAATGGTAAAATTTACTAGTGCATTAATGATTTCTTAATAATTGTGTAAAATGATAAGTGTTCATATAATATGGGACTGAGGGATTACTCTCTCCGTTCATCTTACTTGTCCCCCGTTGATTTGACACAAGGATTAAGGAGCAGTAAATGATGAGTAATTTTACCAAATAATCTTTTGAATATAATAAACATAATGTTTTGTTCATAATTAATGATAAGGATAAATTAGAAACTAAGTGTAAAATTATTTCTTAATTTTATAAAGTGGACAAATATTATTGAAAATCTATCTTTAATAAAATGGAGCAGTAAAGATCAATGGAAGGACTAACAAGGACCTGTACAAAACTAGTAAAAATATGTCTCATTCAACACTTTTTGGAGACATTTTTAATCTACATTGGTGAATAGAGGCCCCTCCTATCAAAGAAGGAAATGGCTCTTCATCATCAATTCTATTTAAATGAGTAATAGTAATAGGTAGCGTGAAGTAGTACCGTAAACATTAAAATAGTTTGACAACAGACTTTATTTTAAAGTAAAATAAGTTGAAGTTTCTAGGAAATTGTACTCATTTGTCTATTAGAAGATACACGAAGAAATTGCATCTTACAAGAGTTGTATTTTTTTAATATAATATCTAAAAGTATCTATTCAATTTGAAATTGTATTAATCTAGTCCGAATTTGTTCAAGAAAGTAACCAAAGTATGCAACAAATATTTGTGGTCGGGTCTTTCCGTGAATCTTGCGCATAATGGGAGTTGTAGTACATCGGACTATCTCTTTTATTTTATAGTTTATTCTATATCTTGTTATAGTAGCTCTATATGCCGTGTATCTTATTTTTCTTATAGATTTTTTACTAAAATTATTCATGTGTAAATTAGTTTATCCAAACATTATATACTTTTTTATTGATCGTAGTGTTTGAGCCAGCTTTCGCGTAACTCGACTATATCTACACAATACTCGTCACATACCGCTAGAGATAGGTATGAGGTGACTTTGTCCACCAAAATCAGGACAAATGGGAAAAATCATCTAGTTATATGTCTTTTAAACCAATACAATACAAAAACTTATAACATAATACATTATGAAACAACACGTAATAATAATTTAAATAAAATATAAGATGCATGTCAAATGAAACATAGATAAATAAAAGTAAAAATCTCCAACTAACATTTTAATGACTCAAAAAGTTCTATCTTATGTGGGAAGTAGGTAAGTTTCTTCAATGCTTCTTACATTTTAAGTAAAACATTTATTGGACTTCATTTTCTAGCAAGAAATCAACTACTTTCTGTATTAATTAATTATACATTATGAAACAATCTGTAATACATTACGAAACAACACATAATAATCATTTAAATATAAGATGTATATCAAGGAAAACATAAACAAGTAAACATGGACAGTGAAAGTAAAAGTCCCCAACTAACGTATTAATAACTCAAAAGGTTCTAGCTCATATAAAAAGTTGGTAAATTTCTTGAACGCTTCTTTCATTTTTAGAAAAAACATTTATTGGACTTTATTTTCTAGCATAAAATCAACAACTTTCCAATCTAATTAATTGTACATCATGAAATAATTTGTAGGAGATTATGAAACAACACGTAATAATCATTTAAATAAAATATAAGACGCTTGCCAAGTAAAATACAAATAAGTAAACATGAACGATAAAAATAAAAATCTCCAACTAATGTATTAACTATTAATGACTCAAAATGTTCTATCTTCTATAGTAAATAGGTAAGTTTCTTCGAGGCTTCTTTCCTTTTAAAGTAAAACATTTATTAGACTTTATTTTCTTTGAAATCAACTACTTTCCATATTAATTAATTGTTCATAATGAAACAATCCGTAATACATTATGAAACAATTTATAATTATTTAAATAAAATATAAGACACATGTCAAGTGAAACATATAAAAGCAAACATGGATGGTGAAAGTAAAAATCTCCGATATAATGTATTAATGACTCAAAAAGTTCTAGCTAATATAGAAAGTAGGTAAGTTTCTTCAATGCTTCTTTCATTTTTAAGTAAAATATTTATTGGACTTTTTTCTTTCTAGTATGAAAGCAACTAGGCTTTGTACTAATTAATTGTACATTATGAAACAATCTGTAATGAGAAAATAGCTAAATAAGTCTCCAATTTATAGTCGAATTTTCAACTACACACTCATACTTCATGGGGGTCCTATTACACCCCCCTCCCGCGAACTATTTTAAAGTGGATTGTTTACTCCCTAAATGCTGAGTTGGCAAAGAAGGTGTAGTTCACTCTCTCAAAGAGAGTGAGCGGCAACAAAAATAATTAAACTTTAATTTTACAAATAATTTTTTTATTTTATATTACTTTTCTGATTTTTTTTTTTTAGATTTTTATGTTTCTTTTTCTTCTTATTTATTTTTTCTTTTTTACCTTCTTCCTCTGCTTTCTTTTCCTCTTCAATAATGAAACAACAGTGGCAGCCCACCTCCACCACCAAAGATTTACGCAGTACTTGCGTGCTTGCTTTGCACACCAACATAGCAGAATTCGAATCCGCTGGCTCAAATGAGTGGCTCTTGGCTTCGTAAACATATCTATATTCTTACTTTTTCATTACCAATGAGTAGGCAGCTTTGGATGCTTATGGAGATATGACTTTGGTAAAGATCTGCTTAGCGTGTGCTTTCTCGGGTGCTACTTAAAATAGAGATACTCAGACTCTAACTTGAGAATGTTATAGTGCTATGCAATAAGGACATTCTGATCGACCCGATTGACTCTCGTTCTGGTTTGGCGGAAAGGTGAAAAACACAAAATCTTTCTTCCTGGTTGGTATACTAAGGCGATAAATCCCAACCGTTTTATTAGCTAGCTTAGCTTTCCCTCTTTTCAATCTATATCAGATTCTTCATTACTTCTTCGCCAATACCTTTTAGCTTTCCTTTAGTTGCTACTTTTTCCCAGTCCAAGCCCAATCAGAGTAGTCAGTGTGCTTGCTCCGTTCTTCTTTCACGAAATGGATGCTATATGAGAGGTTGGAAAGGAGGGACTTCGCTAAAGATGGTCTGTCTGTGCGGGAGGAAGGTTTTTTTCCTTTCTCTCTCTGCTATCTCATCCACTGAACTGTCAGTATCGAGACAAGTTCAAAATGTTGGCTAAGCGTAGACTAGCTTGTTCAGGCAGTCACAGGCTTGCTAAAGCTAAAAACGGAATTTAGCTTCTCACTGACTAAATCAGAAGCGAAATCCTCAACTAAAAATATAATGCGAGCTGGAACGGGGTTGCCTTAGCTACTGTGTGTACATATGCCAGGAATCGCATCATAGCCAGAATCGATCGAGGGCCAGATCTTGATATAGAAAAGAGCACTCAAACTGAGGCAGAGAAGAAAGCTTACGATTCTGTTAGTATGAAGTGAGCTTTAACAATCGAAGCGGCTAAAAGAGCCTGCTTTGGTGACCCTACGAAGAAGTGTTGATCATTAAAGTCAGCTTCAAACTTTCGGTAACCACTTATCCCAAGGTAGGTGGGCTTAGATAAAAAAGATAGGCATTTTTTCTTTATATCAATCCTTCGATAAAACACTCAAACCAACGAGTAAGGAAAGTAGACCTTGAGTTGATATTTAAAAGAAGGAGTTCGTCCTGGTGTGCTGCATCCTTTCCTGCCACTACTTTTTGAGTCAAAAGCTTCTCTTTGGTTTAATTCATATTCAACTTTCTCTAGTGGAATTAGACTTTCATTTCGATTTCTTCAAATCCAGCATGACATGTGTCAAGAATCAAAGAAAAGTTCAAAAATCAGCGAATTCAATATTTTCATATCCCTCCAGGCAGGAAATCATATATTGAATAGAGGGTACTCCACCCCTGTAGAAGATATAACACATTGAAGTAAAAGAATCGGTGGATGCACGTGTTTTGTTCATATTCCTGTGTAGTTAAGAGAAAAATTATCCCCAAGGCAACTACTTGTGTCTTTCTTGGATATGCTCAGTCCGGGTATATATATGCTATGACGTAAAATCCAAGAGGGTTGACGGCTATCGATCCTGGCCCGATGAGAAAAGGGTTGAACTCATACTTGCCTTAACCTAATCTATTTGGATCCCAGATTCCATTCCATTAAGGCATTCATTCCCTTCATCTCTCTGACACTGGCTGTTCTTTCTACCTAAACTTGCGGCTTCTTTCATCAAAGATAGGTGTGAGCTAATTTTCTCGCTAAACCTCTTTCTTTATAGTCAAGTGGTTGAACGCCCCTCTCCCTTCTTTTGAGTTTACGCGCTTCTGCTTAGTATGTCGTTTATATGCTTCTTAATAAGCTACAGGCCTATCTTTTTTGTTCTTCTTTTGCTTACGCACCAATTAAGGGGCTAAGAGACCCAATTCTTAAGACTCAAGATGCAATTGACGTCATTGATCTAGCCAAGCTGGTACAACATACCCAGCTTTAGAGCTTGCTTCAGTCAAACTTTACCTTATTTCAAGGTTTCCACTAAGCAACATTTTCTGATGATGGTGAAGAGTATTCTCCCATAATGTTCGTTGGCAGGTCGGCTTCCAGAGTTTGAGTCTCAAGCTAGGGATCACCACTTCCTTTAGCAGAAGTACCGATATGAAATAACAATCGTTATAGATAGACTTTGAGATGCTTGAATAGCTGCAATCTAGCCTTTTCGTTAACTGGATCTCCTATCTCCACTGTTAATAAGTGGCGGCAAGACTCGAATCTTGGACCTCTGCCTGCTCTACTATAGTGAATTGGGTGAACTATCTCATCTAAAAAACTTAGATGTCAGAGAGAGAACAATTTTATTTAGTTAATTATGTATTAATAGCTAACCCTAAACAATGTCACTTGAACACTTGGTTAAAAAAGAATTTGGAAGAAAGTCAAGCCCACCAAGTGCATGTGATAACTAGAAATTCACAATTCTAAAGAGTCACAAGTTTCCCATAAAAGCATGTGGCTCAACAGTTTCAAGATTTAGGCAAAGTTTTGGTTATGTCTATTTTATCCACCATATATAACAATGAACTTTGTCCAACACCATTAAACAGGATAGAGTAAGGCTTAACTTGCAGTTCATGAGACAATGGAGCATCTTAGGCAAGATGAAATTGACGATTTGTCATTGTCCCCTCCAGTTGTTGGCTCCATGCAAATTGCTTCCAGTAATGACTTTGTCCATAACATAGATTTCATGTCTCAAGCTTACCTTAGAAACAGAAGCTCTTAAATTGATATAGAGGTAGAGGATGATACATCAATTGCTGATAAAGATCAACCTCTCCCCATAATTCTCAAGGCAATTTTTTCTCAAATCAATCTTTCATTTCTCAAAAATATTTCAAAGAATCAAACTGTTGATATATGTTTAAGAGTTTTGGCTTCTGCCATTTAAATGGCCTTTGAATGCAGTTCACGGATGTTGAGTGTAAGGTGAAAATTAGTCAAGCTTCCTCCAACAATCCTGTCAAGGCAGTTGTATCAAAAGGGAGCTTCCCAGTTTGAGCATGACAATTACAAGCAGATACTCAAGGGTATAACAGAAAGGGTGAAATTCTTGCCTTAATGGGGCCTTCTGGCAGTGGAAAAACAACTTTGTTAAAGATATTGGGAGGAAGATTGCAAGAAAATGTCAGAAGAACTGTCACATAAAATGACATCCCATATAATATAGCTATCAATAAGAGGTATATTACCTATCATCAAGAATTCTTTTTTCCTTCTCTCTTTCTATTGCCTTAAAACCAAGAATATGAAAAAGTCTTTCTTTGAATGTACATGATTTTGTATTAACTTCCATACTGAATTGAGCAATGTTGTACTAGGTGGGTTTCGCGACACAAAATGATGTGCTTTTTTCACAATTGACTGTAGAGAAAATCTTCATTTTTGTTGCATTCTTAAGACTTCCAAGCAAGATGAGTCGACGTCAGAAGTATGAAAGAGCTGAAATGATTATTAAAGAATTAGGCCTGGAAAGGTATGTGAGCTACCTTTCCATGAACTTCCTTCTCGCCCTTGATTACAAAGCACCACCATCTAAAACTGTCAAAAGAAATTAAACATTATTGTTGCAACTGTTCATTCAAACATTTCACAATCATAGATGTCGTCACACGAGAATAGGTGGAGGACTTATTAAATGCATATATGGAGGGGGGAGGGAGGAGAGAGAAAAAGAACTAGCATAGGGTATGAAATCCTTGTTGATCCTTCTCCTCTTGTACGACGAACCAACTTCAGGCCTTGATTCGTCCTACGCAAGGAAGGAACGAGTCGGTTCCACTTTCCGCCTTTCGGTAGCATAAAGAAAATAGATTCAGATTGACAAACCACCAAAAGAGTGAGAAAAATGGGGCAAGTGGTCCCCTCCCTAATTATTCTTACTAAGCCAACTCTTAACACACTTTTCTCAGTAGCTTTACTTTTAACTAGTTTGAAAATTTAACGATAACTCAAAATCAAAATTTAAAATCAAGAAGATGGAACTTTATTGTCAAAGTAGAGAAGAAATTATTGGGTAACAGATCTATTAATGGAGAAGAATTTATTTTCAAAATTATTCGATAAAAGACTTATTAATTAGTTTTTTTTTTCAAGTCATTGACTAAAGAGTAACAAGAAGAAAGAGAAGTAACTGGTTGTTCAAAACTTTGTAGAACCATAAGAATAGTGTAAAATTAGTGCGTGCCTTCTTTTATTTTGATTTTGATATTGAGGTTTAAGGTCTTCAGTAGGTTTCATTTTAATTTATTAGATACATAAAAAAAATCTTGAGATCAAAAATGGTGTTTTAGGTTTGAAAAATAACTTGGGAAAGAAAGGAAGAAGAAGGTGTAAAACAACTTTTTTTTTAAAATAACTGCTGAAATACACATGGCAGATGCGTGTGTCTCATCACAATACACGTGACTGGTAATAACATTTTAGGGAGTAAATAATTTCACTTTAAAATAGTTCAGGGGATAATAGGACCTCCATGAAGTATGAGTGTGTAGTTGAAAATTCGACTATAGGTTGGAAGTTTATTTGACTATTTTCTCATCTGTGATATACTATATAATAATACGTAATAATTATTTAAATAAAATACAAGACACATGTTACGTGAAATACAGACAAGTAAACATGGATAGGAGAAGTAAAAATCTTCACTTGACGTATTAATGACTCAAAAAGTTCTAACTTATGTAGTAAGTAGGTAAATTTCTTCAATGCTTCTTTCTTTTTTAAGTAAAATATTTATTGGATCCTTTTCTAGCATGAAATCAGCTAATTCACATACCAAGTAAAATATCGCTCAATTTGGTTGTAGGAATTCATTTATGTAACATCACCTAAAATATCTCAACTCAAGTAAAAAAAGAGTAACAGAGAGATCCGAAATCTATTATGTCATTTAACGAAAAAGTTTGCTGATATAAGCAATGAACAAAAGAACCAACAAGAATTTAAGGCCATAAAAAATAATAGATGGTTTAATTTTAATTTTAATTGTGCATTCTTGACATGAAATTATTAAATTTTTTAAAATAATTTTCATATTTTGAAAAACAACATCATAATCAGTGGAACCCCATAAAATATATACAAACCTTACCACTGTAGAGATAGATAGAGACTATTTACGAAAGATACAATAATCACAATTTAATATCTTTATAAAAATATTATTTTAATTAAAAAATAATTATTTTAATATTAAAATTTTAAAAATTATCACATAATTTGAAACAGACAGAGTTGTTGTATTAAATTAAAGTCACGTGGATGTCACGTGCAAATATGGCCGGCTGGGTAGTTAAATAGCCTCCATTCCAGGGGATATTCCACAACTCCCCCCACCCCACCCCACACCACCCCAAAAAAAAAGAAGATAAAATTTTCCATAATTTTCTCTGAATTTCCCAAAAATCTCTTTCCCTTGTTTCCACAATTATAATTTCCACTCAGTTCCCTTTTATTATTATTAAATTTTTTTCATTATTTCTGGATGGAATAAATTTCCTACAAACAAACAAAGGTAGCCTCCTCAGCATTTGTTTGGTCAATCTAAACAGCCACTCAGCTTCTTCTATTTTTCCATTCCTTTTACAATCGTCACAGGTTAGTTTCCTTAACGACCATTTCAATATTTTTCTGTAAATCAATTGAAAAATCATTATTACCATAATCAATTGGCCATTGATTTTTCAATTGTGTCAGGAAAACAGAGACGAAACCCTAGGTTCCTCGATCTTTGGAATTCATGATTGTATTTATATTCTCAATTGTGGGCGTCTTTAAAGATTCAATTTTTAACTATGGGGTTTTCTTAATTTGAGCTCTAGGGAGTTTTCTTGAATTTTTTCAAAAAAAGAAAGGATTTTTCTTGGGTTTTTCAGAATAGTGATTGAAGTTTATTAGTGGGGTTTGCTTAGTATTGTATAAAGTTTCAATCTTTAGATGGATCTTGAGGTGTTGAAGAAAAGTTTGAACTTTGCTCAGAAGAAAAGGAAATGGATAATTCTTCTTGGATTAGTTGGTTTATCTAGTTATGGTGCATATAGGGTTTATCACATGCCTTCTGTGGTGAAGAGAAGGAAGAGGGTTATGAGGATGTTGGGAGCTTTTGTCTCTATGGCTGAAATGGTCTCTGATTCTTCTGAAGTTGTTAGTGTTGTGTCTAAGGATTTAAAGGACTTTTTGCAGTCTGATTCTGATGAACTTCCTAGGAGTTTGAGGCAGTTATCTAAAATTGCAAGATCTGAGGAATTTACCAATTCTGTGATTAGAGTTTCCCAGGCTCTAGCAGTCGGGATTTTAAGGGGTTATGGGGGTGAAAGTAAGGGAGAGATTGAGGAGGTGGCGAGTTCGAGTCTCGTTGATAAGGTCATGGATAGAATGATGAGTACTGTTGGGACTGGATTTGTTTCTGTTGTTGTTGGTAGCTTTGCTAGGAACTTGGTTTTGGGTTTCTATGCAAACAGTGAGTCGGATGAGGGGTTGAATGGGAATTACCAATCTGGGGTCTCGTATATGAAGTCGAATTCATCAGAAGTGCCAAGATGGGTAGATGTGATTTGTACTGATAGATGTAAACTAATGATTGCTGATTGTATCCAGACATTTGTGAGCACTGCTGTTGCTGTTTACCTAGATAAAACAATGCATATAAATGTTTATGATGAGATGTTTTCTGGGATGACCAATCCGAAAAATCAAGCTAATGTGAAGGACTTTCTAGTTTCCATTTGTAATGGGGCTGTTGAAACACTAGTTAAGACATCTCATCAAGTGATGACAGCTTCTGGATCTGATTCTGATTTGAGTTTGAATGCTGCTTGTTCGATAGTTGATCAAAGTGAATATTTAACTCAAGCAAATGAAAAGGCACTTGAGCAAGTGCCTCCAAGAAAGATAAAAGATACGAGTCAACCGATAGATCTACAAAGTAATGGATGGCTGACTAGTATGTCATCGACATTGGCAGTTCCAAGCAATCGGAGGTTTGTACTTGACGTGACTGGCAGGGTTACATTTGAAACTGTTAGATCCATCGTGGAGTTCTTCACTTGGAAGCTATCAGAGAGCTTGAAAAGAAGTGTTAATGTTGTTCATGAAGAAGTTGTGGAGAGAGGGCTGGATGTCATTACTCAGATCAATGCTAAATCTTATGTAATTCTTACAGTATGCCTGGCATTATTTTTACATATCCTTAGCAGTACTCAGGCCTTATTGCCTGCCTAAAAGCTAATGATCTCCTTAGATCTAGTCTTAGAAGCTAATATGTTCTGTAGCTTGGGAAATATGTACATGCATTTGTCATACCTATTATTGAAAGGACAGTTTGTCTACATTTTGCCCTTTATGCTATTGAATTTTCGAGGGAAGATTCCTTTATCTTCCAGATGCACATGCTCACTTGATATTGGAAGTAGTTGATCTTCATTATCTGATCAAATAATGTAAAATTGGAGATAATTATTCAACTATTATGGTATTACTTTTCGTTCCGTTGCTTTAGTTAATGTACTATTTGTTGTTGCTACTGTTCTCTTCTTTAGGTTCTTCACTACTGTACTGGTTTTTACATATCTGATAATATGATATGCTTTATTTGAACCGAGGGTCCAACGAAAACAACCTCTCTATCTTCACAGGGTAGGAAGCTTGTGGGATTACCTGGGTATGTTTATGTTTGTTGTTGTAGTATCTTGAGAGTACCATCTGGTCAATATATTTCTCTATCACTCCTGTGATCCTATTTTGTGAAAAGCTGAATTTGTTGCTCATTATTGTTGGCATCTATTACTACCATTTAGGCATTTACCATCCTTTTCAAATTCAATGAAGGAGATTGCATGGAAATCAGGTCATTTGCCCTCGCAGCATAGGTTTTGAGATGAGGGTTCCCAGGAAACAACCTCTCTACTTTTATGGTAGTGGTAAGGTCTGCGTACATTCTACCCTCCCCAGACCCCACTTGTGGGATTTTACTGGGTATGTTGTTGTTGTTGTTTGTTGTCCTCGCAGCATATTAGTTATGAAGATGTGATTTCAACATCCGTTGTTGTTTTAATTTACTTTTCTTGATATCCTTCATTGTTCACCTGTACTTTACTACCATGACGAAGGCTACAGATTTTAACCTTTGAAATCTCGTAGATACTTATCTCTTATCTGTGTCAAGCCTTTGTATTGGATTGTGAGATTTCAAACACGACACTGTCATTTCTTCCATTTCCCTTATCTTACTGATTTGAACTGAATGTTGTCAAGCACCCTGTTTTATCATTACTTTTGTGCATGACATTATTGTTTTGATGCATCTTCGTATAGTTCTTTATGGCTGCAGTTACCTCTCCCTCTCTCTCTCTCTTGTTGTCTGCCAGGAAACTAAATTGAATTGATATAATGAACAATCATTCATTATATGTGAACCAATATCGAAGAGATTCTGCTGTTGCTTAAAGAAGAAAAAACGGAAGGTGTTCTTGAGCATAGGTGAATGAGAACGAGTGTGAGTTTCGTAGCCCCAATATGATCGGTGCTCTTTTTCTTCTGGTCACATTCCACTACAACATCAGTTACAGCATCTGCTGCTCCTTATCAAGCACGAAATTGCATATATGCAAAGGTTCACTTCCGTTACCCTGTTCTTGCTCTGATGATAGTGCTAACATTGAGTTACATGTTCTTTCACTATGCCTAATTTTGTGCCTTGGCTATGTTAACATCATGACACCATTTTTGTGCCTTGGCTAAAGTTTTGTGCCCATGTTCATAAGTTTCGGTCGACTCTAGTTTTATGTGTCTATTAAATGGATTTCGAGTCTAACTCAAACTCAAAAGAGGAGAATTGCTCGAGCCATAGGGTCTTGTGCAAGTTCAACGTGGGACATTGTCATCAGGGGACACTTACTGTTGTCCTTTCCTAGTCTTGAAACTAACCAGCCTAAAGTATGAAAAGAATGTAAACAACAAAATGTTCTATTATTTAACAACCTACCTTTTGATTGGTGACAATAGTCTTCTCAAAGTCTTAGGGAATTTTTCATGTTTCCAATTAAGGTATCTTTCCTTGATTTCTTCTCATGTTCACATTGATATAATCTGGTAATTTATGAGGGAGGGATATGTGAGTTCACACTCATGAACACTTAGTAACATACTCCCTCGGTCCAACAATAGTTATCTATCATATTAAAAATAGATGTCCAACAATACTTGTTCATTTTATGAAATTACGAGATTATTTTACACTTGATTCCTAATTTATCTTTAATTATAATCATTTGCCTATTACATTTTTCAAGACATTATATTTATACTCAAAGGATGATTTAGTAAAATTACTCTTATCATTTCTTAATTTATGTATCAAGTCAATAATAGACAGTTATTGTTGTATGGAGGGAGCAGTAAATAAAATCCTTTTTCAGCAGGAAATAAGTGCATGACCAAAGATTCTTGGATTTAGGGTGTTTTTGGTAGAAAGGAAAATGTTCTCCCAGGGAAGTAAATGTAATATTTTTCTCATTTTCTTGTGTTAGTTATCGTAGTAGAAAAATATTATTCTAAAATTATTTGTATATAATGTAAAAAAATGTTAAAAGCATGTAGGGCGGGGGAGATGAGAGCTACAAAGGTAGAAAAATATAATCAGTATGAAATGTTACTTGCTGGACTTGTCATTTTAAATAATTGAAATTATACACCAATTAACCGTCTTTAAGGTGACAACAAATAATCAAGATACCACTAATTAGAATTACTTACTGTATCACAAGTTTGAATTATGATAATGATCTTCTTATGTTTATTGGTGTTTGACTAAGATTTCAAAAGTATTTACTAGAAAAATGATTTTTGATTTTCCAGGAATCTGGCCAAACAGGCTACATTACTTAAAGAATTTTTTTTTTTCATTTTTGTATGACTTATCGCACATTAATTAGAGGGGAAAAAAACATTTTGGCTATTTAAGTGGGCTAATTTTTAATTTTTGTCCATCAAATAGGCTGGTTTTTAATTATTTTTGCTCTTAGCAATTAAATTAATGCCTAAGGGGGACATAAATTTTTTAAAAAACAAACAGCACAAAATAGAAGCAAAAGTGTCAATTGATCCATAATTAACACGTACTTAAATGAAAGCTCAATTTAATCCAACATAGAGATTTAGCTAAATTAAATAGGGATAAAGAGAAGAAAAATAAATAAATAAATAAATAAAAACTAGGCAGAAGTAATTTTTATTCTTTTTATTATTATGAACATCTGCCATTACAATCCCTTTCATAGTTAATTAGTACTAACTAAAAGGGGATTATAAAGTTAAAACAGATAAAAAGTTCTTAATTAATTCATGGATTATTGTTAATAACATTTTGAGTATAAATATAATCAAGATTAGCCTCCAATGTCCTCCTCTTCAAACACTCTTCTTCCTCCGCTCCACATTTTGCTTCATTAGTTTCAATTTTCCCTTCATTTGCAACCTGCCCATAAAAACAACAATAATTAGGAATAATAATATATTCAGTATAATTTTTTAGGCAGAATTAGGGGTGATAAAATTAAACGCAACCCGCTCACCCCGTCCAACTCGTTGAAGTTTGGACGGGTCAAAAACTCACCCATTTATTAGCTCAATTCATCTCAATCCAACCCATTTGAAATTGGGTTGATATTCAACCCGAATTGACTCGAGAGAGATCTTGTTAAAATATTTTTAAAACACTTTTTTTAATATTTGATATGTTTATATATCCAAAATAAAAAAAAATATAATTTAATTAAGCATTAAAATATTGAAAAAGAACTAAGTAAAACGTAGTAAAAGTTAGATCGTGTTGGGTCTTAACCCATTTATTGTCTTGACCCATTATAATCCGCTCAAATTTGATCCCACGTGCCCAATTACCACCCCTCGGTAGGGTTTAACAAGGATAGGGGTACACTATAGCATAAATCTTATTCCTACTTCACATTGAGTGAATGTTATCGATCGACTCTTTACTCAATGAAAAATGAAATGGAAGTAGAAATAACAAGCACTAACAGCAAGATAGCAAACATTAAAAAAAAATACAGATACAAAAAATCAAGAACCTATAAATTATTAATTTTAAAAACTAATTAAATCAGTAAAAATAAATTATGAGAAATAATATCACTTACATGAAATTTGGGTTTGGGCACATAAGAATAATCAGGACGAACAGCAAAAGTGAGAGTAGTGAAGCAAAGAAGAAATGCCACAACAAAAATAGTGCACAATTTTGTCATGTTTTCCTACTTTCGAAACAACAAACAAATAGAATTCTTTTAATTTTTTTTTTTTTTTTGGACGACTTAAAAGATGGTACAAGAGAATTTATAGGCAAAAAAGTCATGTCCGTTTGAATTTGTTTGACCAATTTCTTTTTTTTGTCTGTTTAAATTACTTTAACTCTTTATCTTTTTAATTTTGATTTTCCATGTAACATATTTAAGATCACAAAATTTAAGAAATTTTAATACATTTAACATATTTTATATTTAAGACCATGAGATTTAAAAGTATTTTTTTTTTAAACTCTATAATCAAATCAAAATAGATCAAATAAATTGAAACAGCGAGAATATAATTCTTTGTCAAGATTTAATTGGATTTTGAAAATTAAATAGTTTGACGTGTTGATAAGGCCAAATTAATAACCAATTCCCATAAATTGGTTAGCAAGTAGAAGTAGTAAACCAAATTTCTACATGCCACAAAAGAGGAATTAAATAATCAACTCCCAATTAAGATATTAATTGATTATCACAGATGGGTATCTATTTTTCTTTTAGAAAACCTTAATCTTCTTTTTTGAGTTATACTTTAAATTACAAAGGAATTGATTGCTCATAATGCTAATAAATCAAGTGTCTTGGTTTATTAAGACAGTACTTCCTCTGTCCAATTTTAATTGTCATGTTACGTTTTTTAAAAGTTAATTTGACTAATTTTTAAAGTTAAATTAAATTTAATTAATTTGATATTTTAATATAAAAATTTAGATATTAAAAAATTATAAGGAAAATATTATTGATTGCAGTCTTTTCATATTAATACGATGGAAAAATGCACCTTAAAATGTCAGTTAAAATTTACATAATTTGACTCTAAAAATGAAAACTATGACAACAAAAATGAGACTGGGGAAATAGTTTATTAATTGATACATTTTTTTTCTCGAAACGAAAGAGCATTTAGTTGATATGTTCATCATATTGTAATTGTTATTTTTTATTTATTTGATTTTATTTCCACCTAATAAAAAGAAATTCAAGAAAACTCCATGTTTAGAATGTGTGCAATTTGAATTGACCTATTGTCTTAGGACAAGTTTGAGTTTAATTATAAAAAGAAAAAAGTTGAGCCAATTGTATTGATTCTTAGCTTGTTGTAGCAAATCATAAGCGTCTTCTAAAAAGTGATATCATTCGATATCTTTTTACATAAAATTTTAATGCGATAAAAGAAAATATGATAATCAAATTTTTTATAATATAAAGATACAATTAGTTTAAATGAACGTCACGAAATAACTCAATTGTTACTTAAATTTTAGTTGGAATGATTTAAACATTCAACTAATACGTTTGAATTTATAAAAGGAGAGAAGTAGGCACAATTGCATAGATTATTGATGTAGCAAATCAGAAACGTTGTGTAGAAAGTGGTATAATTCAATATTTTTTAACATGAAATTTAAATGTAATGCGAAAAACGACAATGAGACTCTTTTATGACGTGAAGATACAATTAATCTAAATGTACGTCATGAGATAACTTCCTCGCTGCTGAAATTTTAGCAAGAATCGTTTGAACATTCTAACGTATTGTGCTAAGACGCTTTTAAGCCTATAAAAAAGGAGGAAAGTCATTCCCCAAGAGCATATCCTAGATGGTCAGCACTCATAAATCATTGTTGGTTCCCATATAAATCACTTGACCCGATCATTCATTCAATCATATGGAGAAAAACTTAATTTAAGAGCGAGAAGCATTTAGGCAGACTATCCCAAATCAAGAATCAAGCGAAGAATAGTGTTTTTTTTAGAAACAACAATCTAATTAACTCAATCTCAAAGTAGTTTAAAAGGAACAAGTCTCGAAAATAAAAATATCAACTCAATCCAATCACTGTATGTCTATGAAGTTTCTACTCGTATCAACTACTAAGGAGGTGTCAGTGACAGGTCCATGGCTACCTCAAAGTCTAATCAACTCAAAGAACATATACTAAATGAAAAGAGCTTCTCTAAGTGCAAGGAAGACTCACCACAAAGTTAGAACGAGTTGATCTTCAATGGTGCGCCTATTGAAGATCTCTAGCTCATGTATTTGCATCATAAAATGATGCAGTACCAAATAGTGTTAGCTCATGAAATTTACTGTATGTAAAGTAGCTGAAAAGAAAAACAAGTCCAAAAGCACTCTACCCAAAGACTCAGATCAGGAAGATAACTCAACTCAATGAAACAATGAAAGTTTAAAAGTGAAACTTGCTTTAGGAAGGACTCAATAATATAGAACTCAATCAAAGTCATATCATGTACTATTATATACTATGTTGGGAGTTTCTCTAACCGATAGTCATCACCTATAAGCTAGTGATGATACAATGCTTTGCACTGTTATTGCCGCAGTCATCCAATACTTTGTCAGGGTAAGGGACGATCAACCTCCTTGAATCCACAATTAATCAAAGTCCTCTATTGGGACTTAAGAGGCATAGACTCAAACTTACGTTGGTTATATAGTTTATGGGACTTGAGTTGTTATTTACACGTACTCAATTTGATGATCAATACTACTCTCAAGACTCAATATACTTATTATCTCATATCAATCAATTCAGTTTAAGTCATTCGATTAGTCTTATCGGACTCTTATCAATTCAATCGTCATATCAACTATTTCATTTAGTACATACTTTCAAAACCCATCCATAACTCTCCAAGACTCTTATCTTAATGATTATTTATGCTCAAGATATTTATGTACAAAATAGAGTTAAAAAGCATTAATAACTGTTGACACCCAATTTTTACCCTCCATGGTGTCAAATTATTCACGGGGGCTTTATTTTTATATTATAATATTATAAATATTTATTTATTATAAAAAAATTAAATTTTAAAACGGGCGCGTGCAATTAATACTCTCCCCCGATCTTTTCTTCTCCATTCCCATTCTTTCCCTTACCCTAATCCCCAACCCGTCGCCGCCGCCTCCCCATTTCTCCTTCTTCATTAACACTTCTCCATTTTCCCAAACACTCCCACCGCCCAAACCCAACCGCCCCTCTTCTTCTCCATTCAATCCCCATCTGCGTTCCCCTTCCCCATGCGTTTCCCTTCCCCAAATCCTTTCCCCCCAAAACTCTTAAAGTTTAAAACCCTAAAAAGGGGTTAGAGGGTCAGGCTGGGATCTTCGAAAAAAGAGAGGGGGACGGAGAAAAGAAACGAGAACCAGAGAAAGAATCAAATAAAAAGAGAAAAACGGAAACTGTAACGGGGACGAGCAACAGGGAGAAACGAACGGAAATTGACATTGTTCACACACATTCGAACTGATTCCCAGAAATCTCGTCGAAATTACCGGGTCAAAACAGGTGCAAGCCGAACCTTTAGTGGTGGAAGACTTCGTCGGGCTCGTCGTTCCTTTTTCGCTGCTCCATACAAGGTAACACTTTCATCTCACTCATAGTTTTATATTTGTGTTCGAATAACGAATCAGTGTCGTAATATCACTGTAAATGTTTGTCAAGACTTTTCTGGAATCATGTTGTGATGCTGTTTGAATTAGGTGTAGATTTCATATTCCTTGATTTCACGTTGTGGTGTTGTTTTGTTACCGGTTGTCAA
>JAABOM020000084.1:24552812-24577539 GCA_011800125.2 Solanum clarkiae | reverse complement strand
GTGGATGTAGTCGACACATTGTCGGTGAACCACGTTAACTTCTGTGTTCCATCTTGTTATCTTCTTTACGTTTGTACACATCTGTTCTAACATGAAGCAAACAACTATTGGACGACGTGTCTGCTTCAGCTGCTTGCTTAAGCGGTCAAACAAAAATTTATTCTAAATTTTTACTTTTATAAATATAAAATTCAAAATAATATCTTAAAATTTCAATTCCAACAAATGAAATTCCAGATATATCGCCGCCTTGAAATTCAATTCCTACAACTTAAAACTTCAGGATTATATGACAATGTCATGGAGTTGAAGCCAGTGAACATGACATCTTTTTCTTTGGCCTCACTTCACACAACTCATCCCTATTTGGATAATTACTATACTTAGTATAAGACTACACAAGTACACATGTCAATGCTTTGTGGAATTTCAATTACACTAAAGGGTATTTTGGTTATTTAACTACTTTTTTTGTCTTATTTATATGACATCTTTTCCTTTTTGATTCGTCCACAATCTTAATAGAATTCATATGAAAGAGAAATCGATTTTGTCTCAAATTTCAATTTCTAAATAGTGTCACATACATATCTTTTCATTAAACTATGTATTTTCGGCAAGTTTTTTTTTTAAAAAAAAATTATTTATTTGTATTTTATTATGCAAATCTAAGCTTTAATTAAGTGATTTTTATGTGACAAAAGAAAAAAGAAGAAGAAAACAATAACTTTTATACTATAAAATCTTTATTTAGATGATTATCAACATAATATTTCTCGTCATGAAATCTTAATAACAACTCACCCAAATATATTAAGATGTGCATATTTAGGTTAATCTTAAATAATTATAAGATGGATTTATAATTTGTTATGCTAAAAATTTATCGATGAAAATCAAACATTAAGTGAATTTCAAACTTATTGGATAGTCTAATATATCTTCAATTGATTTAAATTTTGATGGGTTAGTTATTCAATATTGTATTGGTATGAGATGATAAATTTCAAAGAGTCATTGTGATTTGCGCACGGTGACATCCGAAAAGAAATATATTTACCCATACATCATTTTAATGTCTAAGAGCGCCATGAATTTTTCTCATTTTTGAAATATGACCATAAAAATCCGAAATTCAATTTTTTTAACTATTTGAAAAGTAATGAAAAAATATATTTTATTCTAAATTACTCATAAAAAATTTAAAACAAAATTATGATTTATATTTTAGACAAACATAACTCTAATATATATATATTTACACACTAAATTCTAATATACTCTCTCCGTCTCAAATTAATTGAATTTTTGAGACTTTTTTCAATGTTAAAAAATAATTGATTTGTTCAAAAAGAATGTTTGAAACTTTTTTCATATTTGCCCTTTCATTTATACTGCATATTTATGATTTCACAAAGGGAAATAGTATAAAGTATGATATAAATTTTATTTTTAAAATATTTTTTAATATGTATGTATTATCTCACAAATTCAGTTAATATAGTACGGAAGAGCACTTTTTATTTTTTTTGGGAGGAAAACTGAATTTTATTTTAATGAGAAATAGACTTGCCAATTTTTACCGTATCCAACACTTGAGGTTTTCACTCCCCTTCTGTAAATTTCAGAGAAGTTTTACGCAGCTTTCCCGAGATCAACACAAAACAGGTGTCTTCCTCCTACTCGGCTACTCTGCCACTTCCTTCGTCTTCTTCCATTGCTTCGTTCTCTCCGAAACTCATCGCAATCGGTGAAACTTCATCAATTTCAGCGGCGGAGTCGGCGGTATCAAAGGAGAGAAGAAGAAAATGCTAGGGGATGGAGTCCAAACCCCTAGTCGGTGAGTCTAATTTGAATATTATTACCTATATTTTTACTTTTCGTTTCTCTAATTAGGTTACGAAGGATTGACTGTGAGTTTTTTCTTGGTAGAAATGAGTGTTAAGTCGAAGAGTTTTGCATTTGAAATTTGTGTTATAAGTAGCTGGAGATTGAAAATATTTTTGCGTTCATCTTATTGATTGAAGAAATTTTTGTGTTTATGTTAATTTATTAAGAAATGATGTGAATGCTAGTTGCTAAATTGATTTAACTTGCATTTTGATCCTCAAGATGTTTAGTTAGGAGTTGACATCTTACGTTGTTAAAATATATGTATGGATTATAAGGAGAAGTTGGAGATTTTGGTTTTGTTTTCGTTTTTTTTCCTTATGTGATTACGTTATTTATTGAAGAGATAATGAACTTGCTAAACTGATTTGACCGGCATTATGATTCTGAGGATACTGAGTTAGGAGTTGAAGTTTGTGATCTTGAAATCTCTATTTGGATTAGACAACGTGCAAGTAGCTAAGAGATTGAGAAATTTTTGTGTTTATGTTATATATTCGAATATATAATGAACTTTTTGAATTTATCTGACTAGCATTACAATTCCGAAGACACTGATTTAGGAGTTGAAAAACATACAAGTAGCTTATAGATTGAGAGATTTTTGTGTTTATGTCATGTATTGAATAATAAGGAACTAGCTAACTTGATTTTACTGGCATTATGATTCCGATTTCCGAAGATTCTAAGTATGAGTTGAAAACTGTGTTATTGAAATCTCAATTTGGATTAAAACATATAAGTAGCTAGAGTGTGAGAACTTTTTGTGTTATGTTATTACTGTAGACACAATGAACTTGCTAAATTTATTTGACTAGCTTTAAGATTGGCACTGAGTTAGAGTTGAAATTTGTTCTGTTGAAATTCCTATTTGGATTAGACAACATACAAGTAGGCCGAGACAAAAGTTTTTGTGATTATGTTAGTTATTAATGATCCTGCTAAATTGATTAGTGGGAATATGCTGCATCAGGAATTATTTTTTTAGGAGGTGAAGTTTGGATTTTTGTAATTTTTCCCCTCTTTTTGCCTTTTCTTTGTATCGAATGAAATCCTTAGTTGGTTGTACAAGTAGCTAGAATTGATAGGCTTTCACGTTTTATGTTGTCAACTGAATGAAATTATGAATCTGCCAAGTGAATTTTGCAAGTATGATGATTCCTAAGATGCTGATTGTTTCTTATCAATTTTGCATGTGAAATAACATTTGTTGATTTTAACACTCCCCTCTGAATTAGGGTAGTTAAATGATGCATTTCTGATAAGCATTCCATGTTTTCAAGTCGATAGAGTTTGAACTTGCTCTGGAAATGAACTGATGGTTAGGAATTTACTCTGGTTGATCGTTGATTAATAAGAAGGTTCAAAAGGGTTTTGTTTTGCGACTCATCAGTGGTTTCTTTATTTATTTTCTATTGATTAATAAGAAGGTTCAAAAGGGTTTTGTTTTGCGACTCATCAGTGGTTTCTTTATTTATTTTCTATGTTTATGTGATACCTTATTATGAATATCTTAAGAACATGGTAGGGGAAGTGAAGAGTGTTATACTGTTTGCTTCTGTTTGTGTTTGTTTGCTTCTTAAGTTCAAACTCCCTGCAGATCTGAGTTGCTATGTATGGTGAAGAAGAATTCAAAGATGCTAGGGAAAACCATAGTGGAAGATGAAACATCTGATGTTGAAACGGATCCCCGTTTTTGGCATGATATTATGGATGTGTATTTCATTCGTGGAAGAGAGTCTAGGGGGCGTCAGGAAGATGATCTTGTATTCTTTGTTAAAAAATTGGTATGCCTCTGTTCATTTTCTCCGTGTTACAGGGTTTTAACTTATAACTTGCAACCTGCTGAATCAGTATAATAATTTGCTGAAAGTGAATTATACAAGGATATATTTTGGTGTAGCATTTGCAGAAACATGGGTCAAATGAAGATGAATCTGCAAACTCTCCATACTTTGTACGCAGGTGGGCACCTAAGGTAAAAATTAAAATCAGCACAAGTTTTTCTTTCAGGTTTCTGTGACACACATATGGAAGTACTTTCTTTTATTTAAGGTGTTAATTTTATTTGAATGTATGACGTATGTGCAATCGAAGGTTATTATCCATACAGGCCAATAAACTTGGAAATTTGTATTAATTATCAAGCCTAGTCTTTTTCTTCTTCATTTATGTGGACCGTGACTGTCTTGCTTAATTTAATTTGGACTTTAAGAAAATTTGCAGTCCAATGGTTCAGTGGAATTTTTTGTCCTTGTGTCACTATACTTACTTTAAGGTCCATTTTGATGCTACACGTGTCAGAGAGAAACTCAAGCTGATTCAAAATTTTAGATTAAGCCTGAAATAAGACCCGAATCCAAGTAAATGGGACTGGTAAATTACATCTGTGTTTTGAGAAGAGGTAGATGTTGGTTGGACATGCTACATCTTTGATTAACTGCTGCCAAATGCTACCTTTGGAAATGATGGTGAGATGAGATGTTCTTATTTTTCCATCTTGCATGATAAGATGAGGTGTTGTCTCTCAAAATAGGCAATCCAGGAGTAGTCCTTCTAAATAAAGTCTAGATTTTAAGGTCATCATGAAGCTGTAGCCTAATTTGCTGGTTAGTTGTCAGGAAAGCGCGTCTGTTTCCAATAGCTCATCCAGTTTTCCTGATGATTTCACTTTGTTGGTTCATCACTCTACTTGGACCATATGTTTTTTAGGGATATGGACTTTCAAGATTGTATACTAGTTATGTTTTTGGATGAGTGCCAGTGACCATTGATGTGGCAGTATTCTATTAGAAATTCCCACCTTTTCGTGTTATAAGACCATGCAACCTCTTCATCCTGCAGAGTGTTTTATTGATTCCTTTTGCATTCATTGTGAAGTATCGTCTCATGCTCGTTTTTTAAGTCCATCCTTAACATTGCGCCAAATAGAAAATATCTTTTGGAGTGGTATGGGTTCTCAAGTTGCCTAAAATTATGGTCTAACAGTTTCTACTTGCTTGATATAATTATCTTATAAACTGGTCAAGTACTCCAAAGAGCCAATTCTTACTGAAAAGTTAAGATACTGTGATCAGAAACATTTGATCAAGATTCCACAGTCACTTGTCTTCTTTGGAATGTTCATTATGCATTCATGGGCATCCTGAGTCTGGGTTGAGATTATTTGGAGAACATAGCACCCAAGGGTGTGGCCTAGCGGTTAATGAAATGGCTTGAGCCATGAGGTCTTAAGTTCAAATCCCAGCAGAGGCAAAAAACACTAGTTGGTTCTTCTCATCTATCCTAGCCTTGTTTGATAGAGTTACTTGGTACTTGTTGCCAGTGGAAGGGAGCAGGTATCCTGTGAAATTAGTCGAGGTGCGTGAAAGTTGGTCCGCACACCATGGTCATAAAAAAAGGAAGTTTATTGGGAGGACATATACTTCACTTCAGCATAGATGAAATATTCTGATGTTAAGAAATTTACTTGACAATTGCTCTATAAATTACGCAATTGATAAAGATGATGGTTTCTCTAGCTTCGACAACCTAGTAGTTAAGTTTGATGGTGAAAGAGTTCATGTTTGTGTAACTCTATATTTGTGGCCATGTTAAAGGCGAGATTGAACAATAACAGTTGTGGCCGTTTCATAGTTGGTTAGAGCTATGCATGTAATCAGCAATGAGGAAACCTATGTATTGTTTTGTTCTGGTATTAGTTATGCCGGATTTACTTTTTTCTTGCATTGGTTGTTCTACCTTCTATCTTGCATAAAACAATGCATAGATTCCTTTACAATTGATACATGTATTAGTTCTACGGGTTTCTAAATGCAAATCACAAACCGTATTAATTTTATTCACGAAAAACATATTTTCTGACCAGCTACCAAATGTGGTATTTCATATGCTGGATTTAATACCTGTATAACAACTCCAAACCAGCTATCAAACGATGCCTTAGTTATTTACCTTCATCAAGATATACTAAATGATATACGATGTTTTCAAAGATGACGAATTTCTACTGTTCATTGTCTTCATGTCAGTTGGATGATTTAGTTGGTGCAAGTGCATCAGATGTTGATTGGAGGCGCTCCTTTTACTTGAACTTAATTGCTCAAACTTCTTTTAGTGTGACGGTCGCAATTTGCAGGTACTGTTACTTAAGTTTCTTTGTTCCATGATGTGGTGTCTTAATGTTCTATTTCATATGGTTGTGATGTCTCTTTGACTGTAGGCAGTGTTTTATTAGAAAAATATAGTTTATATGACTTGAGTTTTTCATTGAAACTGGTTAATAAGGGAATACTCAGAAAAAATCGTAACTTTTTTTTGAGTATGTCTTCTCAAGATATTTCTGTTATTTGTTTCGGATCAATGAGGAGCTTCTGCTATTACTTCTGCCAGGATATACATTGTCATTGTATCCTATGTTTATGCATCAGCTGAAGCATAACAACATGTAGTATTCTCTTTTAAGGGGTTTTTTTTTTTTTTTTTTTTTCTGTGTGTTAGTCAACAGGTCCTTAAGAATTACCAGACTGGAAAAGACGGGCCATTATCTCCTATATACAAGGCAAGTAGGCAGATCCGAAACTTCCTGTTAGTGTTCATACTACTCTGATTCGCTTTACTATTCAAGTAATTGTTAACTAAAACCTGCTACCATTCTTTCTTACTTTAGAAAGCCAAGTAGAATCTTTGTGACATGTTTGGCACCTTGCCTCTCTCTAGTTTAGTTTTCATTCTTTAAAGGTTTTCTCTAGTGAACAGCAAATATGGTTGTATCTTCTTTTATTTCTAAACTTTTTTCAGGTTGTCAAAACTGTCTATGCATCTCCAAGTCGTATCAATTTTCACTTGGACTCAAGAAAGGTAAACAACAACAACAACAATGTGTCTAATATCTATGGATCCACATGAATCCTTTTATGATTGATTTGAGTGTCTTGTAATGACATTATATGTGTGTGTGTGTATATTCAGGAAGTAGAAACAACCTTTGCCTACCCGGAGATATGTTTTGCAGTTGATGACTTCGATTCCACTTTTGATGCAGTGGTAATATATCAACTCCCAGATCACTTTGTTAAGTTGCTATGTGGCTTAATATATGAAAGGCATAATGTGTTGGAAACCTTTCCATACTTGATTTTGATATGCTTTACTTGCGGTGAGGGTCTCTGTACCTTCACAAAGTAGGGCTAAGGCTGCATATACACCTTCCTCCCCAGACCTCACTTGTTGGCTATGTTGCTCGGACTCTTCAAAAATTTCGATGTGTGTGTGTCGGATCCTTCAAAAATATCCGACACGGGTGCGGCAACATCTTTGGAGAGTCCGAGCAACTTAGTTTGTCGAAGAGCAATAGGTATGTTGTAGTAGTTGGATTATCAGATCAGTTAATCATTCTGGGTTTTCATGTTTACTCTTGACATTTTATTTGCATTAGATCTGTAAGCAGAGAGTTACATCTTGAAGGACCACGGGTGATCTACCATTTTGCATGTATTCTAGTGTTAATCACTCTTGGTTTTCGTTCGCATTCGATCTGTAAGAAAACAATCACATCTTGATGGATTGCGGTAGTCTGCCATTTTGCTTGCAAAATCTGTGTACCATAGACATTCTGGACATCTTTTATTGTTTTGGACTGTAAATACCTTCTTTTCTAAAAATACCTTCGTTTGATAATACAAGAATTGTGTACCTATAGTTTGTGTCCATGTTTGACATTCCAAAATTCCAGAAGCTTTTGTTACACCTCTCCATTATAGCCTCATGCTTATAAAGTCCTGCAAATTATTTTTGGCTGCTCTATAGTTGCCACCTCTAATTGTAAAATCTTTTGCAAAACTCTAGTCAATGTCTCTCTCTCTGTATTTTATTAAGAAAACATCAAGGAGTATGGACCCCCATTCTCTAAGGCTTGAATTGTCAATAGGTTGGATAATCCTTCAGTTAGTGTAACTTGATATGGAATAGAGATTGATGATCTATACCAGCTTAATCCAATGTGAAGTTGCCACGATGACACCCTGAAAGAGCAGTGAAGATTCATTCTTGTGTTTCCCAACTAATCTCCGGGAAAAACAAATGTTGCCAGTTGCTTAAAGTTTGTCCAAGGTTGATTTCTCCCAATTAAATGGGAGAATATGGAAATCCAAGGCAGCCTTCCATGAAAAGGCACAAGTGTGATGATTGGTTGATCGCTTAAATTAACCTTCACGCAAAAATAGATTAGAGCAAACTTCTTATCCACTTTTAATGTGAGAACTACTGTAGAAGCACTGCAAATTATGTTTCCTTCAGGTATTGACAGATGTTGATCACTGCTATTGTGTACTTTTAAATGCCCATGATGGAGCTGCATTTCCAAGGGAGAGAATACAACAAGACTGCAGTCCTGCTAGTACTGCAAGGAGTGATACAAGTTCTGGAAAAGCACCAACCACAAAGGTTTGAGGAATTGATTTTCTCTAGAAGTGAATAGTATTTATAATTCTAGTTTCACTTTGTGCTTTTAGTTTGTAATGACATGGCGTAAAAGTGAATGATAGCACTGAATTCTACTTTGTTATTTGTTGAAGAAATGGAGGGTTATGGAATATATATAATTGACACATTTTTATTTATCATGCAAAAAGTGTTCATTTATTTACCTGCCTCCTAAAGGAAAATTTAAGGGAAGCCCAGCAGTCCAGTGATGTGTTTCTTTAGGTTTCTTTCTCTTTGGTTCTATTTTAAAACTACTTCGCTTTTTCTTGATGCTACTAATGAAGGCAATCCACTTCATCAGAAAACAAAAATTATCTGTGGGCTTCTCGGTTCCCTAGAACTTTCTTTTAGGGATGATGTATTTGGTCATCCCAACCACTCTCTATAGTAGTTTTTTTTCCTTCACTTGCACAGCTAAAATTAAGCACTTATATTTTACTTTATCAAATGTTTGAACGAGTTATGTGATTATTTTTTCTCTTGTTCACAAGCTTTCTGACAATGTATTTTGAGGTCCTCATTTGTTAGATATTGTGTTTATTATGTATTTAGCGCATACTTGTAGTTCTCATGAAAATTTAATTGTGAAGTTTTTGGTGTCCTGACAGTTTTTAATATGATTCTAGATTACGCTCTTCTCAGGCTTTGTTAGCTATCAAATGGTCCGAGATGCATATGACGGTAAAATTGCTGTTTCGACATGTGTTTTCATTATCATACAATAATTGTTTGTTATTTCTCTTTGTCACACTACCAAATCAATTTTTAACGGAAACTGGTGAAGCATCAAGATTTTTCCGCTTTGGATGTTCCTATTGCACTTGTTTCTAGTCCAAACTGTCCTGTGTAGAGGTTTTTTGTGCTGTAAAACTGGCAGGGAACTATTGGAAGTGTGAGAATTTTATATCATGATATGATTTATTAAAGATATTTTGTTTCACAAAGGATGATATGACTGTACAAACTTAGATCCTCTCTTTGCCATGAAAATTGGTACTAGTTGAAAAGTTTTTTGATGGATCAAATATCACATCGATATTTTCATCCCATTTGTAAAAGTTTTTCAACCTCTTGAGACATTTAAAAGTTGGATAAAATAATATAATTGGTGGAATGGATGCTCTATCAGCAATCATTGCACTAGCTTATTGTTTATCTTCTTGTAATGAAATTATTTGCTTATGTATCCAAATTAAACAAATATTGTAGAGTAAGTCTCACATGAATTAGGGATGAGGGAGTATCATTTAAGGAATTGATATCACAACTACTGCTCCGCAATGCTGGTGTTTAAGTAAAACAGTTGATATGATAAATCATCAAATTTCGATTGCAAGGAGATTTCCTGGTCCCCTTTTTTGGCATTTTCAAGTGGAAATGAGTTCTGGTAAACTAATGTTGGCTCCTTCTATGTTCACAGCTGGAAGGTCTGGATTTGGGAGCCTTCTCTCACTTCATTCTGTTGGGAAAACTGACAGGATCTACATGAAAGGCCCTGGAGGACGTGGGGAAGTTGAAGTAGCTGTGTCTGGTGTTGTAGGTAAACTGAAAAACAGTTGCTACTTAATCATGCTGTACCACAAAATTTGATCTCCCTTCGTGAGATTATGTTGTTTGATTTCTTTTTATAAAGCTGGTGATTTGGTCTATTACTTGAAGTGTAACTTATTATGTCTTCTCAATTTTCTTCAGTTGATTCAGAAACTCAAACGTGCCAGTAACTTGTACAGGGAATCCATCTAGATTCATTGGGATAAATATTTTCTGAAAATCTAAAAGATACCTGAATCTTGTGATAGTAAGCATGACATCCTTGCAACTCTAGTGCATTGTAATTGGTCATTCCATTCAGTCTTCTGTGTGATCTAGAAGATTTGATTTGATACAAGTCCGCATGGTAAGTGTTCACTTTGGCTGCAGCCAAATGGGTCAACAATAACAACATACCCAGTGTGGTCCCACAAGTAGGGTAGAGAGGCTGTTTCCTGTAGATTCTCAGCTCAAGAAAAATCGTTTTTTAGAAGCAACCAAATGCACTAAATAGTTTAATTTCTTCCAGCCCTTTGTAATGGGCACTGCATGAGGGTCTCCCTAATATAGATTGATCTATTTGGACTTTCTGCTGAGTAAACATTCAATGCTTTTACTTCTATCTGTGTACAGATCAAAGCAAGCAGGACTTGAGCCACAATTCCGTAGATCATGACTCTAAAAAAAGATTAAGCTTTGGTGCAGTTGTACGACGAGCTGCATCAGTTGCATCAGAGGCAGCAAAGCATGCATACGCTGCTGCATCTGCTACCCGAGATGAAGGAATGATCCCCTTAAAGTGCTGCTTGATGTCTATATCATTACCTTGGGAACATATTGCTCATGATCTTTTGTTCAAGGTGAGCTGTTTCAACTAGCACAATGTTCTTTCCTTCAGATCAACCTGTTTAATTATTTTTTCACTGGAGCTCTCTTCACGAGCAGACCTCTGAATAAAGTTTCTTGTTTCCATTTCAGGGAAGTCCTCCTGTTAATCTGTAAGAATCTCTTGGGTTCCAGAGAGGACCATATAATCTCTTCAGCAAACTGAATAGAGTAATAGGGGACTTGTTTTCCTCCAGAGACGGAGAAGACTAAAGAGCATTACTCGAAGGTGAGATGGCTTTTCCATCATGAAACAGAAAAAATGGTGATAATATGTATATAAGTTGATGCCACCAATCCCGATCCCTGCACAAGGTCTAATTTGCTTTCCATGCACATCAAGTCATTACAGGGTTGTGGAGGTAGAAGTCCTGATATGACTTTGGATGAACCCAGTAGTTTTTGCTCAAACTGTGTATTGTCTTAAGAAATTCATTAAATATGTACACATTAAATTTTAGAACTTGGTTGTTAGCACTTGAATCAGTCGTTCTAAAAATTCAGAAATCCTGGCTCTGCCCATGAGTTAGTAGATATGTTGAATTGACATGTTAGTTGCTGTCTAGTTGGTTCATTATGCTCATTTCTTTGTCTATTTGTCTTGTATCATGTTTGACTGATTGATTGCCGTTCTAAAACTATAACCTGGATCTATATTTGGGAGGCACAAAAACCCAAACCAATGGAAGATTGGATTGGCTATTAATGTATAAAGATCCCTTATTGACAGTTGAGAGCATGTATGTTGGAGTTGATATAAGATTGGAAAACTTTGTGATTCCTTAGATAATTTTAAGATTCCTTTGCCATTGTAAACACACACTTTCAATGCGTGATCTTTTTCTATCTTTATCTTTTTGCTTATTCAAATTTAGTAGTTTGTGTCAGTTGGCTTTCTTTCTTCTATTAGAAATTTCTTTTCCTGGTAAACGAAACTCTACCATTTCTGGGTAGTCAATCTCACCATCCAATTTGATATACCTTAGCTACAAAGTAGATGATTCAGATTCGAGTTGTAAAACACTCGTTCCACTATGACTTTCCACCATTTGAGGACGAACCTCTATTTCGTATTTTACTTTGATTATTTCATCGAGTACTTGCTAACTTGGCTGCAAACTCGGCCTTGTTCATTCAATTCTCTCTATGTCCCATATTTTAACCGAGAAAATTTTCATAATAAAAACTAGGTGTTTTATTGTGTAGGTACTGTCGACTTGTCTCCCTTGATAGAGTCTCCAAGTTGGTTCAAGGTAATAATATAATAGAGTAGAAAGTAAGATCATGGAGAAGTAAAGGGTAGCTCTTACTTTATGACTTTACCGTACTTAATCACATGGAACCTACTAGTAGGTAGCTAGCCATTGAGGAAGAAAGAGAGTATATGGGGGCAAATGCCAGTATTAACTTTTATCTACAAAATGAAAGAAGATACCAAAGCCAAGCTAAAATCTGCATGTTAGTATCCACTATAGTCAACATGGGGGTATTTTTTCTCCCCTCCCCATTTTATATGACAATCTTTGAATTTCAGCTCCTTTTGCCCAGGGGACATCGTCGGAGAACAATGTCGGGGACAGGGTGAGAGCCTTCCGTTGGTTACGCCTTGACATTCTTTCTGAGACGAATAAAAAAGGAAAGATGTCATATGAAAAGATAGAGATGGTATTTTTTTTAAATTTTTTTTATAACATTGACAAAACAGGAAATAACTGCCAACAAAGAAAACTACCTGAACTTCCAAAACTAGAAAAACCGACTTGGGTATGGGGTATATTCTTTAATTTAATAATAGTTTAAATTAAACTTAATTAATCATTTGTTATGCTCTCTTTAACTTAGTGCTAATGCAATCTAACATGCAAAGACAAACTCTCCTTTTGTCGACAACATTATTATAAAACTTGTTATTTGATTGAGGAATCAATTAACCACATAGGATCAAGACATTTTTATGTTTGGAACAGCTTTATCATGTAGCAATTAGACAGCCACTGTAGGAACGTGTTCTCCACAAGAGGAATAATGAACAATTAATACTATATGTTTTAAGAGTAATGATGAAAGAATATAGACAAATATGATTTTAGCATTCATCAATGGGGAGGATCTCTTCTTTTATTCGGTGGCGTGCGAATCAGCTTGCGCACACCCTCACTAATTCAGATGAAGCTTCATAAGAACTTACCAGCCTCCCCCGTTGTTTATACCGAGGCTTGAGTATATAGATGAGAGAAAATAAGGTGAGAATCGAACTCTCATCAATAAAGTAAAAGTTTAGTTAGACAACCAGCTGAGCTATTGAGATTTTTCGGCCCATTCCTTTCCTCAAAATACGTTGATCACTAAGTCACACCTTCACGTGTCATGAATCATTAGAATCTATATACTTGGGATAGTAAGAGTACCCGCAGTACAGTAACAGTTTCATAAGCCTCCTTCAATCCCTTAACTCTAAATTCTAATAAAGACAATAACCAAAAGGCCACACATTTCTTTATTTATTGTTAATAATCCAACTTTCAAGAATATAACGCAATAAAGAGTTCAAGTTTTATATATTGTCAATAAAAAAAAGTTACATTTTAAGGTCACTTCAAAATATATATATTTATAAATAAGTTTATTAAAATTTATAATCCTGAAATAAGGCAAATTATTTACTACAATTACCAAAAACCACATTTCAACGACTTTTTCTTTCTTTAATGCTTTTTTAAACTAAAAAAATGAAATGAACCATGCTACAGGATTAAATAGGAAAGTAACTTATACCAAAAATAGTAGGCTTTTCAAACCTCCAGAGGACAAAAAGATTAAAATTTTATAAATTAAAAATAAATAAATAAAAACCTTAAAAAGAACAAGGCACATGGGTGTCCAAATTAACCGGTAATAACTTTACTATTGTCTACTGAATTAGCACATGAACAAGGCAGGCATTGACTGACTATACTGTACTTTAATTTCTTAATTCTCTAATCTCATTTCTTTCTTTATTTTTCTGTTTATTTTTTTGGGTTTGATCCTTAGTCATTAAGCTAATCTTTTCTTTTTTTAAAAAAAAACTAATTTTAACAAAACCCCACTACAGTGAAAAAAGTATATTGCTAATTAAGGTTCCATCACCATCAACTGCCTACCTAGCCCTAAGGATCCAACTGTCCTCCCAGAATTTTCTATGTATATATGATGATTTTCTTACTTTAAACACTTTTTTTTTTTTATCTAGGGCGGCTTAATATTGTTTGAAGTCTAAAGTCAAAATTTTAATGAAGAACGATAACTCTTTTGTGTTGCGAAAAGAGAGAAAAGAAAATTTTTTTCATGTATATTTAGTTTTTAAAGATTTGAAAGCTCTTTTTCCATGAGATTGTATTAAAATTCATTTGTTTTACCTTTCCTTTTAGCAATTGGATTTGTAATTTTATATTTTAAGATATAGTTGAAAAGACAGTATATATTGCATAGTAGATATCAAATTTTTTTTATGAAAATAATATTTAAAAATTGAAATAATTGGAACTTATAATAGTTGGTGCTCAAGAATAAACAAAAATAGTAAATTGTACACTATAACTTCAAAATGACTCTTCAAACTGTCTATGTTTGTTTCAATTGTGAAGTACCAGTTAGTCAATGCAACTTTCGACGCCCATCATGGGTCATCCAGAAACGGTCGCGCTATGTTTTTAAACATAGGGGTCAGGCTGCATACATCCGACCCCCCTTACCCCGCAATGAGTGGAAGTCTTTGAGGCATTGGGGTAATGTTGTTGTTGTACGCTATAACTTCAGAGTAATTTAGTCAAAGACTCACTGGAGGACACAAAGAAAAAATATAAAAGCGCAAAAGTATATTAATTATAGTAGAAAAGCCAATCAAGAGCCTGTTTCAATTAAACTAATTCACCATTTAATGACTCAGATTTACTATTGATATAGACATTATACACTAATTGTTGTGAAGTGTTTTTAATTTTATTGAATGAATTATTTGCTTCCTCTACCCATACTGTTACTATGATTGATTATTACATATTCTTATGATAAATTTTTAATTAAATTTGATTATTTAAAGTGATTTTGTATAGATATGAGGTACAAGTTTTTCACTTAAATAAAAAACTTGAGGAGGGGTGCAACGATCCATCCAGAAGGTTTTCACATGAATTTATGTTTTTCTTCTTCGATTATATTGTATATGATAGTGATATATTCTTTTAAAAAGAAAAAAGAAAAAATAATGATAGTGATATATTTTTTTTTTAAAAAAAGAAAAACTTAAACATACATGTATAAAGTTATGTCCACAATACCATAAAATGCAATGATAATTGGATGCATCTATTTAGGCGAGTCTAAAAATTAAGTCTTATAGTTATCTTCATCTTTTTTCATTCTATATTTGAGTAAACACCTCTCTAGATGGTTATTGATAGCATTTATTTTTCGATCATTCTAAGCTTTCACTTCATCAGATTATCACATAGAAAATTCATAATTTTTTAGTACTATCAATTTTTTATATTATAGGAGAGAAGTACTAATCGTATCCTCGAACTTGACACGAATTATCTGTTTCGTCCCTACACTATTGATAGGCTTAAAAACACCCCTCAACTTGGCGAAAATACACCCCTCATGTTTCACACACAAAAATGTGTCATCCACGCGCTATACGTGGCTTAAAAACACCTCTCAACTTGACGGACTAAGCTTAAATACATTCCTCCTATAGATATATATATAATTAAATCAAGATATGTACATTAAATCTAGTAATAGTGAATGATATAACATACCATCAATCGTATTGGAGGAAGACAAAGTACCAACAATGTGGGATGACTATAATTACCTTTTGATTCGTAGTCCAAAAAGAAGGGAGGAAAAAAAAGGAATGAAACAGAATATTCTACACGTACATAATCTTAAGCAGACCCCTCTATATGTACCTACAACACTTTAATTCACTCATTAACATTTATAATTGACTCATATTTTTTTCACCTTAAAAAAAAGTTAAAATGTCAAATAATTAAGTTAACATATGGTGCACATAAATAAAAAGAATCAAGCATATTATTAAGGAAAAGTTACGCGAATAAGTAAATATATACTAGGCAATTAACTCACATAGCTATAGTTTGAATTAATTATGACTTGCGACAATATTTAGCTGTAATTATAATTTGAGTTTCTGTACAACTCGCACGATTTACATAAATATTGTGCACGATTATACAAAAGTCGTATGTAAATCAAATTGTATAGCGAAATATACAAACACTGTGCACTAGTTATATAACAAAATGTATAAACGCTATACAAAAACTGTGAATTGTATAGCGAATTATACAAACGTATAAGCGCGAATTATACAAACATTGCTATTAATATATTTACGAAATATAATTACCCAAAATATAGCTATGAAACATAATTAAAATATTTTTGAATAACTATATACGAAAATTCCTCTATTATTAAAGAAATAATTAAAAGGGGATATTTTGGAGGTATAAATTTCCACAATAGAAGGGTTCAAAACTTCACCATGTCGGCATCCCTATAGCCTATTGCATTAATTATTCATAATCAGATGCGAACTCAGAATTTAGTTAATTTATAAATTTGAATTATAAGTAGTTTTATGGCAAATTTTTAAAAATATAAATATAAAATTTAAGTGAAAATTATTAAATATTTACAAAGGCCCCACCATGCATGCGACATCACCTAACCACTAATTATGACACTCAGAGAAAATATGAAAAGTAAAAGTTTATAAAAAAAAGAAAAGCCTATCTTAAGGAAAAGGTGTAACAAAATAAATAGATAAATAACTAAACAAATAAAAGGTAAAGAATACCCTCTCATATAATTAATTAATTAAAATTATACAAAAGAAATATGAGTAACTTTTTAATGGACAAAAATGCCCTTCACACTTTTTGCAAAGTGCAATACCAAAAATAGTATAAATACCCTTCATTTGGACCTGAATTCTTCCCTTTTCTCCTCCCTTTCTCACTCCGGTTCACTTTCAAAAAATCTATTATCATGATGTATGAAGATCCGGTTCACTACCATCTCCCGGTTCTTGAAGACATTTTTTCACCTAGTGATATCCATGACATATTCTCTCTTTTACAAAATGAATTCCCGGTTCAGTCCACGTCCGGTTCAGAAACAAACCGGTCGGTCTTTTCGTTAGAAGAAAAGAAGCGGCGAAGAAAGATATCGAACCGTGAATCCGCTCGGCGGTCTAGACTTCGAAAGAAAAAGCACTTAGATAACATGACGGAACAAGTAAACCGGCTAAAAGTCGAGAACCGCCAGTTAAAGAACCGGTTATGCAGAGCCACTCATCATTGTCAAGCGGCTCAAAGTGAAACGGACCGGCTTATACTTGAAAAAATTGTTCTTCAACAACAACTAGCCGGTTTATGCCAAATCTTGAATCCCATGCAGCTCCATTGATGATCTTCATTACTATTTACGTAAAAAAAGAATTAAATCATCGTCACGGTCATTTCTGAAGAATTCCAAAATTGCCCCCTCCTTTCTTCTTTTCTTAATATTGCTCTCGATCTGTCCATCTGTCTGAGGATAATTTGCTCTAATATGCATGCATGAGGGGAATATTGGAACAAGTGGTCCATTTTGCATGGGGTATTATGGATTTTGGATGAGGGTAATCTTGACAATTAAGTAGTTTGGTTAAGGCTATGTTTGAGAAGGCGTAAATAGTCTCATAGTTTATGTGTCAATATTCTTGAAAATATTTTCGTCTTTTCGCCTATCCAAACAAAGCCTTAGGTCTAGCACGTATGCCATCTATATTTATTTTTTTATGTTTTTAGTTTGGATTTATAATTAAGCTTTTTAAGGATAAGTGGAAATTAAAGGCATTGTAAATTAAAGTTACGGTTGTAATTTCATTATTATGTAAATATGGTAGTGTATAAGATATGCTTTCTTCTTTTATCCATTTTTGCGCTTTATTTTTGCTCTTGGATATGAAAGTGTTGGTTAGTTATATACCAGATTTTGCATCCATGCATAAAGCTTTAATGTAAAAGTCCCTTTTCTTGTGACAAAGTTATAAAGTGACACACATATATATGTAAACTAATCAAAATATTATTATTTTTCACAAAAAACAGAAATTAGGAACAAATTAGAAAATTCAATTAGCTAGATACTTTTTAGCAATAGATTAGCTAGGGATTACCGACAAATTTTATAGCTAATTCTATATATTTTCTAGTAGTGTTTTCTCCGGCGGGGCTAAACATGATAAGTGATAACATTCTATAAATGGACACATATTACTTTGTATCAAAATGTAATATTATGAAAAAATTATATTCATTGACTATTTTTTTGATGGACCACTATTTATGTCGATTTTCTAATTATCTTCTAACACTACCCACGTAAACTTAACCTAGCTAGCTAGCCTTACTCGTCTTTTTTAAAAAAAAAAAATTGTTCATGCGATTATAAATGGCAATAATCATATAGCAATTTCAAGAAAGTTAGAGAGTGAATCATATTACTATCGAAAAGGGGTCAATTTAATAAGTTTATTGTTAAGGGATTTTTGATATATGGTTCGTTGGAAACATTTTAGAAAAGTCAATTTCCAATAGAATTCTTCTAATTAATTATGTTTACATAATGAGAATATGTTTATTGATTATTTATTAACTATTAATAATCAAGGGTGAAATATACCACAAAATTTGGCTTTATCATTTTCAGTTTCTTTAAAAAATTGATGAGTACTTTTGAATTAATTTATAAAGAACTGAGAATCGAACACTTAATTCGAGGATGAGAGCCTGCCCACAAAAGTTGGCTTTAATTGACTGTTCTTTATCTACAGGCATAAAACCTGTGCTTTCCACTTAAACAAAATAATTATTAATAATACTATTTGATTATGATTTTTATATTATCTTAAATCAATTCCATATAAGCTAGAATTAAATATATGATGACTGGTGCATGCACATTCTCAAACTCCAAACCTTAACAAAGACAAAAGTACATAAGATGCATGTAACTAAAGCAGTTGATTATTTTTTTATTTTTTGTCCAACTAGCTAATGTGCGAAGCAGGTGTTGAACGACATGTCTGCTTTTTAGTCGAAAGATACTTTAGATATTTTAGCTATGCTTCTTAGGATAATTGAGTACTTTTGCTGTAGCAGTGTGATGGAGATGTTTATCTCTTTCACCATTTTGTTGGGATTGAAAGCGTCCTTTTCCCTAATTAGTCTCTTCTTCCACCTTAATTTCAGTGCTTTCACGTGTTTTTTTTGGTCGAGCAGATTTAGAATTTAAAATTTATAAATCTTTAATATAATTTAAAATTAAATTCTGTTGAATCCGTACTTCTCATATTAACTTTAATTTTATATATCCTTCTTTTTAAGTCTACTTTCTAATAATTAATGTATGTCAAAACGGTATTAGCTTAAACTATTCTCAAGAACCGAATTAGATTTAATAATGACGATCACAAGTTTACAACAAGACATTTACAAACTGGTTAACAAGGAAATAACGAATTAAATATTAATGACCATAAGCAGAGACAAATAAATTATTTACCAAAAAAAGAGAGAGAGAGAGACAAATAAATTAAACATTACTTTTTTGTGCTTAGATTATCACAATATTTTTTATATATTGTATATGGTTTTTCATATCCCATTTTTTCATGGTTGTTACTATTTTTCATTTTCATATTATTTCTTAAAAAATACTTTGAAATATTTTAATCAAGTCGAGGATCAATTAAGAACAAGTTCTTCAAATATATAAAATAAAAACAAAATATGTATACATGCACTTTATTTTTATCAAATCACACATGGACAATAAGATTAGCTTGATTCAAATGTGAAAGAGAAAGACGGCAGCTTTTCACCATTATTATTAAATTTTAACTTTCTTATGTTTTACCCAAAACCCATGTCACAAAATCTTTAACAAATTAGGCAACAAAATCATCGTACATGCAAATGGAAGATTTTTTATATGTACTACAACAAACACATAGCATCAAGTCATCACCATTGTCCTTTACTTTTTCAGTTTTTCTTTTTTCTGGATGCTTTGGCGATAAGAAAATGAGTCATGCCTAAAGAATTGAGTCAACTAATTTCGTAACTTTTTTATAAATTTATTATTCCCTTCGTTCCGTGGCTCCCTTTGACTTGACACGATGTTTAAAAAAAAAAACCCTTTGAAACTTTATAATCTAAAATCATTCTTAGATATTTGTATAGTTGGGAATCATTTCATTAAGAGTAAAAAGTGAATTTTAAAGATAAATAATCACCAATTAGAGTAAGATGCATTCTTTTTGGATCGGACCAAAAAGAAAAAGGTGTTACATAAAATGAAACAAAAAGAATAATATTTTTATACTTTTTTAATAAAAACTTATTTACCGATCTATGGATTGGATTTCGTCTGCCTCACAAGTGAGGCCTTGATTATTACCAACAAATGCTGCTTCAAAGGAGACCCTCTCGAGTACTTTCTTATTGTTTTTGTCATTGAAGTGGCCAACTTTTGGTCGCCCTACCAAAATATAAAAAATAATAAACATTTAGATTTCTTATTCAAATTTTGAAGAGCTCTATGTGTCAGCGGGTGATATCCATTTTAAAATTCGATTGTAATTAAAAATTTTACTCTCCCAAAAGTAACTCATAAAATAAGTTTATATTCAAAATTTGATAATTAAAAATAAATAAATACGTATCATTTCATTATAATGTTTGATGGTAAATACTTAGATGCTTAACTATTTTTATGGGACTCTTTAGTGGACATAAGTAGACATACATGTCGTTTTTCAGGCAGTAAACTGTTTGTCCTTACGTTGGAATATTCTTCACAGTGGATTATAAACCTCTTTTAAGTTACTTCACAAATTTATTTACTTTGTTACACCTATATATAGTTTTGGAATATTCTTCACTATGAATTATAAATCGCTAATTTTTTTTCTTTGTGATGATTCGCTACGTCATTATGCCATTTAAATGTCACGTGGCATAAAGTTGTCCATGTAAAAATTTATATATATAGGAAAGTAGATTAGTTCCCACAGGAACATTATTCTAAAGAAATGTGGTGATTTTTCATAATATATTGTAGAATATTATAAATTTACATGAAAGGTCATTGGGATATTTTAGATATGTAGGAACTAGTTTAATCTCAATAGTTATTATTTATGTATTAGTCCCAAAGTAAGTAGTATAAATAAATGAACATTCACTTGTAAAGTCATACAAACAAATCAATCAAAGTTCTCTACAACACAATTTTTTATTTTCTACCATTCTCACTAGCTTTTTAGTTTTAGATTGATTTGTGCTAGATCATGACCATGTAGTTGAAGATTATGAGGAAGTTGTCAAGTGTTACACATGTGCTTAGTTAAAAATTAAGGACATCAATATATATATATCTTTATCGTGCATACAACTTAAACTCAAAATATATATATATATATATATATATAAAAAAAAAAGTCACACAATTTTTCACCTTTTGAACATTTAAATTCTTTGCATTGAAAATTAACTTAGGCAAAAACAAAATAGAATACTCAATTTAAGACCGAAAAAGATGTAAAGAAAAATTAGTCAGTCTTAGGGTGTATGTGTTCGGTAGGGAGAAGAATGTTTTTCACAAAAATAAGTTAAGTTTCTTGCTTTTTTTAATTCGGTATAAAAAAATGTTATCCTGAAATATTTAGTATAATATTCTATATAAATACTATGGGAGGTGGCGTGGTCATAGTAGGGTGGGGTTAGTGGGAGAGAAATGTCCCACGTCAGCATTGACAGAGTCAAAATTTTAATTAAGGAATTCAAAATTTGTAAAAGTAGATACGTGAACTTGTCGAAGGGGGTTCAATATCATATACACAAAAACTATTTTAATCATGTATAAATAGCATAATTTTTCTCCAAAAGGGGAATTGAATGAATTAACCCCCTAACCTATAAGTGGTTCCGCCCCTATCGGATTGTAAAAAGATCTCTCTACACATTATACATCTTGGATAATTCTTCTTCTTTTTGAATTAGCTTTTATGCTATGAATTAAGTCAAAAACTTATTTTATACCGTGAACTCTACACCCATAATATATGAATACTGAAATCCAACTTTGATTAATATCTTCTCTTTTTTCTTTAATACAATTATAACGAAACGATCAAGATTCAACAACGGGTGCTAAATGCAGGCTGCAGCCACAACTTTAATATGGGATATATTTAATTAATTTTTATTCTTTCAATTGCATGGTCCTCACAAAGAATATATTATGTACGTAAATTGACAATTGATGAAAAAGTTAAGTTTATTAATTTGGTTATCGATTAAATATTTTAATATGTTGTGTCACGATATTTCATAAGTAAAAAAGTAACTTTGCTCATACCAAATAATTGACAAGGACTTCAAAAATAGACTATAGATGAGGAATATAAGCACTTGGTGTATGTTAAATACTTGTCAATAGCTTATCTAAACTTATGGTGGTGACATCTTCTTTAATTTTCCTCAGTATACTTCTTATCATAATTTTAATTTAATTTACATGTGGAAAAATCAAATTAAGAAAACAATTATGCATGTATTATTCCCTAAAACAGAATATTAATTATTCTTCCCTGCTTGTTATACTCATCAAAACGTGTAAAGAATATGGTGGAAAATTCTTCAGTATAAAGTATACCATAGTTGAAATAATATGTTGAAATATCTCCATTGAATGGGACACCACATGTTATTTGGTAGAGTTTAATTGAGTACGTAATTTGAAATGTATTCTTAAATTATAATAGTTCAAATCAAGTAAAAAAAGAGAGAGAAGTGTTTTTTCAGTTATGATTTATATGACTGTATTTACTGATCATCGAATACGATAATTAAGAAAAAAAGAATTCCCTTTTTAGCATATATATATACCTTTAGAACTTATGCTTTAAACATGTCATGACATTTTTTTCTAATTATAATATGATTTGAACTATTTTCATTCGAGGTTTGTTTTTTATCATAGTATCAGAATTCAAATCAATACTCTACAAAATAAAAAGGAATAGCGATGGATTTTTGCGATGGACCATTTTCTGTTGCTAAATAATGACAGATTAATGAAAAAATTATAATTTTGTCGCCAAAAATGAAAAATAATAATTGATATATAACATAGTGAAAGATTAACGAATAAATTTTAAGTCATTATTTATTGACGTTAAATTTTATGTGTCTTTATTTTAACTATAGAACAATTTAATGTCAAAATACAAATTCATCTCCATATTATATTATTCATGCTTTCGACAGGTAAGAGCATGCAGGGAGTGTTTTATTGGATCTTGGACATTTTTCATCTTAGTATTCTTTTAATACCAAAAATAGCAATTTATAAGTGTAACATGTTTTTGCCCCTTTTGGGGTTTTGACACTGAAATTTCTTAGTGATAAAACTTTATATTGTCACACAAAAGTATTTTGTTTTATTATAAAAGTTACGGTAAGTTTGAAATTTAAATTAATTAGAATGTTCAAAAGTTATCATGTGAACAAAACAGCTTAAACTTTAATATAAAGTTAGAAATTAATTAAATCGTGCCACTAATAATCAAGTATATATACCAAAATGTATATGATTTTAAGTGCTTGAGTGGAAGATTAATCTTTCTAAAACAGGTTTATACATTGTATTTCCTCTTAATATTACATAGATATGAAAATGAAATGAATATATATGCATGCAATGCACAAGGAGATTTCCCATGATTTTCTTATTTAATAAATCAATAACATTTTCCCTCAGTCCAAAGAGAAAAAGAAAGAAAAAGCTGGTATAATAATTAAAGAGGAAGACAAAGACCACCTAGGTAGCAATCATGCCTATATGTTCACAACAACAACATATCCAGTGCAATCCCACATGTGGGGTCTGGAAAGGGTAAATTGTACGCAGACCTTACCGCTACCTTATAAAAGTAGAGAGGTTGTTTCCTAAATATGCCTATATGTTCACGAAGATTATAATTTCAAATATAATTTTATTTTTTATAGGAATAAAATAATTAATATAAAAATTTTAGTATAAACTCTGTACAAGTATTAGCTAATTCTGTTACTAAACTGTGGATAAATACAATTACAAATTTAACATATATTAGGACAAGTATGAAGTATCCTAGATGGAGGTAGAAATTCAGTTACATGTTCAATCAAATTTAGTGACTTTTGCTAAAAAAAATATATTTGTATTAAAATACATTAAAGATGTACAAATATTAAATAGCGAAAGGTGTCATATCATTGAGTGGCAAACAACCCTTATCTCATGTAAGACAATTAAATGCACCTCGAGATGCTATTGAAGGACTGAGGGACCTTCTCAAGCACATGATAGGTAATTAAGAGATAGAGCCGGTCTATTCGTTATGGAAAATCAGCCTATTTTCGGTGAGCTAGTAAGATTTAAGTATGAATTGAAATTTTCCTCGATCCAGACTTATTATCGCTATTAATTCGCTGATAGTATCCCCTGTGGCCGCGATTGTCCCGTACCGGATCACCCCATTCAATATCCAATTATAATTAGTATTTGACATCATTATCTAGAAATCCATAATCCATTAAAATTTGAGCTTTGTTTGTCTTTAATTATATAAAAGTAATGGAAGTAGATTCAGGATTTAAATCAAATGGATTAATTAGTCTTTACTCTTGGAATTGTGTTGTCCATATATTATTTGTTAAAATATTGATATTGTTCATATATTTATTCATATATGTTATTCACTTTTTACTCATATGCGATACACTTACTCTCTTTTGTCATATCTAGGTATTTCTGCTTATGGGTT
>JAABOM020000084.1:24538453-24552537 GCA_011800125.2 Solanum clarkiae | reverse complement strand
AGGGTTTAAGGAAACAGCCTCTCTACCTCTATGAGGTAGTGGTAAGGTCTGCGTACAATCTACCCTCCCAGACCCCATTTGTGGGATTTCACTGGGTATGTTGTTGTTGTTCATATATTTATTCATATTCATAATGGTTGTTTTAGTTTCATGCATGAAATAATTACTAGTAACAAAATAAACATTACTTTCTAAAAAATAATGAAAAGTTTGGCCTTTTTGGCTGCTATTTCCTTCCAATTTCTAAGGGAGCTACGTGTTCCACGGGCCATGCCTTAATAATTTTGTGGTCAGTCCAAGTTCTTTGGTAGGAAAAAGAAAAGTTCTTCAAAGTGTCAATATTTTCCCCTCCTTTTTGACTAAGTTTGAGAAGAGTTGAGTGATATAGTTGAATTTATCACCAAAAATAAAGATTGCATATGATACTATGAAAGATACCATCAGGGATGTGTGTGTATATATGATTGTTTATTGTAACTTTATTTTGTACCTTTGTGATTTGCGTGATTTTCTTTCTTCTAGTTTGCTTTGCCTTTTTCCCCATCTTTTTTGAGGTGATAATATTGCCCTTTCCCAAGTGATAATGCAACTTTTCCTAGGGTTTGAAGATGCTTCTACTTAGGTTCATTGTTGATGATAAAAAGTATGTTTCTCCACATTGGTTTAAAATAAAAATAATTTTTCTCCTCAATGACCTTCTTCCTTTTTAGTATGTTTTCAAAAAGAATGACCTCGTTTCTTTTTCTGAATAATATTTTAATTTCAGCTTTCTATATGACATGTTTAAGGCCACAAGATTAAATGATATTTTGATAAATTTGACATAACTTTAATAAAGAATCACATAATTGAAAAATCTTCTTTATTTTCTTAAACCCAATGTCTTCATGCCAAGTCAAATCAACTCATTCTTTTTTAAACGAAGGGAGTAAATTTCAATGAAACAAAAATATTATGTGATTTTTTTGTATGTCTAATCTTGATGAATAGAATAATTATCTGATATTTGTTACCGATAAAAAGTACATAGCTAATATTCTAGGAATTTAATTACGATGCACATAATCTTAATTCGAATATCACGATTATGCAAATAATATTAAAGAAGATTGAAGCATATGGGAGTTAGTTGACTCTTTTGGTCCACGGATTAAGAATAATTTAAGGAATTAACTTTACTTTTTTTTTCTCTTTAGTTTATTGAAAGGTGTCGGGTTATATAAGACTACATATCTTAACCTATTAATTTCTTTAATTTCGTGGATTCTTCATCAAACTAGTCCTCTCATGTCAATTTTTTTTATTGAACTAATTAATGTTCATTTATTTAAATAGCAACATTCACAATTTATCAAGATTTTAACCGTACAACTTGATATTTTATACGATAATCATATATTTAGTGTAATCATTCGATATATTATTGTCAGAGTAATAATACAGGTAAATTTTGACAAACTGTGAATACTGCTACTTGATATTTTATCATACATAAAATGATAACAGTGCATAAATTATACATAAATGAAAAAATCAAAATGATTAATCAAATGTTGTATTCATAATGCATAGAGAGAGCAAGAGCAACCACACATTATATTAATCATACATAATTTTATGCTAAGTGCACCAATCCATTCGTTTAAAAAAACAAATGATCTTCTTTTCTTTTTGATCTGTTTAAAAAAGAATGATTCTTTTTTTGACAAAATTTTAATTTTATTTTTTCATGTGACATATTTAAGATCATAAAATTAAATAACATTTTGATATATTCAATATTTACTTTAATTTAAAATCACATGATTAAATTTTTTTTTCTTAAAACTTCAAGCCAAATCAAGCAATATCATTATTTTTGAAACAGTAGAAATAATTTCCTTCTCTGGAAAAGCAAGAGAGCCCTACTTAGTATTAAGTTTCTAAATACCTTTATTTATGAACCCTCACATGGACCCAAAAAGTTTTTATTTTCCAAGTCTTACAAGTAGGAGTGTCAATGAGTTGATTGATTTGAAATTAAGAATGTTAAATATGAGTTGAGATAAAGATTTGGTTCGGTCATAACTCGTCTAAATTTACTTTTGAGTCAAATGAATTAAAATTCAGTTTGAGTCATGACCCACCCAGTTTAACTCGCTCAATCTCTACAATTTAATATATTACAAATAGATAAATAAATCTTAGAAGATATAAACTATATATTAATTCATAACTTTAATAAGAGCAAAAACATTACATCAATGTAGATAAAGATATTTTAGAACAAGTTAAAATTGGAAATTAAGTTAATTGGACTCAATTAAAGATTATTTTTAAAATAAATTAGACTTAAATAGATTGACATTGAACTCAATTTAATTATTTGAATCAACCCATAAAACTTTAGGCGAATTAAAGAAAGTTATGCGTATTGGAGCTCATTTTATTCACATGGACCAATAGGGAAAAAAACTGTGAGATAAAAAACTCCAATAAAGTTTGTTAGACTTCCCAGCTTTTACACGTAAAACACCATCACAATATGTTGGAGTTCAAACTTTAGGATTTCTCTAAAATCTGAAACTTTATATGGAGTTTGAATTGTCTTTTCTTACAAGTTGCCATACATATATTTAAGCACTTGTTAAATTGTAATATATTATGTTGGAGTTTTACTTGTAAAAATTAAAACTTCAAAATTGTGTTCTAAAGTTGTCAAGAAACACAAGAAAATAATTGTTTAATTAACATCATTCCACTCATATACATATTTTACTTGTGATAAAAAAATATTATACTCTTTGATCGCCTGTATTTTTTCACAATTAACAGAGTAAGAACAAAAAATGACAAGAAGTAAAATAACACACGAGATTTACATGTAAACCTCTTCGTAGAAAAAAACAATGATCTGTCACACAAGATTTCAACTCAACTTTATCATCATCAAGGAGCAACAAATAATTACAAACTCTTGTAATTTGAATTAACCACTTAATCCCTTCTCCTCCACTATAATACTTTAGTTTCTCGAGCACCTAAGCAATAATTGTACTGCTCATCAAACTAATCAATTCTGATTAATATAGACTTCAAGAATCAAAATTACTAACTCTAGCTATAGTTTGCAGAATCACCAAATAAAACGAGCACCTAATTCCTGTATATATCAGGACTAGATTCACCAGATGAGCACACAAAATTGGTGCTTGAAGGTTGGTATTTCTTGGATAGTAATTTTTTTTCCTTGTTTGTGAAAGTGATGAGTGACAAAAAACATAAATTCTGTCAATGTGGATTAGACATAATATGGAGAACTACGGTATGCTAGAACAATTTTATTGGCCAAGAGATATGCCACACTGATATATCCTAAGCACTCACAAAAAATAATTATTGGCAATATACTACTTCCAGTTGCAAACAAATATTCACATAGATATAGCATATTAAGAAAATATTTACCATTTATAACAATAATATTTTTCACTGAACACTTGTAATACATGTTTAATACATATTTCAGAGAACTATTTGTAAACGCGCACACACATACATATATATTGATCTACCATAATTATTCATCTTTCTCAATGGCCTTAGATTTTTCGGATCCGGACTGGCTCAAATTTTATATATAAGTTTTTCTCGTTGTTTCAAGTCTGTTGATATACTTTTCACTTTAAATGATTCATGTTTGTTGCATGTTAAATTTTAAAATCCAAATTATGAAGCTTTCTAATGATGAATTTCAATGCACACTAGCTCACATATTCTTCTAAACAACTCAAAATTTTACATAAAAACTCTTTCCGATGTTTGATTTCTTTGATATATTATTCACTCGAATAATTTATATTTGCAATAGGTGATATTTTAAACTCTGAATCTCAAAACTTTCTAATGGATTTAAAACTTTTGTGTCATTCCAGTAATCTAGAGAAAATGGGGCCATTTCCTTTAATTTGGCCTAAAAATTAAAGGAAAAAATTATGTAAATACACATCTTATTTTATTATAATTTTAAATTTTTTTTAGTACTTTAAATTTTTTTTTAAAATTTCCTCTTGGATATGTTGCCCTCTTCTCATTATATTTCTATTCCTTTTTCGGGTATATCTACCTCCACTCTTGGATACATTCCTACTCCCCTCTCGGATACATTCCTATTCTTTGGGCTGTGAATGTTAGTCCATTCGTCATGGCCCAAAACCATCACACTTGTCATTAGTCCATCAAACTAACTTGTAAATTGTAGAGAAGATCAAGGGTATTTCCGTGAAAGGAAAAACTAAATTCAGACCACAACGCTAACAAAATATTCAAAATGAAACCCCGCTCATAAAGTCCATAGCCGTTATCAAACTCTGTAATCCCTCAGATCCAGCGTTTGTGTGTGCGAGAGAGAGAAATGGAGAAGGTAAGTGTAGCAGTGAGAGTTAGACCTGCAAGAAGTAATGAAGAGAACCTCAATGGAACCTTCTGGAAGGTTGAGGACAATCGGATTTCTCTTCACAAGTCCCTCGGAACTCCAATTTCCGGCGTCTCCTACATTTTCGGTATCCGAAATCTCGCCGTCTCTCTTCGATTAGATTACATTTCTGAAATTGAGTGTTGATTTAATCAGTTTTGTTTGATATTTGGCAGATCATGTCTTCGATCAGGATTGTTCGAATGCTAGGGTTTATGATCTTCTTACTAAGGATGTTATTCATGGTGCTCTTGAAGGTTTCAACGGTATGCTCATTCTGTTGTTATTTTTAGTGTATGGACTCCTTTCAGTTTTTTCTTTGGAGGCAATTGTATTGTAGATGCGTCTATTTTAGTACAATTTGATTTAGTTAACTCAATTGTTTTGCTTTAAGGTAATGTTTTCTGAGGTTAGAAGGAATAGTGTGCTGAATTTTTAAATTACAGCTAACTCCACGTAAATAAATTTGTTGATTTCTGTAGGAAGTACAATATAACTTAAATCAGTGTGTAATCTGTTGATCAACATTTGCCAAATTCACAAGTTCATTGGAACCTTTTGCTGCTTTGAGCTTTCTGATGAGGCTTATTGTGACAAGGATTTTAATGTGCCGAATTTTGATTTTCTGGGAAGAATGAATACTGACATCTAGCTCCACGTAGACAAATTTGTCAAATTTCAGTTGGAAGATACAAAAGAACTTAATCAATGTGTTATCTGTTTATAACAAGTTGCTATATTATGTAGTCGTTTGAATTCTAGTTTTAGGAAATAACATTTCTGGTTTAGAGAAGAGATTTATTTTTCATTAATCCCATGTGAAAAATCTATAAAACTACACTTAACTCAAAAGGTCCTTATGCTATGGTTGAAATTCTGTTCAGGAACTGCTTTTGCATATGGACAGACCAGTAGTGGTAAAACCTTTACCATGAACGGTACTGAGAATGATCCAGGAATCATCCAGCGTGCAGTCACTGAAATATTTCAGAAAATTGAGATGGTATTTATTTACTTCTTTATTTGTTACAGTAACTTCTGTTATCAGTAGAATAATTACATTCCTTTTCTCTAGTTTTCGTTCTCGTATGTTCTTACTGGTATTTGGCAATAAAGCTTCCAGTACTTGTATGTCCTTGAGATGATATTTATTACTTTTTACTTGTTTTTCAGATGACTGATAGAGAGTTTCTGATTCGAGTCTCTTATATGGAAATCTACAATGAAGATATTAATGATCTTTTTGCTGTAGAGAACCAGAAACTGCAGATTCATGAAAGTTTGGATGTAAGTTATGGGAAGTGGATCATATACTTTCACAAGTCTATTTTGATGTCAAAGAAAACTCAATTTATTTTTCTTCCAGCGTGGAGTTTTTGTCACAGGACTGAGGGAGGAAATTGTAAATGATGCTGAACAAGTACTTGAGCTCATTCAGCGTGGAGAAGGTTTGACATCATGAACAATAATATAATACATGACACTCTTCTCTGCATAACTAGTTTACTTGTTGATTATTGCAATTATCGTAATTGCTTTTTTTATCTGTGTTACCAATTCAATACATGTGGTAATGAATTTTGCAGTTAATAGGCATTTTGGTGAAACTAACATGAACGTTAGAAGCAGTAGATCTCACACCATTTTCAGGATGGTAATAATCTTGAGCCAACTGTAAATTGGTTATGTTTCTGCTGAATGCTAATGTATATTGACTCCAATTATTATAGGAGAATATTGAGTTATTCTTTTTCTTTTGTTTTTCTGTTAAACCAGGTAATTGAAAGCAAAGGAAAGCATAATCCTGATGAAGCTGTTCGTGTCTCTGTTTTGGTTGGTATTCATTCTTCAAGTTCTCTGGAAGCAAGTTATTATTGCATATAAATTTCTATGGGGATGGGGGTATTGTAATTATAAATGTTTAGAATTGATTACAAAAGATCTTTAAAAAATGAAATCTCTGATGAGTAACAGATCTCTCAAAGAATCTCGAAAATTTTTGACGTTTGTATTTATTGTTGAAGTATCTTTTCTATGTCATTTTGAATGTCTGGTTCTCTTTAATCATCTGGTTTATGTTCTTATTAGGTGCAAAAAACGAAGTACTGCACACCATTTGGTTTTGATTTGTTGTAGTTGATTATGAAGCCCATTGGGTTGGAGAGCATAAATCCCAAATCCAAACATTATTATCTTTTTCAGCTTTCTGGTCGATCATGTTTCTAGCCCTTTACCCTCATTTATAGTGTTTATTTTATTGGCTAATTTGTCAACATTTACCTCTCTGAATCTAGAATTTAGTAGATTTAGCTGGGTCTGAACGTATTGCCAAAACTGGAGCTGGGGGAGTTCGTCTGAAGGAGGGAAAGCACATTAACAAGAGTCTAATGATCCTCGGTAATGTTATCAATAAGCTAAGTGAAGGTGGCAAGCAAAGGTAGTTGTTTTTAAGGACTTATTGAATGTATGTCCATGCACAGAACAAATGTGGTACTGATTATGTACTTGAGCAGGGCACACATTCCTTACCGTGACAGTAAACTAACTCGCATTCTTCAACCTGCTCTGGGTGGCAATGCTAAAACTTCAATAATTTGCACAGTAGCACCAGAAGAGGTAACCTAATTATTATTACCTATGTTGTGACAGCAGCAAAATCAATTGGACATCAGCTTAAAAAGTTCAATACATATGTCCAGGTTCACATTGAGGAATCAAAGGGAACACTCCAATTTGCTAGCAGAGCTAAACGGATCACCAACTGTGTTCAAGTGAATGAGGTCTGCATCCATTTACTATTCTTTTTATGTAATTACTAGTTCATGATCCACTCTAGAGAACACTTAATGAGATTAAATAGTCATATATGTTCCTGTGAATAGAAGTGTTCCTATAATAAGGTTAGTTTAACATAGCTGCCAAGACACTAGACCTTGCATCAAAGATTTCATATCACACTCCGATGCAATTTCAGCACTTAGGCCCTACATTCTTTTTCTGTCAGAACCAAGGCTTAACAAATCTCTGCCAAAAAGATTTCGTTTTTCTGAAAGTTCCTAAATGATGTAACACTTAATTTTTGTCTGGTATATTGATACTATGGAGTGTGGTCTAAAACATCTATTCAAGCAGCAATTTTTAAAGCAAAAAGGAGGTGAGTTTTTCCTACAAGCAGTACAGAGCATTCTTTAACTGGTCTTAATTTTTCATTGTCTTACAGATCATAATTTTCATTCTTGTAGAATCCTTCGTTGCAGATTTTCTCCCGTGGAACCAAATAGTGGAACTTCTTATTAATTACTAGCTTCTTTCTTTGATGTTTAAGGCAGAGCTTATTGTAGTTCAACTTCTTTGTAGATACTAAGTGATGCAGCCTTATTAAAGCGGCAAAAAAGGGAAATAGAGGAACTACGAATGAAACTTCAGGTAATTGTTTTGACTCTTAGGATTCAATTCATAAGTAGCTTAAAAATTTCTAATATGGGATGAAACCTTTTACATAGGGATCACGTTCAGAGGTGCTTGAGCAAGAGATACTGAAACTCAGAAATGACCTACTGACGGTAATTATTATTATTTTGTTGTTGTTAAGAGTAGATAGAAGATTGATCTTATCTTGAATTGACATAGCTCATGACTGCTTATTCTTCATTCATCAGTATGAATTAGAGAGAGAGAAGCTTGCCATGGAATTGGAGGAGGAGAGAAGATCACAGAAAGAGCGAGAGCAAAGCATCATTGAGCAACAGAAAAAGATCTATAATCTTAGTAATCTTACATCTGTCTCCTACTCTAATGGGCATGCTACCCAGGTAAAATATGTGAATTTTAGCTGCTGTGGACTTCCTTAAACTATCTTGTCTCTTTGAATTGTCCTGGGCTCAGCTATTTTTAGAATTTCACGTGACACTCCACTTAAGACGCAGTGAGATGCTTGGATTTTGTGTCCTGATTCCTATTTCTTTTTCATCTCTCAAAGGATAGTGTTTTCCGGTTTGTTCTGTGTGGCTTAGCATACCATGCATGAGGATGATATTGTGCAGTTTTTTTTACCAGTCCATCTTCTTTCACATTGAAACTTATGGGGTTTTAGCATTTTTTTTGTCTCCATTCCTCATTTCGTTTGAACCACTTTTATGTTATGAACTTTGTTGATCAAAAAAATGTTTGCACAGAAGATAGATATGTGTGCCATAATCTGTACAAAAGAAGCATATGAGAGCCACACATTTGGTTAAATTTAGCATTTTTTTTCCATTTCGATTTCCATGTAGGATTTTAGCTAGCTTTTGAGCATAATGTCTACTAAGTTTTTATGTAAAAAGCAACCCTAAAAAAATTTTCTCACATTCTTGTACTTCGTACTTTCATTATGATGATAAACTTGTAGAGCTCTTCTATGCCTAAACCAGGAGGAAAGCGGTAACAGTAACAGTTTCCAGGAAGATGCTTATAGTACCCCTTGTTTGAAGGCGGTTCCGAATGCCTTTGTTGCTAAGAGATCACAATGGTCTCAACAAGCAGAATACAGCCCTATGCCAGATGCCTTTAGCAATTTTGCAGATGAAGATACATGGATGAAAATGAATAAAGGCTTTGTTGCTGATCTTGATTTACTTCACATGACTCCTGCAGTGAAAATAAGATCATCTTTACCCGATGATGAAAATGATGTGAGTCCACTTTCGCATACATGTTCTGCAATCTTACTTCTTACCAAAACTGTGTCCGCAGCTGCTTCTAGTAGTTATGCCATTGCGAATTTGTGATCCAGTATATAGTTTGCTCTCTCTTCCCCAACAGGCTGCTAGACAACTTGCTTTACATTAATTTCAATTACACAGGGAAAGTTATATGCACAATCTGACGGGCACTAGTTTCTGTGGGTTCTCACCCTTTATCTGTAACTGCTTTCTTAGAGCTCCAAGGGCAAGGGGATAGAGAATGGAGCAAAATCATCTTTTTCATCTAATAATTGCTGACATGTTTTAACTTATTGGATATTGTGACTGGCAGTTTCAATTGTCCTCCGATTGTTTAACAAACCTTTATTCCTGATCAGCAAAGTTTGTACCATGCATATTTTTAAGACTTGTCAGAACTTCTACCAGGATTTGTCAACAGAGAATTATAAGCAAGAGGTACAGAATCTCAGAAAGCAGTTGGAACTTGTTTCAGAGGAAAGAGATGAACTTAGGGTAAGCAACTGTTGGGATCTTTTTTCTTGTTACTTACCGACCACTTGTCTTAGCATTCAACTGTTTAAGATATTTTTCTTAATTGAGATGTTAAACACATTAATCTTTCCTGGTTCAAGTTCATTTGATGACACTAAATTTTGAGTGATATCACTAATTAAAGTACAGAGCCAGTCATTCACTTGACGAACTATTTTCATTTGTTATGCTGCATTAAGTTCTCAGCTTATCCTTTGATCTTTATTTTTCAGAGACACCATACAGAACAAGTATCACTAAATAAACAGCTAACAAGTAAGGTATCTGAACTCCAGCAAGAGGCACTTTTGATCCGTGAGATCCCTCAAAGATTGTGCGAGTCTGTGACAACTTGTAAAGATATATACAAGGATGTTTTTTCAGTTATACAGGTAATGTCTATTTATCGTGTAATTTAGCTAATTACTGTGACTGGTGAAGTTCTCTTTGTAATATCTGCCTTCTCTGCTTCTTTGAACAGAATTTTGTAGCTACGGACAAATCTGGAATGGCCAAATTGCTCTCTACAACAAATGAGATTGGTGCTTCCCTTTTTGCAACTCTGGAATCTCACTTCTCAGAAGCTATGGACAGTGATAAGTCCTCTATGGGAAATAATTCTTCAGTTGAAGCACAATATATCAAGGTCTATGATAAGTTGAATAGTACAATTTCATCACTTGTGCTATCAGATGATGAAATCTCAGGGAATCCACCACTCAGCACCCAATATAAGGTAGCTGCCAAGTCACAGTTCTCAAGGTGTCACTTGTTAATTCTTACATGTTTTTCTATTCTGACAATGGGATATTATCTGCTAAGTTCAAGGCTCATGCTAATTTAAGTTGTGAGGTCCATGATCAGCAGTAGTTAAACCAAAAGGGGAATCATGTCTTAGCTTAAACGTCTTGATAGTTATAGACGCTTTTCCTCCTTTCTCTTAAGTGTATGTTTTTAAATGATCCAAGGACTGCACTCTGGGAGGAAAAATTGCTTGTTGGAAGAAGAAACTGGATGAAGATATCAAAAGGATCCAGGAAAAATACCAGAACTTGGAAAAGGAGTTGGACCTCAATAATCAGTGTCTTGCCGCTTCCAGGGATAGATATACTAGCTTAGAAAGGGAGTTTCATCTCTTGAAAGAAGAGAGGGATGTGTTGGTGCAAAATGTTTCCTCTTCAAGGGAGAACCTCAAACTGGTTACTAACCAAAACGAAAAGGTATTGAACGATTTGAATGCTGAAGTCAAGAGGAGGAAACACCTTGAAGAAGAGATTAAACAGTTTAGTGCTGCTTTTGCATGTCGACAGAGATCCCTCATCTCCCTTCATAGTGACTTTGATTCTTTGATTGACAGTTTTAAGGCACAAAAGCCAATTTCAATACCCAGATCTCCTGGATTTTGAAAGTTGAAATTCTCCTAAACTCGTGCACAATTTGTTAGTGCTGTCTTAGTCTTGCTTCTTGTTATGTATTCAAATGATAACTTAAAAACTGTTTTGGAGTACATTATAAATTGAATAATCCATCTGTATAGCTTTTTAAGCCTGTTGTTAATACAAGTTTACACCGTTATGTACCTACATTACCTTGAACCTCCTCACATGAATTTTCAGGTGCCCGCATATTCTCTTCTAGAATTTTCAAATGTGATTTCATCCAATAAATTGCTATATGTATATCCACTGTATCAGAGAAATGCAAATTACACAAATTTGTGATGTATCACATACAGAGCACTTTGTCAGATGGCCTTACTTGGGAAATAGGACAATAATGATAACAGGTTAAAAAGAAAAACCTCATTGTCCCAAGTCTCTGGCTTATCTAATAGTGCATGATGTTTACTGAGACAAATAATTGAGAAGGTACTAGTTTTGTCCTGAGCAGAAATGGAGATTGTACCTGTTGGTAACTGTTTGTCTTTTTATGTTTGAAGTTTGAAATAAGTGCACATGAACAGTATGGTCTGCCATAGTTAAGTCATTAGCAAATCTATGCCCATAACTCTGTCTGTTCTTTTACTGCAACAATCTGCTGATGGCTAATTAAGATTCTTTCTATCTGTTCACAGAATATTTGATTTCTAGCCATTAACTTTTTACTTGCTACTATGCCAAAAGACGGATCCAAAATTTAAACTTTCCGTGTCAAAAACTATGGGTTCACAAAACCAAAAAGTACTATACTAGCAGTAACAGGGAATAGAGCTAAGATAAAATAGCAACTCCTAGTCCGAATCCTGGACCTCAGAGTACAATTGTATTTGTGTTTGGGGCCCCATGACTACATCCCTGGTGCAGGGTTATATATTTGAATTTTCTTTTCAAAAATATACATTTATTTATGTGCAGTTTAATTTGCAAATACTTTATCATAAAAGGATAATAGTTAAATTGCTATTCTGCATCTATCAATTTAAATTTTTGAATTTTTATATTCCCGTAAAATCACGGGTTTACAATGAGTAAATAATTGGAGACTTCATTATATTTGTACCTTTTTGTTTTACATTTAGTTTTCTTTTTTCATGTGGACACAAGGTGGAGCTAGAACAGCAGCAACGATTCAGATGAATTTGATAACTTATACATAGACTCTATATTAGTATAAGAATACGGACTAAGTATGTATAAACATATAATTATAAACCCAATAACTAACACAGATTATTAATTCGTGACAAGTTCAAAATCTATAAATTTCAAATTCTGACTTTGTTTCGATAGTTAGGTAGGCAGGCATCTTGTTCTTGAAAGCAAATGAAAATTGATGTAATACGTGTCTGATGTATAACCTCATGTTCACCATTGAAGCTCAATTATATCATTTTTTTTTTCATGAAGTGTTTTTCAATTTCACCAGAAAGTAAAGATTAACATAGGTCTCCTTGTCAAATATTAATGAAAAAGAAGAAGTCCTATAATTTGATATTTTATGCTGGTCATTATACACTTCCCAGTGTCACTCTCTTAAACGCCATGATATAAAGACTGTCCTTATTGAAAACAACTTTGATTTTAAGGATTGAACTTCCAGGAAGATTAACAGAAACGACAAATCACCCGATACGATTGCGGGGTGGCAACTATGTGTTCTTTTATTTTTAATCAGAGATATTAGGTTTAAGTCTTTCCTATACTTATACCTCGTCTGTAGTTCTCTCCATTTTATTGGTGAGAGTTCGATTTGCCACATTCTAATTCCCTGCCCCTCCCCTCGCCCCCCAACACCCAAAAAGAAAAAGATTTCAAGAAGCAAATTCTGATTATTTGAATCCATTATGAGATTTTACTAGAGGCCTCGATTCAAACTCAAAGTATGAACAACGAACATTTTAGAATCTGAATCAATCAATTACACTTATTGATATTTAATTTCTCAGGCAAAACAGATGTGTTTGGTGACATTTGATCAATGCAACAACAACCACCCCCAGCCCCCCCCCCCCAAACAAAAAAGTTATTGCATGTTATTATTATATTATTCAATAAGGTAAGAAATGTTTGGTAATTTAATTAATATATTGTATAAATATGAGGACAAAAATGGAAGATTTTGGCAAAATTCCTCGTATTCAGACTCAAAAAGAAACGTAATTTTATAATAATGAATACAAACAGCGCCTTGTCTCAACAATTATTGATAAAATATGCTCCAAAAATCATATACAATTTTTGTTTGTCGGTGAAAACACACTATATTTATACATCGTATTTTGTTCTTTCCTTTATTTTTCTATAAACTTTTTAAATTAATCTTCTTTGCTAATTTAATCATGTCTTTAGTTACACAAACGATAAAAGGAACAAAAAGTTTTAATTCATACACCCCAGCAATTACTTTGAATGCCAAATTTCTTTAGTTTAATATAAACACCCAATACGAATAAACTTTTATATCAAAAGAATTCACAAAAACATTATAGAGATTTTCTTGATTTAGAGTCGGTCTATTATGTTTAGATCAATTAGAATTTTAAGCGGACATGTGTGGATATGAAAAGTTACTTAGAAGTGTCTTAATTATACGTGGCATGACTTAATTGTTATGGACAAAAAATTAATCTTGTATCATGACAAAAAAAGATGTTATTGTATATATAAGGATAATTTTTTACCCACACTGAATATTAGACAAAAGCAATGCAACTTGATTAGTATATTGAATGATTGTATGTGAACTATTTTTACAACGATGAATATATCAGTTATAAATAAAAAAGTTCAAGAGTATACTACGCCTTTTCTCCATTTTAAATGTTGAAACAAATTAGGTTCGTGTGTTATGTTACAACATGTGGCTTTCCAAAAATATACTAATAGAATAAGCTCATATATATACTTTCCCACCAAATTTGTTGTCAAAATTAAAGAAGTAGCTTGGGGTTTGGGGGGGGGGGGGGGGGGGGGATA
>JAABOM020000084.1:24517085-24538353 GCA_011800125.2 Solanum clarkiae | reverse complement strand
GGGGGAGGGGGGGGGGGGGGGGGGGGGGGGGGGGGGGGGGGGGGGATAAGGGGACATGAAAAAGAAGTTTGAGGATGATGCACATGCATATAGGATAGGAAAGACAAATTATTTTCCCTCCTACTTGTTCCACTCCATGCCTAATTTTAAAATTTGTTGATTATGACATGAATGAATTTAATATATTCTATAGTTTCAATATTTAATTTTCCTTTTGAGTTTAGGAAAAAAAGTTATGTAGCAAATTAGTAATATGGGTGATAGGAATCATTTGTCATTGGATGTTTGACTATTTTGTTTTAAAAATTATTACACAATTATAATTTTGAAACACTAATGCAAAAATTTATGTGGGAAATATTCTTTCCACAACTCAAACCAAACGGCTCCTTAATTTATGGGTCATTACACTTTTATCCTATTTGTTCTTGGTCTTTAATTACGTCCCTTGTAAAAAATGATTTTTCAACTGACATAAATTTATATTTTTCATACCGTTTATGTCTGAATATAATTACAATTTCTAAAAAATTTTTGCTTTACTAGATATAATACATAAGTTCAAATTTTAGATGATTCAAACTAAAAATCAATTCTTTTAAAGGTCAAAAATTAAAAATCAACTGATTTGAAGGATAAAATACATAGTTTTATGTTAATTTATTGCTTGGACAAATCAGTAACAAGACACATTATCAAACTCAAAGGAAGGAGGATTGCCTAAGTCTTATAAGCATTAACCATCAATGTGGGACTTTGGGCCCGATACCATGTTGAAGTAGGTCTTAGGCCTAACTCACATCCCAAAAGTTAGTTCAAAGGGATGAAGATTGTCTAAGCCTTACAAGGAGACCACCCATCTCATTAATCATACCAATGTGGGACTTTGTGTCTCAACAGTTATTATTAAATTTAAAAAAAAAACGAAAACCTATGAGGACCACATAAGTTCAATCAGTGTAAAAGAATATATACATAATCAGATAAGTTATAATAAGTAAATTACAAGCAAATTTCTGCAATTAGCATGAATTAGTCACCTAGTTGAAATCTTTATCTGTTGAGATCTATTCACTTCTTGAGTAAATAGAAAGTAAGATTTGATTGTTCAACTCAGACCTATATAATATGACAGAATAGTAGGTCGACATTTATGATATACTAGTATTTCATATATTACACTAGATAGATATCATATATGGAACAATTAGGATCCACTTTCAAAATGCCTTGACGCTAAAATTGTAACAACCCATCTTAAGATGAGAAGTCTCGTATCGACAAAACACAGAGAGATGTTGGGTATATAATTAAATATGTCTTATTTACTAGTGACACATTTTTAAGTCATGCGGACCTATATCACTAGCGGGCTGGACCATTACAAATGGTATCAGAGTCAGTTCTGTGTCAGCCTTATCAATATGGGTTAGAGTTCAACTGAGGTGGGGTCTAAGCGAGGCAAATCTTATCGAGGACGCGGAGTTCAAATGAGGCGGGGTCTAAGCAAGACAAGTCCTATCGAGGATGCTGAGTCCATTGAAGGAGTGTATGTAACAAATGATCTTAAGATGAGAAGTCCCGCATCAGAGATATTGAGTATATAAATAAACATGTCTTACCTACTAGTGACACGTTTTAAAATCGTGCGGTCCTAGGCTCAAAACGGACAATATCACTAGTGGATTGAATCGTTACAAAAATGCATCAAAACATTTATATTATTCGTATATATATAACTTATAAGATGGGACCCCCCATGCCACCCACCTTCTCGAGGCTTGGTAGATATAACTATAGAAATACCTAGCTCACTCATTGACTTTAGATTTCATGGTCATAAAAAAAGTTAGGTAAAACAAATTAATATGAAAAAATCCAATTCTTGCACAAAAAGTGAATCATTTTTTTCAATGCTCCCATGCCTTTAAATTTAAATCTGCAGTAGTATTCTTCATCTCTCTGACCCAAACAAACACATTGTAAGTTAGAGATGCTATATTAATTGTCTGTCCCAATAAATGCCCAAATTCCTTATCCTTTTGCCTTGTCAAAAATTATGTCAAAAAGACTTGGACAATTCCTTCAAGAACAACAAGAACCATTTACCTTACAAATCTATCTTCTTGAAAGAGGTCAATTTAGAAACAAACACCTTGTTTCGGATGGCGATTTTCGGTGTTGTTCTACAAATTCTACTTCTTACATGTTCTTCAAGAGATCAGCTAGTTGTGGTGCAAAGAAGAGAAGGAAACTCATTCCTAATTGTTCAAAGATTGTAAAATCTGTTTTTAACAAACTTGTTCCCATTAGCCATAACCAAAAGATCAAGAATTTGGGAAATGATCATCAACACAACAATACTAGTAATATTATTGTAGATGATGAAAAAACTTCTTCAGCAAGTAGTTCTACTGTGTTCAATTCTTGTCATGATTTTAGTGACTCAGAAGAAGTAGATAATTTATCATCACCACAAGCACAGGTAAAAACTCTGTTTTTATGACACTTCTTAGTTGAAATTCTTTGGAAAAATGGTTATGAGACTTTTTGCTTTTATAGTGGATAAAATTCAATTATGACCATATGTACAACAACAAGCGATGAAGTTTAATATAATCAAAGGGAAAAAAAATAGTTTTTTGAGTTCAGTGTTATGAATGATTGAATTGAGATTGGTTGTTAATAAGGTAACAGGTTTGTGAAGACAGGAGAAAGCTAAGATTGGAGTTTCTTGAAGAAAGCAAGCAACTCAGCCCTGTGTCAGTTCTAGAAGAGACTGAATCTTCTGATGATGAGGACTCTCCACATGTTAAAAGTAAGTAGTACTTTTCCTCTTCTGTTTGATCATAGATTTTGTAGTTGAAATTTGAACATTTGAAATTTTTGAAGATTGAAATTGTGATTTTTGGAATTTGAAGCTGTGTTTGAATATGCATTATACTTGAAAAAAAATAAAGTATTATGAGTGAAAGTTTCAAATCCGATAACTTAGATCAAGTTTTTTGAAATTTAAAAGTATTTAAGATCAATTTTTAAAAGTTTTGATCAAGTTTCACGGTCAAACAAATATTTACACTAGAGACAACAACATATTTAATGTAGTTTAATGGACTTCGAAAAGTATAGAGTGTTAACTTGATAGGCAACATTTAAAGAAGCTTTTTCAAAATTCTGATTCAAATAAATATTTACAATAGAAACAACAACATTTTCAATATAGTTTCATAGATGGACATCTGGAAGGATAGACTGTATCAGACTTTACCATTAACTTAATAGGTAATATTCAAAGAAGCTATGGTTAGTTTCTCATTTTACAACTTCAACTTGAACTAACTTTTATGGGGAATTTAACAGAAGAAGAATGTGTGAGGGCAAAGAAACAAGAGGAATTTCCAAGTCCATTAATTTCAAATTCAGGGGAAACAAGCTCTGAGTCACAGTACATCAAGAACAAGAAAGCAATACAACAATCAAGACAGCTCCTTTTTGATTGTGTTACAGAAGTGGTGGAAGATCAAAAAGGGAAAGAAGAAGAATTTCAAAGAATTTTAGGAGCTGAGCAATTATGGGAGCTTCTATTACAGAATATTTGGTTATGGAGCCAAGAATCTATAAATGAAAACAATATCAACCAATTAATAATTTCTGATATGTTGACTTCTTTTGAAGAGTCAAGTGGAGTTGATGACAAAAGGGAAATAGGTAAGGTGGTTGGTGATTTAATTTTTGTTGATATTAGTAATGAGATTGTATTAGATATGTTTACTTATTCTTCTTCAAGGTGAATTTTGAAGAAATTAGAAGAAGTTAAGAATCATAAAGTTTTATTTATATAATAAGTGTCTTCTTCATGTTTTTTTATTACTAGTTCTTCCAGTAGTTGCTATTGTGCAAGCTGTTGGAATGGTTTAACAACTTATGCCATACACCAACTCTAGAATATATTATTCATAACTAGAAGAATCCAATGACTTTATCATTGCCAATTACTAAAGGTTAGAGCCTGAGTACGAAAAAAATCTTGTTAGCAAGTATTTACGTTTAAATAGACCTCATATAAAACGTATTCAGGCATTAGTGACAAACAAAATCAAAGTGCTCCTTCAACACAAGTTATGATTTTGCCACAAGTATCATCCAACTGAAAGTTGAGAACTTTTTGAGTCGAATCTTTACCATCCTTAGTTGAATGACTTGACGTGGATCTCAATTAGTTTAGCTGGCGAAATTTTCTTAAATAGATAAAGCAAAAAGGATAATGTAAGTAATCGCTAATGATAAAAATAATTGCATCGTCAATAAACACAGACAAAATCCTATATATAAAATAAATGTGAAATCAAATTGAAAAATGAAAACTCGTCTTTTTTTGGAAGAGCTAAAATCAGGAATAAAGGTTGATCTTGATTTTTTAACTGCCAAATTAAAGTATTTCTTTCGTATTCAAAAACTATACACTACTCTAAGATATGATTTTTTTTTTCCATACCAAATTACAAAAAGGCAATCAATTTAAATTTAAGTCTAATATGATCACTAATGGACCTCTCATATCAAAGAGACAAAAGTTATATTCGATTAGACTCCTCAAAAACTTTGCAACACATCCTCTAAATATACGTTACAAATTCAATACGCATCTATCGATATTTATAAAGAGTAACCAGAATAAAACTATTTAGGATAAATGGAGTGTGAAAAATAAATTCCTTTGACTTATCTATGTTATCATTGAGAAAGAAACAAATGATAAAACAACAGGTTACCAATTAAGGGAAGGAACAAGTCAAAATTGAAAATCTGGTATAATTTTGACATTTTTTTTTATTAGGGTAGGGAAGGGGAAAAGGGGAGGGGGATTACAATGTGAGAATCGAATCCTTACCAACAAGGTGGGAGTTTAGGTAGTCAACCAATTGAGCTACACACTTTTTACTTTTAATATATCAAGAGAATTTTTTTTTCTCGATGTTTTAACTTTTATCCTAAACATTAGTTAATTATTTTCTAAATGATTTTTGAAAAGGAATAATTATAGTGCACATCCTTTCGGCGAAAATTATTACCAAAAAGATGGTCATTCGATCTATAGGCATGTATAGTTAGTGTATATTTCATGTATAGTCAAACTATATTAAGTTTTTGAGTGTATCATAATGTATATTTAGTGTATAATGCATATATAAGTGATCTACATGGTATAATCAGTGTATATTTTTCTATGATTTTTACCAAGTTATATTCTATAGTCATGTATATTTTTTTATGATTTTTGGCTATTTTTATGTGTATATATATTAGAGTTATATTTACCGTAAATAAATTAGTTTATTATATATATTTGAAGTTATCCCTTTTGAAAATATAAGATTATAAAATACTCGTATTAATCCTCATTTAAGTGACATAAAATTTTGAAAAGACAAATATAAATAAATAAATAAATAAAATAAATAAAAAATATAAATGAATCCCATATGAACTCCATATCATAACGAAAAATAATTAAGAAGGCATGTTAATGCTATGCTGCCTGCTATTCCCATTTCTTAGATAGTAACATTGGAGGTGTGCAATAATTCCTCTAATAAATAGAAAGGGATAAAAGTTTAAAATTTATGAACTTTTAAGTATCTCAAATAAAAAAATATTTATTGCAAGTGAATAAAACCCTCATTGAGGAGGCACAAAGCTTTCGAACGCTTACTTTAGGTACTAAATTTCCAATAAATAATTTTTATATAGTTATTGCATAGTACAAAAGGAAAATTAGAGAACTAAAAATGATAGATATATAATAGAGTTGTTTTCTACCAAAAAGAAAACTCTTTTTAAAATAGAATACAATTATAATAAAATTCAAATAAGATAGAAAAAATTCAAAAACAAATACTAACACTATTTTCCATCACACTGCATGACTTCTTACATGAGAAAGTTGACATATTATTTTTCTTCTTATTTTCATCCTTGCCTTTTCTTGGGTTCTTGGAACACTCTTTATAGGCCATGTAGAATGGATCATCGTCTCTCTTCTTCAAAATCCTTCTAAATGAACTTCTCGAATGTGGCGGCAGTCGGAAAGTACCCGGTGGAGGAGGAACTTGTAGGTGGTGGAGAGGTGCAACATTGGCTTTTTCCGGCACCGGACACGGCGGTGGTGGAAGTTTTGGTGAAAAATCAGAATTTTTGGTTGGTAAGAATAATCCCTTTAATAGACATGATATTGTAATGAACAAATTAAAACATATAATGAGTAGAAGACTTAGTTATTATATACTAATTTTACAAATTAAAACATATAATGAGTAGAAGACTTAGTTATTATATACTTTTTGAAAATTAACTTAATATATAAATATTATTTGTAGTCAAAATAAAAATAGAAATTTCTAATTTCCAGTCAAAATGAATAAGATGTGATGTCTGATAGTTTATTATATTAATTTTGTAAATATGATTTGTAGTCAAAACAAGATAAAAATAGGAATTTTCTAAATTTTGGTCAAAATAGATTTTGTACCTGTATAAGGTAAGGATGTTGCTAACTATTTTTCTTCACAGGGAATAATAGAGATAATTTTAAAAAGAATTAAGATTTATTGAGTTTGTTTAATATTTTATTATAATATTAGGAAATTCTTGCTTGATAAATAAAAAAATCGAAAACTTACGTAGATATACTATATTAAAAAATATTTATTATTTATATTCATAATAATTTTTTCCTTTGAAAATTCATAAAATAGTTTTAAGACATATTATAGAGAATTATTTATCAATATATATAAAACAAGTTTTACTGCTAAATAATACATTTATCACATATTTAAATATATTTTTTGTCAATTTCTTATCAAACAAACATAATATATTTTTAAACATTTATAAATACATTTATATTGCATGCATAATTCACTTTTCATATAAATACAAATTTATCATAATATTGTTATGCATTGCTATAAATGATAAGTAATAAATTAAAAACATCGCTAAAATCAATAATTAGTTTTTCAAAAAGTACTCATCCAAATAGATTTTTTCTTAAAAAAAAAACATAACCACGTAGATGGTAGTTTCAAACAAACAATCTAACATATCCAAAGAGGTATCCAAATCATTGTCATTCAATTTATATTCATACTCCAGTACATCATTTTAGGGGTCAGGAAATCAAATTCAACCCTTTCAACTTATTTAAGTATTAGCTTGATCCATTTTAACCAATTGAAGTTGGGTTGATACATAATTCAAATTGATTCAAAAAAATATCTTGTCACAATATTTAATTTTATGTTTTTTTTTATATTTTGATATGTTATGTATGGCCATAATAATGAAAAATATAATTTTACTAAGTACTAAAATATTATATTTTTTGAAAAAAAAGTAAAACTTAATGAAAATTAGATTAAGTTGGATCTTGATTCGTTCTACAGAAGAAGTTGATAAATTTTCAAATAAGACCATATCACTTCGTTTTTTTAAAAAAAAAAAAAAAAAGAAAAAAGAAGAGAGGTAAGCACGTACTTCATGCCATGTCAGTTTATTTTTTGTGTTTAATTGGTACCGTACCATTTTTAGTTTTGTCTAATTGGTTCATTAGAGCAGTTAAGTTTATGTATCGTAGAAATTGATGTAATCGTATAATGAGAAATTCCCTTGATCAATCATATCCTAAGAGAGTTCTGTACGTACTTAACTGTTGACGTACAAGTTTTTACATCTATTCAGATACAGTTAACACGTAATGAGTTTATTTGAATCGATATTTAATAGAAAAAATAATTTTATGTATTAAAAATCATAAAATTACTGTAAATAAAGATATGAATTCACAACTTTAAAAATATAACAAACTCAATACTAAAAAGTCTCTAAAATTAAACCCGCAAGAACTCCTAAAATCTCATCTAACACTTTAATAATCCTAATATTATCATTCCATTACACTAGCTGACTTATTACACGAGAAAATTGACCAAATACTATTTTTCTTCTTCTTCTTCACTTCAATTCCAAATTCATCTTTACTAAATAAACGATTAAAAAAATTGTTACTTTTTCTTGAGCTCTTTGTGCACTCTTTTGCGGCCATATAGAATGGATCATCTCTAGGAAAACTTCTCATCAATAGCGACGGCGCGAGGAAAGCACACGGCGGAAGTGGAATTTGTAGGTTGTGGAATGGTGCAATCTTTAATTTTCCCGGCAATGGACATGGCGGCAGTGGAAGTACTTTTGGTGAAGTTTTTGTTGGTTTAATTACCTTACATACCCCTGGCTTTTTCTCCCAAGAAAAGGGGACATTTGGTTTGGAACGAAACTGGTCGTGAGTACTCATGATCATGTAATTAACCTTAAACACTAAATAAGTAATGACTTACGATGTAATTGACATGTATTTATATAGACACCCGAATTTCGTATTATAATATGAATTTGGATTGGAAAATCCCACTTTGATAAGGAAAGGGTGGATTTGTGTTGGAAAATCCTACTTTGAGAGGAAAAGGATTTCCTAAACAAATTAATATATGAATTGCTGTTGAAAAGTCCTACTTTAAGAAGGATCAAAAAAATTCTTATAAATGAGTCTTTCTCTCATTATTAAACGTAACATAATATAATTGAAATTGCTCTCAATAATTTTTTAATTCTTTGTCTTTACGTAACTCGAAAATAATTTATAAAGGAAAAACTAAGTTAACCTTGATCTATCAGTCAATCAAATCCCACATAAATAGAAATTATTAAAAGAATGTGTGATGTTATGACTTACGAGTATGCTTGTACATATATTGGATTGATATGAACTTTTTAAATATCAAATATTATTTGTGTTGAATTTTTAAATTTATAAATCAAATTAAATTAATAAAAATTAAAATTTTCAACATTGATTTTATGAGTTTTTTTCGTATTTTTTGAATATTTAAATTTTTGATAAAATATTCATACAAACATATAATTAACATATGATTCAAATATTTTTTTAAGTCTATCAAAATATAACTATCTAAGGCCTTTGTTAAGAAAATGATATAAAATATTCGAGAAATCACATAAACCAATGAAGAATACATATAACAGATAAAAGTTTTGGTGGAAGTTTTCCGGCACCGGACACGGCGGTGGTGGAAGTTTTGGTCAAAAATCACAATTTTTGGTTGGTCTAATTTTGCTAACTCCGGGCTTTTTCTCCCTTTAATTGTCATGATATCGTAATGAACAAAACATATATATAATGAGTAGAAGACTTAGTTATAAACTTTCTGAAAATTAATTTAAAAGTTTCTGAACTTTTAAGATTTTGCTATTTCTTTTCTACTATTAATAAGTAAAGCTTTTGGTGCTAGGAAGGGTATATATGTCATTTTACCCCCTTCATCTTTTCCTTGTTGGCGCCAACTCTGCTTGCCACGTGTTCCCTCATCCACGCCCTTGATTTTCCTCCTTCCCAGCAGTTCTCCCTTCCAAATTGTTGCTGTCATGTTCCACAGAAAGGTGTTACTTTCTCTTCGGCGGCAAATCCTGATCCAGATATCCTCATTTTATAACTATCTTCAATGTTTTGGAGCTTTCTCCGCTTATAGCAAGCGATTTGGAACCTCTGCTCAGGCAAAACATTAAAATTAAAGAGTTCCGAGCAAATCGTCTCTGTAAAATTGACCCAACGAATTAAAAAGCTCCAAAAAAACGAACAGATCTTTCCGTAAAATTAACCTTCTGTAAGGCTAGCCCCATAAATTGCGTCTTCCGAATAACACAACGTCAACCTCTATATTCCATACCCATGTAGATATTAACTTCCCCAGAAAATGCCTAGATAATAAGGATATCGAAACTTTTCTGTTCCATTTCAATATCTCATCTTTACAATTCGTTTGTGAAAGTAGCAAGTCATCAACTATTTCTTCGAGAAAGGCAAAAACCATTGTGCATTACAGGAGGAGAACCTCAAAGCTCTACTGGAAGTTGAGGTTAATTGGAATTCATCACTATTCATTTCATGTTAGATGTCGATCTGGTTGTGCCAGAAAGTTCAAAATTTGGTTGAACAATTGAAAGTTAGTTGAATATTATGTCAAAGTTCAAAAATCGAGCATAAAATGAACTTGAACTCTCCAAACTTGTGAAAGTTGTATAGTATAATGTAGTTAATGGAATGGTGTGAAAGTATTTGAAATTTGAATTATGAAGTGTAAACTTTATAGGAAAGGATTGCTCGCGCATCCTATATGTAGGGTTCAGAGAAGGCTAGACCATATTAGATGTTATGTATGCATCCTTACCTTGCCTTTTTGTAAGAGTTCATTTCTGCTGTCTGACCTTGGTGACACAGCCCGCAACTTTTGATGTTGCGCCAAGGCTCCCTTTAAATCTATGCAGTTTTAGTTGTGATACAAATTATAATGGAGACACAGTTAACACTCGTTTTTATAATGTGTTTCTGTTTATGTGTTGGATAAGCAGACACAAGTGTCTCTACAGCAACAATTACTTCTAGATAATGGGAGGGAAATGAGGAATTTCGACAAACTGAGTGCTCTAGACATCGATGATGGAAATACAAAGGGTGGTACAAGACGATGGTGCTATTAGGATATCCCCTAAACCATTCCGACCGGGGGCCAGAATTTCCTCGAATATGTTGTTGAATTCATTCGAGATGTGAGTAAAATTCAAATTGGAGAAGAATATAAGCCCGGGCCGAGAAATGAACCCGATAAGGCAGCAGATGAAGAGGGAGGTGCTACTTCAGATGAGCTTTTGATGTTTGAAGGCAAAAATGAGTTTGAAGTATTTAATCTGATGAGAATTATACAAAGGAAAAACAGGTTTGTTTTCATATCAATACCTCCAAAGATTAAGTCCATTATTTATGAGTGAGTTATATAAAAGAATCTGTGTATTTGTAGGGCTTGAGCAATGTTTAATTAATAATATATATTCGACAAATATAAAAAAAAAAAGATCTCATTCCCTCATTTCCATTAGGCACTAAAGTTGTTCCAACATTTAATGGAGATATTGAGCTTGTATCTTGGTTGTTCATTTAGAGAAAACAGTTGTAGTCATTTGTCATGCTATCGACAGGACTGGGATTGAGGAGAGCAAAGACCTACCTATTGTTCTAAATAGTATTATTGCTGGTAGATACTATGTTACAGAATACCTTGGTTCAGCAAAGTCATGATATGCACACTGGAGTTGACGTTTGCTTAAAGATAATCAAGAATAACAAGGAATTTTTTTAGCAGAGTTTAGATGAGATTAAGCTTCTCAAGTTTGTGAACAAGAATGATCCTTGTGATGAGCACCATATACTGCGATTATATGAATACTTCTACCATCAGGTATGCTTCGGAAAATGTATCTACTTTTGAGTCCTTTAGTTTACATCAAGGCTTATAAAAATCAATCATCCAACCTCTAAATGAACAAGACAAGAAGTAATCAGAAGTTACCATTTCTCTGTTTTTGATGTAAGGGAGAGCGGGCTTAGTTGTAACACGACCAGTGTGGAACCCGAAGACGCTCCATCTAAGCCTCATAACATATCATAAATATATGTAAGGTAATTATTGATACTAAATAATGTTAGAAGTCATTAATTTCCTTAATAGATCTTCTATACTTTCTCATTTTTCATTTGTTTCATATAAATTTAACTAAATAATAGTGATTTCGTTATTATTGATAAAAGGCACGGGCACGGGCCATATAGTATATATAAATATAAGTTGTAGTCAAAAAAATTTTTAAAGAAAGATTTTCTAAGTTCTGGTCAAAATAAATTAAGATGTGATATTTGATATTTTATTGAATTAACTTCTAAATATGATTTTTGTAGTCAAACAAGATAAAAATAGGAATTTTCTAATTTTTGGTCAAAATAGATTTTTTCATAGGGAATTTCTTGAAAAATTACATCAATCCGTCTGTAACGAGCTCGGCAAGAGCCCAGTAGGCCCGGCGGCGCCAGACGATGTTCGATGGCATTTTATGGGCCAAGGAACAGGAAACGGACGATTTTGGCATTTTCCGTGGGTGTTAGCCCATAGAATGTGGGGCTGTCAGGGGATTCTATCAAAGTTTCTTGAAACATTATACTAATCCGTCAGTAACGAGCCCAGCAAGAGCCTCAATAGGCTCGGCGGCTTCAGACGACGCCCAATAGCATTTTGTGGGGCTAAGGAACAGGAAATAGGTGATTTTGATAGTTTTTACCAACGAAATGTGGGGTTGCATCCCATCGAAGTTTCTCAAAAAATTACACCAACCTATCCGTAACGATCCCGACAAGAGCCCCAATAGGCCCGACGGCGCCAGACGATGTCTGGTAGCATTTTATGGGCCAAGGAATAGGAAACATGTGATTTTGACAGGTTTTTATGGGTGTTAGCCCATGTGGGGCTACCGTGGGATCCGAATGAAGTTTCCCAAAAAATTATACCAACCCGTCCGTAACGAGCTCAGCAAGAGCCCAGTAGGCTTGGCGGCACCGGACGACGCTTGGTAACATTTTATGGGCCAAGGAATAGGAAACAGACGATTTTTGCAGTTTTCATGAGTGTTAGCCCACAGAATGTGGGGCTGTCAGGGGATCCGATCAAAGTTTTTCGAAAAATTAGACTAACATGCTTGTAACAAGCCCAACAAGAGCCCCAGTAAGCCTGGCGGTGCCGAACGATGCCCAATAACATTTTATGGGCCAAGGAACAGAAAACAGACGATTTTGATAATTTTTTGTAGGTGTTAACCCACGAAATGTGGGGCTGCCGTGGGATTTGATTGAAGTTTCCCGAAAAATTATACCAACCCGTACGTAACAAGCCCAACAAGAGTTCCAGTAGGCCCGATGGCGCCAAACGACGCCCGATAGCATTTTATGGGCCAAGAAACAAAAAATAGACGATTTCTATGTATTTTTATTTTTAATAACAAGCTCAACAAGAGCCTCAGTTGACTTTCTTCTATTCTTCCTCTTTCCATTTCTTTCTTTCTGTCTCTGTGTTTCCATTTTTTTATTAATTTTTCTGTTGAATCTCCAACGAGCTACTGTGAAAAGGTTTGAAACCTTTAGATTTGCCCTTTTTTTAGCTTAATATAACAACAATAACTACGCATTATTCGTGAACCGATTCTTCTCTGCTCATTCAACTTCTTTGGTTTTATGTTTTGATTTCTTTTTTCTTTATATTGTTATTTTTTAATTATTTATGTAGATGGTTCATTAGCCAAAACAATAAATAAAAACTAAATTCGTTCACTATCTGACGTGTTGTCAACATGTTAATGAGGTGATGCCTATGTGGCGCATGTGTATATCTTCTCCCACTGCTATTATATATGTAAGGTGGTATTTATGTTTGTTGTTAATATGAACGATCACCATATTGTTAAAACAAATTGGATCCTAACTACTTGATAGAGTTATATACGTAACTGTTGACTAACAACTTTTGTATTTATTAGCAGCAAGTAGAATGTAAATTAATGAACGTAAATATTGCAGTTGATGAAATTGACCAGAAAAAGTCACTTCAGTTACAACGAATCTCTAACAATATCGATTGCAATTCTAGTTATATAAAAACAAAAAATAAAATTAAAAAAGATTGTCCATCAGAATTTAAGTTATATATACATAGATGAAAGACTTTCTATACCATTAGTGAAGTTTAAATCTGTAATAGCTTTACAAGATAATGTTAATAAGTACAAAACTTATAATTCTGTCTATTCTAATTTATGTAATACTATTTGATTTGACTTAAAATTTAAATAAGAAAAAAAAGGTTTTTGAAATTTGTATGCGTCAAAACACTCCTATGACTTCATTAAGGATAAAATTAGTATTTTAAAGTTAAAATTATTTTCAATTATAGAGATTTGACATTTTTTCAAGGACAAAATTAAAAAATGTATGTATCACATAAATTGAAATAGATAGATTCACTAATATTGACCTAATTATATACATAACTTCTTTATAACACCATTTATACAAGTTAAACTCTTTTTAAAAAAATCTCTCTTATTTATATTATGAAGAAAAACAATAAACTCATCGGTAACTAGTCTTCAATGGAAACTAAAACACAAAAGAGAAATAGAAACTCATTAATCAATAATACAATATATGTAATTTATCCTATTATAACGTATGTTTTGGCTACAAAATTTATATTTTGATCATAAAGGAGGAAATTTTTATTCCACGAAGTACACAACATAAGAAGAAATCATAATTGACGATTATAAAATAGATCATAATTCCAAGATGTAGAACCTAAAAAAAAAAAAAAAAAAAACTCTCTTTTTTAAAAATATTATTATTATAATTATTTAAGAAAAAAGGCTATAGAGCAATATTGGAATGATAATATTAATGGACAAATTAAAAAAATATAAAAAATCATGTCTCAAAACTTGTATGGACTATGGACTCCCTTTTTCTGATCTTAATGATCTTGAAATAGGTAGCTCATGATGTGATGATTTAATAATAGTAATATTATCTTCCATCACATTACATGACTTCTTACATGAAAAAATTGGCATACTACTATTTTTTTTCTTCTTCATGCCAATTCTAAAATCATCTTTACTAAATAAACCACCAAAAAAATTATTACCTTTTCTTAAGCTCTTTGTACACTCTTTTTGGGCCATATAGAATGGATCATTAAGATCATCATGTTTCTTGAAAATCCGTCTAGATGAACTTCTCAACAGCGGCGGCGCGTCAAAAGTACACGGTGGAAGTGGAATTTGTAGGTGGTGGAGAGGTGCCACCTTGGATTTTTCCGGCACCGGACACGGCGGTGGTGGTAGTAGTTTTGGTGAATTTTTGGGTTGTGTAATTGCTTTACTAACCCCTGGCTTTTTCTCCCAAGAAAACGGTACATTAGTACTCATGATGATGATCTTGTAATTATTAATTAAACCAAAAATTAAATGAAGAGTGTTGAAATAAGTGAAGTGTATATATAGAGAAAAGATTAAAATTAGTTATGGATTTATTTATGGACTTGTCATGTATTCCATGCTTTTTAACGGCTTATATTTCCACAAATAATATGTGAAGGAAAAAAGTGAGTAAATATATTTTATTTTTAAATAATTCATGTCTACGTCATGATTACAAAAATGGAGTAGAAAAGTATTGAGTAAAGAAGAAGTTAGGAGAAACATGACAAAAATACTTGGAAATTCTAACTTGACTTGGTACGTGCAATATAATTGTTCCTAATTTATGTATCATAAAGTCTTTTTGAGGACGGATTTTTGGTTAATGAGGATATATTAATAGAAAAATTGCGTGGGTAAGTAAATATATACTAGTTAATTAGTTAATCGAGTTATAATTTAGATTAATTATGATTTGCAGATCGTGATAAATATCTAGTTGTAATTAAAATTTGAGTTTTGTATAATTTGCATAATTTAATTATACGCACGTTGTGAGCGATTATATAGCAAAATATAAACACTGTGAATTGTATAGTGAATTATTCTAATTATAACATCGTGTACAAATTGTATAGCGAAATATACAAACGCTACACAAAAACTGTGAATTGCAAAGTGAGTTATATAAATATTGCACAAATTATATAAACGTTGCTATAATTATAGATGCGAAATGTAATTATCCAAATTATTGTTCAGAAGCATAATTAGACTGTATATGTTTGCTATTTATCAACTTTACTCTACATTAATTGGTGGGGATCTAATTAAAACTATATTTTGTATTGGCATTCATTATAATTAATTGTTTCTTTATGAGCTTTAATGATTCAGTCATTATTTTGGGTATGTGATATATGTTGAAACTTGGAAAATTTGATATTATAGTTTTTATAGAAAGAAAGAGGAAGGAATATAAAAAGTATGTTTAATTGATATCTAAATCTAAATATAATGGTAACATAAAATTAATTATTCCTCATTAATCTCTCTAATTCTTTTTTCCTTTTTCAGGTTATGTTTTTAATAAGAAAAAAAAATTCAAAACCTTTTGTAGAAAACCTAAGCCATCCCTGACCCATTGGCCATCAGTCAATTAAAACGCACATAAATAAGAATTAAAGAAAAAAAAAGCGCCTAATATTCCAGGAAAAGATATGAATTGTATTATTATTTTAAATAATAGGGGGTACTTAAGATTTTTTATTTTATATTTTAGTTCACCATCATGGAATGTTAAACGTATTAAAAGTGCATTTGACTAATATTTACCTTCTCTGGCCGCTAATTATTTGTTTGAACATGAAGAAAATTCAAGAATAGCAACAAAAACAATAATATAATTTTATTGACAAAGCCTTTTATATTTTATTGAGATATATCCAAGTTAAACAAAACTTGATCTTGGTCAAAATTAGTCCTTTTCAATGACTCAATGTCATATAAGCCAAATTTGATAAATATTATAGTAAATATCGAACTAATTAGAATAATGACATTAATAGTCACGCAACTTATCAATTAGTTATTGTATGTTTGAAGTTTCAAACCGCGTATTAGAATTTTCTAACTTAAAATAATCAACTCTTTGGGTGTATTCGTTAGGATGAAAAATATTTTTATGAAAAATAAGTGAATTTTTATTTATTTTTTAATATTTGATAAGTAAATAAAAAATATTATCTCAAAATTTTTGTATTTAATTTAACATTAAAACATAGGATGGAGACCGTAGTTCGACTAACTTGGAGTGTCACTTATTTAACTTGTTTTTTCTATACTTTAACTTAAATGGATTCTATAATTATAAAAAACTTAAAAATTCATACATAATCGTAACTTTACAAAAATCATGGTATAATAAGGTGAAAAGACAAAATTATATAAAGCGGAGTTTTTTAATAAAGGACAAAAAGTTCAAACAACATTATTAAGAGTTTTCACATTTTTAATATAGTATAAATAGATAGATAGATAGATAGATTAACCATTGCGAAGCGTAATAACTCTTGCATAATTTCTCCATATGTAAGTTTATTTTGAAAACTTGAAAATTCGATATTTTAGTTTGTACTAAGAATTAGTTAATTCAATCCTAAAACTCACACTATATCAAGTTTATTTTGAAAACTTGAAAATTTTATATATATTAGTTTGTACTAAGAATTAGTTAATTCAATCCTGAAATTCAAACTATATCGCATCAGATGGAGCGTAGGTAGTATTTATACACATTAATATTTTTATATTATATTATATGTTCTCTATATGACATTTCACTATGTCATCCAAACTATATATGTCAAGTGATGTCAATCAAACCAATATGAGTTATTCTGAAACTGCTCCGCTCTTAATCAAAGATCTCGGATTCAAACTATGTGTAAAGAGAAAATTCTACTAGAAGAACTACCCTGAAAGGACTTCATTTTAATCAGGCTTCAATACCATTTCCGAACACAGGATGGAAAACTTTTTTCTTTTTCTCAAAAAAAGGGCAACTTATCTATATATATCATATTTAAAAAATATCTACTATTTTAATACATGTATAATTTACTTTTAACACGTAATGCAAATTTTTTTAACCAAAATAAGTTTATACTATTGCATGCAAAATTACTTTTATACATATTATAATTCATTTATATTACATGCATAATTCGTTTTTTTATATATAGTGTTATGCCGAAAAATGACCGACTTTTAAAAGAAAATGAAAAATTATTTTGAAAATCAAAACAATCGATTAAAACTCAATTAATTTGAGAAAAACCAATTTTTTGAAATTCAAGGTAGATTTTGAAGGAAAACAGAGTCACCATCTAATTTTACGGATAATTAGGAAATCATTAAAATATTTTAAAAGACTAACAGAAAATCCTTTAAAATTCCAAAGAACAGGTTCGGGTTCACATTTCCACTTCGAGAAGGTTTAACGCACTCGAAGTGGCCGCTAAATGCGGTTATCCAGCGATTAAGAAAATTTAACTAACTTTTGACTTTTGACTTTGAAAAGTTTAACTCATTTTTGAAATTGATTAACTTTAAAAGATTTGACCAACTTTATAACTTTGACTTGACGAAGGTTAACTGATTCTGAATAACTTTGACTCAATTAATTTTTGAATATCTTTGACTCAACTTAAAAGATTTGACTTAGACTCAACTAAATTAAAAGCATTTGACCCAACTTGAAAATTGACTAAGGTTTTTAAAAATTGAACTAACATAGTAAAATCATATTTTTATATTTTATATTTTTACTTTTTAGTTAATTATTAAAAGAACATGAAAAAATAAATAACAGAAACGGATTCGACATGCTGAGAAATTGAATTAGATAAAAACCAATAAAATAAAAATGTTAGCATTCAAGCATATACAAATATATATATAATGAAATAAATAAAGAAAAGAGTTGAAGTGATTCAGAGCCTTTATCTCATTTGAATCTTTGTTGCCACTTTGCCCTACGAGGTTGGAATAGCAACTTCTTTCTTTTGGGGAATTTGGGCTGACTCGAAAAGGAGCTTGGGCCTCCGTGGCCCAAAGAATGCAAATTGAAGGTCCGAAACGAACCCAGATCATAGTTCATGCAAAAAAAAAATAAAATAAGGATTAGTAATCAAGCCCACGCATCTGAATATAACACTACTGAACTATGACGACATATTAAACAAGCAAAGAAAAAGAAACAAATTATCAGTGCATTCCTTAGAGAATGTAAAGAGAACAATGTGAATACAATCCACAGAGACAGGAAGTTTCAACGTGACTCTTGGAATGAGTGAAGAAAACAACCAATAACTACACTCAATATTAAGATGCATAGATAATTCATTAGATGCGAAACACGATTAGAAGTAAAGAGACAAAACAACTTATTTAAGCTTTAACATGCTTGAAAGCCATAGAATTATAGCAAGAAAAAATTTCAGCAAGGAAATAAACAAACATCTTTCTTCATTTATGAGTTGGAAGAGCTTTCAACAGAGCAAAATTGCAGCTATCGGAACCAATAACACGGAATTTACAGCAGCAGTAGGCTCACTTAACATCCAACTTTCAAAGCTGACTAATAGATATGAAGAGGGAAACTTTCCAGAACACTTTTCTTATGCAAAAAACTGGTTCAAGGCAGGTTATAACCAACTTAGAACCAATACGAAAGCAAAAGAACTCTAGCGGGGAAAATAAACAACAAAAGAGTTTAGATGACAGCACAAAGCAGTAACTTGATTAGTGAAAAAAAAAGGAACAAATTTATTTGACTTTGTTAAAGTGTAAGATAAGAGTAAGAAAGAATACGATCAGTGACTCGAACAAAATTTTATCAATTCATATACCTATTCATTGAGATTAACAGAAACCAAAATATGCATAACACAATAATACATGCTGAAATTCTGACCATTAGTATGAAACTATGGCCTTCCTCATATAACCAAAGCATAGAAATAAGAGAGAGGATAAGAGGCTATCAATAATCAAATTTTAAACTGGACATAAATAGAGTAACAGGAGAAGGTTTTAAACCATACATAGAAGGAAATGATTAAGAACTTGTATCGTCGAAACGAAACCACGTAAAGGATTGCAGCCAAAGCAGCACAACCTCAGGAGCAGCTAGGCTTTAATACAAAAGGAAACAGAGAACAGACATAGGCTTTCAACATTTCTCCATAACTTCAACATAACAAAGACATATACGTTGTTACTTATAAAGAAATCAGATTTTAGGCAATTAACTTAAAAAAGCCAAAACAGACAACCTCGAAAATATATCAGATGGGTTGTGTTTATGGTGGAATGAATTCGCAGCATGTTAAGCGATCAAAACTATCACCCAGGATTTAGACTTCATAGCATTTTTAACAAATCAGTGATTAAAGAAAACAATAATATTCTAAGTAACTTTGACAGGGAACCAAACGATAACAACAGCATCCTCAAGAAGCTAAAGAAGAGAAAAAAAAAAACAACCCAACGCATGTATATCTGCCTTATGATATTTGAGGCAAGGTGATATCTTGTAGAAGCATTATGTATAGGACATTATCAATGCAGAACCAGTATTAAAATAGGCAGAAGTATTCTTAATATATTAACAAAATGGGAACTCGATTCGATATAACTGCATTATGTCGACAGAATCTTAGATTCACAGATGACAAAACATACTTCTCCTGCACCTAAAACATAATACTTTCAACTATAACATTTTCCAACTAGAAAACTCAACCTCCAGTTCACATAAATGGAAACAAAACTCCAAGAAGAGGTAAATGCAGAAATATAGAATAATTAACTCATTGTCACATGAGACTTAACTGCAGGATCTAAAAGAGGGATAGATGTCTACCAGTTAACTTAAGTAAGGCAACGGTAAACAACATCTAAAGCTACAGCTATCTCAGTCATTATATAGCAACACACGAGTTTGAACTTAAGCAACATGGGATTCAAGTCTTTAAAATCTATATCACAATTCACGCTTAGAGTTCTGAAACTTTGAGCAATACTAGAGAATTGCTACGAAATAAGGAATCATTCCCGAACAACATTATCTAGTCTATACAAAGGCAAACTATAAAACAAATCAGTGGATTGCTGAAACACAAACACTGAGATATTCACCTAATGGAGAGAGTCAGGAAAATCGACCAAACAACAATGGCACTACAACAGCAAACCATAGCATCTAATTCTTCACAATATGCCACAAAATCAAGACAGACATAGAAACTAAACAAACTCCAGCAGACAAAGGTCACAAAACGAGGTCGAGATGAGTGAACTAAGAATGTTACAGCAGCCATTAGAATTTAGCAGCAAACCTTAATAACTTAACATCATTTTGAGCATTAGCCTTAAGCATTGACGATTTAACAGTAACAAAATGAATGCACCAAGAGCCTCAACCAGCATCATTATACTCGATAAAAAAAACTAAGAACTATTCAACTGCAATCCACAATAAAGCACAATACTGACCCAACATACAAAGCATCCCCAATCTAAGCAAACTCAAGATTTTGTCATACTCATATACAATACCTGACACTCGAAACGAAAGCGAGGTTGAGGTATTACCTTCTTTGGGGCAGCGCACTGGGATAACAACGAGCTTTGAGCAATTTGATGCCACCGAAATTGAACCGGTTTCTAGAAATTGTTTTCTGGAAATTACTGATTGTTCAAACCGAGTTTTTGATTTTTTTCCTCTCTATCTTGACCCCTGCTCCAAAACAAAGAAAAGGAGATTATATAGCAG
>JAABOM020000084.1:24489546-24516985 GCA_011800125.2 Solanum clarkiae | reverse complement strand
AAAATAATAATAATAATAATAATAATAATAATAATAATAATAATAATAATAATAATAATAATAAAAAGTAACATAAATGTTCGACCTGCTAGGGAATTTAATTAAATTAAAACCAAGAATAACAAACAAGCAATGTTAGTATTCAAATCAATACAAACATATGAAATAAAATATTTAGAGAAGAGAATTGAACTTGTTGTTTCGGCCTTTGTCCCGTTTAACTTGGTTGCAACTTTTGCCTTGTGCGATTCTTGCTTCCCGAGATCTATGTGATAGCTTCTTTCTTCAAGCTTTTTTTTTTTTTTGCGCTGACTCGATGAAGAGGAGATTTGTGCCTCCATGGCCCAGCAAAGTGCAAATGGCGGGAAGGAGCCCATTTGGGACTCCAAATGATTCACATGTAACAAAAGAGGGAAAAGGGTTAATAATCCGTGAAACAGAATAATTATAGAATAACACACCCTGTAATCGAATCATATAAAATACCATAATAATACTCAATATTCAGTATACAATTAGGAGAAAGGTAATTATGAGGGAAAAGGGCACATAACAAGAAACCAAACATTAGGTGAATAAAGATTCAGACAAAATATATCATTCAAGCATGATCCAAAATTCAAGCCCAAAATAATCAAAATGAAGCTATCTTACTGGAAATGGGGAATTAGAAAGGAAAAGGAATCTCTATCAGTAAACTATATCCTAGTTTTAGCTTTAAAAGAGGAAAGGTACAATAAAGAGAAAATGAATAAGGAGGAATTTTCAAACGAAGGAGAGAGTTAAGTTGATAAAACAACCACAGATACAATAACCCAGCAAATTGGTCCTTACTTCACTAGATTCAAAGAACACCTAGTATATCGCTACATAATAGATGAGAATCAGCTACTACATTATCACACTAAGTAGATCTGATCCTTTTAAGGCACTGAAAAAGCCAAATTTTCAAAGTAATGTCTTAACACAAGCTCAAGTGAAAGTGAAACACAATTTATCACCATCTAAATCTACATAATGCCATAGACTTATAGAAAACTGATTCCATAGATGAAATAGAGTTTATCGAAAGCAAATATTGTGAACAATATGACAAACAACTCAGTCATTTGAACAAGAAACAACAACTCGATTAGTATAAAACAGGGCCGACTCATTTGATTGGTTAAAAATGGGAGATAAGAGTAAAAAGGAGACAATCATTGACCCAGACTTCTGAGAATAATAACAAAACCGACATTGATTTGGACCAAATGATTACATGGGATGCAATAGAGTAAAATAACTACGACTTAAACTTCAAAATCTGGATTAACAAAGATGCTGCCAAACCACAACTATATGAGCAGTCAAGAATCTTAGACATGACATTTCAAATGGACAGTAACAACAAACAAGACACTCAGATTCTCAAGCTTAAAGGACCAAAGTACAAAAATGATCTGTTTCTGACAGCTGCCAGTAAAATATCAAGTTTAAATATGATATAGATCCAAGTTTACCATACAACCGGAAGAGATTTGATACCAGAAGAGGTTTCAGAAGTAGACTCGAGAAACAGAAACTAACAACAGAACCAAAAATAGAAACTAGACTTGAGAAATAGAAACCAATGATATCTTAAAATATTTCATCAAGAACTAGATCTTTACAACTTAAACACAACTCGACAAACCCAAAGAAACAAGACCAAATAGAGATATGTGATAACCAATGGAATCAACTCAAGATATGTAGTAACAAGTTTGAGCAGAGATGCAATAAGATTATTTCAAGAAGTGTAAGTTCAATATTGAGTCAAAATACTCCCTAGAAATTGACAAACATGATCCTAAAAGAATGCACCTGGATGAGACAAATAGATATATGATCCAGATACCAGTACTAGGGAATAAGCACTAATCTTAAGACTAGACAAACAGAAAGCATGTTCACATTAACCTGTAACCAGTTTAATGGCATAAGCTGTACAGTTTAGAGTTGACAGAAACAACATAACAACAGAAATCTTAAGACATTTAGCAGAACAAGAGTGTTTTCAACAACTTAAATGAAGCTTAAGCTTCCTAGCATGTTTTCTTTGGATGAGTCAACAGACAACAAAACATTCCAACAACACTGTGACAAGCCAAGTATCAACAACATTCTTGACATGCGACAGTAGCAAAATCAACAAGATGTCCAGTTTAAGCAGTAAATAACTACCAATCAGTATGAAATACATACGAACTGAGAAAAATGCTCATTTAGACTTAACGAAGGATGTTAATGTTTCAGACTTGCAAAAATCCTAAGGGAGGGATAGACAAACCTGACGTTAATGTGGTAAAGCAAATATATTTTGAGCCTAGAAGCAGGAAGTATGACAAAAAAAATTTTGATTCTCTAAGATGAATATTACAGCAAGATCTGGGGTGGCAATACATCAACTGAAAGGCCAGACTTACATAATCTGTAACAGGGCATTTCCTTCTTTGTTAAATCAACTAGAAACTTATTGTGATAGTAATATATAACCAGATTAGCTCCTATACTGCACATTAATCCACTTGACAGGAACATACATCGTAGGAGAAGCAGGCAGACATCGTTCTAAGAAACTAGAACCCTCATCGAGATGAATGCAACAGGCTAATTTGAACATTTGCAGCAGATATTCGAGAAAAAAAATCATTTCAACATTAACTTTGATTCTTAACAAGTTGACAGTGAACAATAATAATAACGTCCGCAATCAGTGAACATACCATCCTTAACATGACTGAGAATCGGAAACAGAACAGAGAGTATCGACTAACAACGAACGAAAACATCAATCCTTTTTGAACATTCTAACAATAACCAATAAACCGGACTAAGCAAAATTCCCAGCAAAAAGCATATTCAACTAAGAAAATACGAGATTGAGATATTACCTTTTGCGGGGCAGCGAGTTGGGACGACGAGCTTGACGAAGCCGAACTCACCACTATAAATTGATTTCGATTTATCTACATTGATTCAAGGAAGTCCTCAATGACTGGAAATTGATTCGATTTCGTGCTCAAATTTTGAGACGACCGACGACCAAGTTTGTCAGGTTTCTCTCTAATTTTGAGGGATTTAGTAACTGAAACTTGCTCGAATTTCAGGAGGAGGTTCTCGATGGTTACTGCGGCTTCCTCAAAACCAAGAAGAAGAAGGAATTTATAGCCCTCAAATTAGGGCAAATTGAGGGGGAAAAACAAGTTGATTTCAAAATTCAAATTCGCAAGTGGGTAGGGTTGATGTTTTTAGGCACGCGTAAGGGACAATGGGACAAGAACGTTAGGGCTTATCGGGTGAACGTTGATTTTTTTTTGGTTGTCGGTTTCGATTTTGCGAGGAAAGCAACGAAAAGGAGGAAAGGAATGCGGAGCCATTGATGAAGAAGAAGATGAAGGAGAAAGGGAAATGGGAAGGGGATCACCAGTGACGGGGGAGGAGGGGCGACGGCGGCTAGGTTAGGGTTTTCTGATTTCTGCGAAAAATGAGAAAAATGGAGAAGAAGAGATGGGGAGAGAGGTATATTAGGGGCGCGTGCCTTCACGCGCCCGTTAATAATTTTTTTTTTTAAGAAAATTTTGTTTAAAATAAAGAACGAAGCCCGATAATTAATTTGACACCGTGGAGGGTAACAATTGGGTGTCAACATATAGTGCAATTTTTTAAATCAAAATAAGTACAATACATATATAATTCACCTTTAATGCATAATACAGTTACTATAAATAATAAATATTTTTCAAATATGAAACATATAGATAATAAAATAAAAAATATGTTTAACAAAAAGTTAATATTTTATAAAAAAATTCAAAAAGGTAAGTAATTATTCCAAAAAGAAAGATGATATCAATCAAAATGTAAATATGGGCCGATATGTAACCTGTTGGATTGCAGCCCAAAAAGGATAAGATCATAAACTTACTGTCTGGGCCTAGAGAAGCCCAATAGCACTTTCTAGAATGCTAGGGTTTTTGGTAAAGCCGTTACCTTCACCAGTCACCACTCTTCTTCTCTATAAAATCCAATAAATCGCCGCATCCTCTGTAAGCTTCGAGGTATCTATTCATTGCATGTCTCTATTTCTCTCAATTTTTCCCGATTTAATTATTCTTCATTGTTCAATTACCATTTTGATTGCTAAATTTTGAAAAATTTAGGCTTGGGTTGCGATGATTATAAACAATTCCTCGTTCTGAAAGCTGTTGCCACGGCATGATAGACTCTTTTACACCCATAGAATATGAGCACCCACCTATCTTTGTATGTTTTTCCTACTTATCATTTGATTGATAATTATTTACTGTGTGGGATTTTTGATTTTTTAATCTTGCTTATCGGATCATTATGTTAATTGATTGTTCTCAATGTTTTTTCCATTGCTTAACTGTGAAAATATTATGGTTGGAGTTGAATGGGAATGTGTGGGACAACGTTGATGAGCTCTACAGACCTGTAATGATTTGCGAAAATGATCGCAATTCTTAATGAACATCTAAGGGACTGAGTTGTCCACCAATTCCAATTACTCCGTTCATACTTAATAGATTCTTTTGTTAAGTTTTGAGATCATATATATGATTGTTGCTATAATTTTTAACATCCTTATCCACATTTTTTCGACTCTCGATAAGGTTTTTGGTTGGCTACAAAGAATACAACAGATCTTTGACTGGATGATAGATTTCAGTGTTTTTGAACAATCTAATTCAATTTTTAATTAAAAAGAATTATTGTCAAGTTGGGATGATTTGGGAGCTTCTTAATCTGGTTGGCAAGAAATAATCCCATTTTTGTCCAACTCGTTCCCTTGAAGCAATAGTATGTGTGTTGCTCTTCTGTAGTTATCCTTCATAACACATTTATCATTGTGTTTGGAGTACACTAGAGCAGCTACATTTAATTGCTGTTTAATTTCTAAATTTTTTTAGCTAGTTTATTTAAATCGGAAAAGGGTCATTATGTGTTTAATTTTACCACGTGGACGGGCATGTAAGCCTCCAAACACATAAGCCTTCGGTTCCAATACTATTCAAAAATTCACAAATTTGATCCGTTTAAAAAATTTCAAGTTAAAGGAGATCTAATTTAGTTCTTGTTCAGATACAATATAACCTTCTCTTCTTAGATTCATGGAGAGGGTTTTCTTCAAGGATGTTTGATCTTTGTGCTGTTTATATTCTCTCCATTTCTTCAACAAGCCTATATGGCACAAAGATCGAATCTTTGGAGCTTCCTTTGAAGCTAAGAAGAAAAGAGAGGATTGTATTGTATTTTTATGAACAAGAACTAAATTAACAAGAACTAAATTAAATCCTTTTAATTTGGTGTTTTTTAAATGAGTCGGGTTTGTAGATTTTTGAATAGTATTGGAGTTGAAGTCCTACGTGGCCATCCACGTTTTGATGCCACATGTGAGGGTTAATGGTGATTTGGATGAGGTTGGATGAGGAGGGTATAAATGGCCCAATACTTTGACGATAAGGGTATTTTTTAGCCCAAAAATAGCTTATGGGTATTTCTGAGCTGTTTTGAATAGTTTAAGGATAAAAATGACTCTTTTTCGTATTTAAATTGTGGAATAAAAGCATGAACATATGTTGTATTATAATTACTAAAACTTTTGGATTCTGTTGGTTCTTTTAGGGTTTAGAAGCTGCATGAGTTTAAGCACTTGAATAGCAATGGCTGTATGTTTGTTCCTTATTTGGTTTTAACTCTGACAATTGTGTATGATTCATAACAAACATCAGAGTCTGTAGGTGGCACGTTCAGTATTGAAAAGCATTACATCTATATATTGAGCTGTAATCTAAAATACTCATCCTTGAAGGATCTAAAGCTTGATACTCATAAATGTGTTTCATGGTTGAGTGACATTTTGGACACACTTTTTAGTGTACATGTTGTTGTCAGCTGGTTCCTTTTTGTGCAGTAGTAACAAAAGTGACTAGGTAGAATGTGCCTTTTATTTGTTGTCATATACGGAAAAAATTTATGTCGTTATCCTTGTGTAGATCATAATTTGGTTGTTGAGTGATTCTGTGGCTCATTCATCTGATGAAGTTTGTGATGTATATATTACAATAAGATGATAACTGGACTGCATCTTTTGTGACTATCCAGTATGCACTGGTTTCTTTTTTATTGCATCTAGGAACTCTGGTTTCTTGTTTTATCCAAGTTATGCAAAGAATTCAGTATAGCAACTGTCATTGTAATCAACATATTCATATTGTTTAATAGCCTAAGGGTCAATAATTGCTTCATATGGCCTTCACAGACTCAACGCAGCTGTCTACCACATTCATTGTTGTGCTGACCGTTTGATGTCTGGAACAGTAATACAGAGGTTCTTCGTTGCTCGATAGTTCATTTGGTGACTTTTCAAGCTACATCAGAACCTTATATTTTTATCTGTGATGTTTTTTCTTTAGGCATTTTCTTATCCCCTTCCATTTAAAGGTTTAATATTGATTGCCAGGTCGATAATTTGCTACTTTGTGTCAACTATTTTATGGAGAAAGTGTGAAGTTGCCATTTAATAATCTTTTACTTAGTATTGAAGCAATTTCATCCTAGCATTAGGCCATAGAATCTGGCGCTGCAGGAAGGCTCCGGCACAACAAGCTATTTCGACAGTTTTCTGTGTGTGTTAGCCCACGAATTCTACCGCTCCAGTGCAAAATTCTCGAAAAATTATATGAGTGATTTCGAAACGAGCCTTGCAAGAGATCCAGGTGGCCTGGCGGGTTGGAGGAGGCTTGGTGGATTTTATGGCCCAAGGAACAGGAAACAAACGATTTCGGTAGTTTTCTATAGTTGTTAGCCCATGGATCCTGGCGCTGCAGGAGGTTCAGGCCCAATATTTTTGAAAAATCATACGAGTGGGTCTGCAATGAGCCCGGCAAGAGACTTAGGTGGCCCGGAGGAGTTGGATGAGGCATTGGTCAAGAAACAGGAAACATGTAATTTTGAAAGTTTTCTGAGGGTGTTAGCCCACGGAATTTGGCGTTGCAGCGGGTTTCGGTGCAACATTTTCGACAAAACATATGAGGGGGGTCTGTAACGAGCCCGGTATGAGACCCAGGTGGCCCGGCGTTGTTGGTGGAGGCCTGGTATTGATTTATGGCCAAAGAACAGGAAACAAGTGATTCGACAGTTATTCTGGCACTACAGGGGACTCTGGTGCAACATTTCGAAAAATCATACGAGTGGATCCGCAACAAGCCCAGCAAGAGGTTCAGGTTGCCTCACGATGTTGGTGGAGGCATGGTAGGATTTTATGGGTCAAAGAACACAAAATAGACGATTTTGACAGTTTTTTGCGGGTGTTAGCTCACGGATTTTGGTGCTGCAGCGGGCTTCGGCACAATTCCCAAGAAATAATACAAGTGAATCGTAATGAGCCCGACAAGAGGCCCAAGTGGCCCGGGGCGTTGGTGGGGGCCTGATAGGATTTTATGGGCCAATGAATAAGAAATATGCGATTTCGGCAGTTTTCTGTGGGTGTCAGCCCATGAATTTTGGCGCTGAAGGGGTTTTTAGCGCAACAGGCCAAGAAACATGAAACATGCGATTTCGGCAGTTTTCTATGGGTGTTAGCCGACGTATTCTAGCGCTGCAGTGGGCTCTGGTGCAATATTCCTGAAAAATAATAGGAGTGGCTACGAAACGACCTCGGTAAGAGGCCCAGATGGCCCATCAGCATTTGAGGAAAGCTTGATAGGATTTTATGGGCCAAGAAACATGAAATAGGCAGTTTCGACAACTTTCTGTGGATGTTAGCCCATAGATTCTGGCACTGTAGAGGGCTGCGACACAACATTCTCGAAAAATCATATGAGGGGTTTGCAACAAGCTCGGCAAGAGACCCAGGTGGTCCGGAGGTGTTGGTGGAGGTCAAGTAGGTTTTTATGGGCCACGAAGTAGGATCTTATAGGCGAAGGAACAGGAAACAAGCGATTTCGACAATTTTCTGTGGGTGTTAAGCCCACAAATTTTGGCATTGCAGGGGGCTCTAACCCAACATTCTCGAAAAATCATACGAGTGGGTCTCCAATGAGAGCCAGGCAAGAAGCCCAGATGACTCGGCGACATTAGTGGAGACCTGGTAGGATTTTGTTAGCTGAAGAATAGAAAACAGGTAATTTCGACAGTTTACTGTGGGTGTTAGCCATGGATTCTAACGCTGCAGCTGGCTTCGGCATAATATTTCTGAAAAATCATACGAGTGGGTCCACAATGAGCCCAAAAAAGGCCCAAGTTGCCCGATAATGTTAGTGGAGGTGTGATAGGATTTTATGGGCTAAGAAACAGGAAACAAGCGATTTTAGCAGTTTTTTTTGGGTGTTATCCCCCGGATTCTGACGCTGCAGGGGACTCTGGCAGAACATTCGCAGAATATCATACAAGTGGGTCCGCAATGAGCCCGACAAGCAGCTCGGTGGCTCGGCGACATTGTTGGAGGCCTGATACGATTTTATCGGCCAAGGAACAGGAAACAGGCAATTTTTTGGTAGTTTTTTTGTGGGTGTTAGCCCTTGAATTTTGGTGCTGCAGGGGGCTTCGGCTCAACATTCCTAAAAAATCATACGAGTGAGTCCGCAACGAGTCTGGCAAAAGGCCCCGGTGGTTCGACGACATTGGTGGAGGCCTGGTAGAATTTTATGGGCCGAAAAACAAGAAACAAGTGATTTCGACATTTCTATACAGGTGTTCGCCCATGAATTTTGGCGCTGCAGGTGACTCTGGCGCAACATTCTCGAAAAATTATACGAGTGCGTCTGCCACGAGCTCGAAAAGAGGATCAGGCGGCCCGGCGGTGTTGGTTGGTGTTCGGAAGGATTTTACGGGCCAAGTAACAATAAGCAGACAATTTCGATAATTTTCTGTGGGTCTTAGCCCAGTGATACTGGCGTTGCACGGTGCTTTAGCGCAACATTCTCGAAATATCATACGACTGAGTCTGCAACGAACCCGGCAAGAGGCCAGGTGGCCTAATGGTATTGTTGGAGGCCTGATGGGATTTTATGGGCTAAGGAATAGGAAATACGCGATTTCAGCATTTTTCTATGGGTGTTAGCCCACGGATTCTGGCACAGTAGGGGGTTTCAACACAAAATCCCGAAAAATCATATGAGTGGCTTAGAAAGGTGCCCAGCAAGAGGTGCAGATGGCCCGGTGACGTTGGTTGGAGGTCTAGTATGATATTATAGGCCAAGAAAGAGGAAACATACGATTTCGACAGATATTTGTGGGTGTTAGCCTATGGGTTCTGACGTTGCAAGGGCTCCAGTGCAACATTCTCAAAAAAATGATACGAGTGGATTCGTAATGGGTCCGTTAAGAGGCAAGATGGCCCGACAACGTTGGTGGAGGCTTGGGAAGATTTTACATGCCAAGAAATAGGAAATAGGCGATTTCAACAGTTTTCTGTGGGTGTTAGCCCACAGATTCTGACTCTATAAGGGGCTCTGGCGCATCATTCCCAAAAAATCATACTAGTGGCTTCGAAACGATCCCGGCAAAAGGCCGAGGTGGCTCGACGGAGATGTTGGAGGCCTGGTAGGTTTTTATGGGCTAAGGAATAGGAAACAGGTGATTTTGGCAGTTTTTTTATTAGTTTTAGCCCATGGATTCTGGCATTGCAGGGGGCATCGGCTTATTATTTTCAAAAATATCATAGGAATGGGTCCGCGACGAGTCTGAAAAGAGACCCAAATGTCGCGGCAGTGTTGTTGGAGGTCTGATAGGATTTTATGGGCCAAGGAATAGGAAACATACGATTTCGGCAATTTTCTATGTGTGTTAGCCCATAAATTCTTGAGCTGAAACGAGTTCTAGCGCAACATTCAAGAAAAATCATACGAGTGGGTCCGCAATGAGCCCACTAAGAAGCCCAGGTTGCCTAGCGAAGTTGGTGGAGGCCTGGTAGGATTTTTATGAGCCAAGGAATAGGAAACAAGCGATTTCGACAGTTTTCTATGAGTGTTAGCCCACGGATTATGTCGCTGCACGGGGCTGCGGCACAATATCTCAAAAAATAATACGAGCAAATTCGCAATAAGCCTGAAAAGAGGCCTAGGTGGCCCTCCCATGTTCCTGAAGTTCTAGTAGGATTTTATGGGCCAAGGAATAGAAAACAAACGACTATGGCAGTTTTCAATGGTTGTTAGCCCGCGAATGCGGGCGCTACAGGGCGCTCCGGCATAACATTCTCAAAAAATCATACGAGTGGGTCTGCAATGAACCTGGCAAGAGCCCCAGGTGGCCCGACGGCGTTGGTGGAGGCCTGGTATGATTTCAGTAGTTTTCTATGGTGTAGCCCACAGATTCTAGTGCTCCGGTGCTATATTCTCGAAAAATATATGGGTGGGTCCATAATGAGCATGGCAAGAGGCCCAGGTGGCTCGGCGGCTTTTGTGGAGGCCTGATAGGATTTTATGGACCAAAAAATAAAAAATAGAAATTTCGGCAGTTTTCTGTTGGTGTTATCCCATGGATTCTGGCATTGCAGAGGGCTATGGGGCAACATTCATGAAATATCATACGAGATGGTCCGTAACGAGCCTGTCAAGAGGCCCAAGTGGCCCAGCGGAGTTGGTGGAGGCCTGGTAGAATTTTATGGGCCAAGGTATAGGAAACAGGCGAATTCGGTAGTTTTCTGTGGGTGTTAACCTACGTATTCTGGCATTGCAGGGGGCTCCGACGCAACATTACTGAAAAAATCGTATGAGAGGGTTCGCAAGTAGCTAGTCAAGTGGGCAGGTGGCCCGGTGGTATTGGTGGAGGCCTGGTAGGATTTATGGGGCAAGGAACAAGAAAAAGACGATTTGGATAGTTTTCTATGAGGGTTAACCAACGAATTCTGGCACTGCAGGAGGCTCCAGCATAATATTCCTAAAAAATCATATGAGTGGCTTCGAAATGTGCCCAACAAGAGGCCCAGGTGGCCCAATAGTGTTGGTGGACGCCTGGTAGGATTTTATGGGACAAGGAACAGGAAACAGGCAATTTCGGTAATTTTCTTTGGGAGTTAGCCCACAGATTCTGGCACTACAGGGGGCTCCGGCGCTACATTTTCGAAAAAATGATACGAGTGGGTTTGCAACGAGTACAGCAAAAGGTCCATATGGCCCAACGGCGTTTGTTGAGGCCTGATAGGATTTTATGGGCCAAAGAATAGGAAAAAGGCGAGAAACAGCTACTTTCGAAGTAACTGAAAGAAAAGCAACGACTGGAGTGGGAGAGTTAGAGTCGAAAAGAGGATTCATCACTTCTTTCTCTCATTCAAAACCGTGCATGAGACTTTCATCTCACACGGCTCCTAAGTGATAAAAGAAAGAAGAACTTAATATTGTAAGTGTACTGCTCTAGCAGAAGTAATTCGCGAGATCATTCACCTCTCTTTCCTACTTATAACGGAAAAAGGGTAGTAAAGGGGAGCAAGGCCCCTTTTTTGCTCCTGCTATTGATAGAAAGAAAAGGCAAAAATTGGAACAGAAATATCATTCGATTCGTCGATCCTCAAAAAAAGAAATAAGCAAGGTTCCATTGTTGAGTAACAAATGGAAAATTTATGGAAAGTTACAATCCCTACCATGGAATAGTGCACCTACACGCCTTCATCGACGTTGTTTTTTGATCGGAAGGCCAAGAGCTAATTATCGATACTTTTGGCAGTTTTCTGTTGATATTATCCCACGGATTCTGGCACTACAGGGGGCTTCCATGCAACATTCTTGAAATATCATACGAATGGGTCCGCAACAAGCCTGTCGAGAGGACTCGGTGGCCCGGCGGACTTGGTGGAGACCTGGTAGGATTTTATGAGTATTCGGTCGTTTTCTATGAGTATTAAACCACGAATTCTGGCGCTGCAGGGTGCTCCGATGCAACATTCCTGAAAAATCGTACGAGTGGGTCCGCAACAAGCTAGGCAAGTTGCCCAGGTGACCAGTGGCGTTGGTGGAGGCTTGGTAGGATTTCTTGGCTAAGGAATAGGGAAAAAGTGATTTGAGTAGTTTTCTGTGGGTGTTAGTCCACGGATTCTGGCGCTGCAGGGGGCTCCGGCGCAACATACTTGAAAAACTATTTGAGTGGTTCCGCAATGAGCCTGGTAAAAGGCCGAGGTGGCCCGATAGCATTGATGGAGGCTTGGAAAGATCTTATGGTCCAAGGAACAGGAAATAGGCGATTCCGGCAGTTTTCTGTGGGTGCTAGCCCACGTATTCTGGCGCTGTAGGGGCTCCAGCGCAACATTCCCAAAAAATCATACGAGTGGCACCACAACAATCTCAGAAATAGGCCTAGGTGTCCCGGCGACGTCAATGAAGGCGTGGTAGGATTTTATAGGCCAAAGAATAGGGAAAAGACAATTTCAGCAGTTTTCTATGTGTGTTAGCCCATGGAGTCTGGCACTGCAGGGGGCTTAGGTGTAACGTCCCCAAAAAATCATACGAGTGGGTTTGCAACGAGCCTGGCAAGGGGCCCAGATGGCCCGGCGGTGTTGTTGGACGCCTGGTAGGATTTTATGGGTCGAAACAGGCGATCTCGAGAGTTTTCTGTATGTGTTATCCCATGAATTATCGCACTGCAGGGGGCTTTTGCTCAATATTCTCAAATTATCATACAAGTGGGTTCGCAACGAGCCCGATAAAAGGACCAGGTGGCCTGGCGGCGCAGGTGGAAGCCAGGTAGGATTTTATGAGCCAAGGAATAGGAAACAGGCGATTTGTGTCATTTTTTGTGAGTATTTACCCATTTATTCTGGCGTTGCACGGGGCTCCGGCGCAACGTTCCCCAAAAATAGTACGAGTGGGTCGGCAACGAGTACGACAAGAAGCCTAGGTGGCCCGACAGTATGGGTGCAGTCCTGGTAGGATTTTATGGGCAAGGAATAGGAAACAAGCGATTTCGGTTGTTTTCTATGGGTGTTAGCCCATGGATTCTAGCACTGCAGGGGGTTCCAATGCAACATTCTCAAAAAATCATACGAGTGGCTCCGAAACGAGCCCGACAAGTGACCCAGGTGGCCTAGCGGTGTTGGTGGAAGCCTGGTAGGATTTTACGGGGCAAAGAATAGGAAACAGGCGATTTCGGCAGTTTTCTATGGGTGTTAGCCCACGGATTCTAGCGCTGTCGGGGGCTCTGGTGCAACATTATCAAAAAATCATACGAGTGGGTTCGCAACGAGCTCGACAAGAGGCCCAAGTATCGGTGGCGTTAGTGGAGGCCCAGTAGAATTTTATGGGCCAAGGAAGAGGATAGGTCATTTCGGCAGTTCTCTGTGGATGTTAGTCCACAAATTCTAGCATTGCAGGGGGCTCCGGCGCAACTTTCTCGAAAAATCATACGAGTGGGTCTGCCCAATGAGCCTGGAAAGAGGCCCAGGTTGCCCGGCTGCATTGATGGAAGATTGGTACGATTTTATGGGCCAAGGAACAGGAAATAGGCAATTTCGACATTTCTCCGTGGGTTTTAGCCCACGAATTGTGGCGCTGCTGGAGGCTCCGGCGTAACTTTTCCTAAAAGAACATACGAGTGGGTTCGAAATGAGGATTACAAGAGGCCCAGGTGGCCCGGAGGCGTTAGTGGAAGCTTGATAGGATTTTATAGGATAAGGAACGGGAAATGGACGATTTCGACAGTTTTATGTGGGTGTTAACCCACGAATTCTGGTGTTGTAGGGGCTCTGGTGCAACATTCATGAAAGTCATACGAATGGGTCCACAACGAGCTCGACAAGAGGCCCAAGTGGCTCGGTGGCGTTGGTGGAGGCCTGGTAGGAATTTATGGGCCAAGGAACAACAAACAAGCGATTTCGGGAGTTTTTTGTGGATGTTAGCCAATGGATTGTTGCGCTGCAGGGGGATCCAGCGCAACATTCCCAAAAAATCAAACGAGTGGGTTCACAACGAGCCCGACAAGAGGCCCAAGTGGCCCTCCGGCATTGGTGGAAGCCTGGTAGGATATTATAGGCCAAAGAGCAGGAAACAAGCAATTTTGGCAGTTTTTTATGAGAGTGATAGCCCACGAATTCTGGTGTTGTAAGGGGCTCTGGCGCAATATTCCTGAAAGATTGTACAAGTTGGTTCGCAATGTGCCCGACAAGAGATCTAGGTGGCTCGGCGGCGTTGGTGGAGGCCTGGTAGGATTTTATGGTACAAAGAACAAGAATTAACGATTTCGATAGTTTTCTGTAGGTATTAGCATATGGATTCTGCCGTTGCTGGGGCTCTGGCGCAACATTCCCAAAAATTCGTGCGAGTGGGTCTGCAATGAGGCCGGTAAGTGTCCCAGGTAACCTGTCGGAGTTGGTGGAGGCCTGATAGGATTTTATGGGCTAAGAAATAGGAAATAGGCGATTTCGGTAGTTTTTTATGGGTATTAGCTTATGGATTCTGACGCTGCAGGGGGCTCCGGTGTAACATCCCCGAAAAATAATTTGAGTAGCTCCGAAATGAGCCCGACAAGAGGCCCAGGTGTCCCAGTGGCATTGCTGCAGGCCTAATAGGATTTTGTGGGCCAAGAAACAAGAAACAGACAATTTCGACAGTTTTCTGTGGGTGTTATCCCGCAGATTTTGGCGTTGCAGGGGGCTCCGGCTCAACATTCACAAAAAATCATACGAGTGGGTCCGTAACGAGCCTGGTGAGAGGCCCAGGTGGCCCGGCAAAGTTGGTGGGGGCCTAGTAGCATTTTATAGGCCAAGGAACAGGAAACAGACGATTTTGACAGTTTTCTGTGGGTGTTAGCCTACGGATTCTAGCGCTGCAGGGGGCTCCGGGTGCAACATTGTTGAAAAATCATACGAATGGCTCTGGAACGAGCTCGGCAAAAGGTCCAGGTGGCCTTATAGGATTTTATAAACCAAGGAACAAGAAATAGGCGATTTCTGCAGTGTTCTGTGGGTGTTAGCCCACGGATTCTGGCGCTGCAGGGGTCTCCGATGCAACATTCCAGAAAAATCATACGAGTGAGTCCACAAAAGCCCGGCAAGATGCCCAGGGGGTCGGCGGCGTTGATGTAGGCCGGATAGGATTTTATGGCCCAAGGAACAGGAAACAAGCGATTTCGACAATTCTCTGTAGGTGTTAGCCCGCGGATTCTGGCGCTGCAGGGGCTCCGGCATAACTTTCTCGAAAAATCATATGAGTGATTCTGCAACGAGCTTGGCAAGAGGTTCAGGTGGCCCAACAGCGTTGGTGGAGGCCTGGTAGGATTTTATGGGCCAAAGAACAGGAAACAAGCGACTTCGGTAGTTTTCTGTGGGTCTTAGCCCATAAATTCTCGTGCTGCAGGGGGCTCCGGCACAACATTCTCGAAAATCATACAAGTAAGTCTATACAATGAGTCCGACTAGAGGCTCAGGTGGCTCGACGATCTCCATGATCCTTTGTTTGCCGGGAATTTTTACCATCTCGTGGATGATCATTACTTGTGTTCCAGAGACTATTGTGTAACAAAATGATAGAAGTATAAATGTATAATTTACAAATTAAAGATGATTAAGTATATGGACTGATATTCGATAAAAAAAAAATACATTGTGGGTCTTAATTTAATTTTAAAAGCTCGCTGTGAACTTGCCAAAAAATTATATATAGACATCCATTTAAATTTCCCAGCCCATGTGTGATCAAACACCCTCGCAATTGTATGTCTAGGATGATATAATATAAGGATCTAACATCAAATAAATCGAGAAATAGAGATAAATTCAAACTCTGGTATCTTGATTAATAAAGTGGATTTTGGTCTAGTTCAACTCCAGAATTACTTGTAGGGACAATAATTGTTAAAATTATATAAAGAGATCCATTTAAAGTTGGGCAAATTACCTGAGAGACCTTTCACTTAAAATAATTATAACAAAAATAGTTCTCGTAGTATAGACATGTATAGGCAGTATATATTTATGTATCATAATGTATTTTAGTATGTAGCTCATATATAAGTAATACATTGTATAGTAGTGTATATTTTCTATAATTTTTGTCAAACTGTATTGTATAATCATGTGTAGTTTCGCTGATTTGGAGCTATTTTTATATAAATAAAATATGAATTACTTCTTTTTTTTAACTTTTTACTTTTTTGTGTATATATATATAATTTCCTCTTTAAAATTTTTCGAATTTAATATAGAGCCCTTGAGAAACAGGAAAAAAAATATCTGAAAATAATAGAACTTAAATATCTACACTTTCCAAAATGCCAATCCTTTAGGAAACATTTGTTTGGCTATCATAGAAAAGACATGAAACTTCAAATGCACTAATAATAATAATTCATGGAGGCAACCAACTCAAAATTCAATTTTAGAAGCCGTACCATGGGCCACCAAGTACCAAAAGCAAAAAAAAAAAATTATATTAACCAGGCTGGAATAAGTATAAGTTGGTCCAACAGAAAGTGATTGAAACTGATGTATCATCTATGAAATAAATACTCCAGATTCTGTCTCAACCAAATGGACATCTTCATTTGTTTGTAATAGGAGAAAATTTTTAAATTTTAAAAATTAAAGACCCTTAAAAGCTCACCATGTAGCTTGGATTATTTCTTATCAATTGCAACAACTTACCAGCCAAACATGCCTCCTACCAACATGTAAGGAAAACAAAAAAATTTGATTTGACATAACTTAATCAGACAGACACTAGCACATGTTCTTGAAAATCATTAGGCCACTGATGTTGATTTTGAACTATGAACAATCTTGAGTTCTATGCCAATGGCAGTAGTACCAGATTATTTTTACCTATTTTGACCCTTCCCGTAGCTTCATTACGACTCGCGGGGATGAGACACATGGTTGGTTCTTCATATTGTTTCGCCATGTCATTTGTGACTTGCTGGAATGAGACACTAGCCAAAGAGTAAGAGAAAATATTACAGAAAGTAAACAAATGAACAAATCTCAACTGTCATACTTAGTCATTTAATATCTTCAGTACAAATGATTTTAGCAAAGGGTGTGAGCATTAGGGGGCAAAAAGGGAAAAAAGCTCACTTCTAGAATTACAAAATAGCATATTCCTAGTTTTACACATTACATGGCAGGTAGGGTTGGATTCATAAGAGTTGTTCCAAGAAGGCCATTACAAAGACTAGAGCCTTCGTTCGTCATCTTACTGTTTTCTGCTCTAGGACTGCTGCCTGCACTACTGTTGGAAAGGGAACCGAATGAGGACTTCTGTAAGACTCCAGTTGGTGATGATACCATACAAGGGCTTCTATCCCAACCCTCAGTCATGAGATTAAGAGCTGACTTGTTCTTGCAATCGCCCGAGCTGCTATTAGTGCTATGCAGAACCTCTCCAAGAGGTCCACCCAAGGAAGATTCCCATGATATAGGAATCCAGCTTCCTTGTCTTTGGTTATGTTCACTGATGATGGTACCAATGCCTAGTCCCATTTGAGTTGCTTCATGCTCCCGAGACCTATGTGGTGACGCTGTGAGTTTGTCATTCGCAGGAGAGGAAGTCGAAGACATGAAGTCTGATGTGACTAGAGGGATAGAAATGGAGAGCTGAGTTGGATCCGACTGCAAATCAATATCTGGCCATGAAACATTGGATTTACCAGATTGGTTTTTGGGCCAATCATCCATGAATTGTCGAAGTGGATGATGCTGTGATTTACTTTCTTGATCACTGATGTCATCTGAATTGCCATAGCCGCGACAGTTCACTAGTGAAGTGTTTTTATTCAAGGGATTGATCAGAGAGTCTGCACAAACTAATCCAAATTCAGCCCTGGAGGTTAATCCATAAAGAGTCTGCTCCTTCTGCATTGAATATTGGCTCTCTTTTACACTAGGTGAAACATTTGAAGGGCCTTTTGTATCCGAATGCCTTTCACCAAAATTTTCCTTGGCCGCGTAACTCCTGCAAGAGAAGATTTAAATTAGATAGTGTAGTAACAAATAGAGCATCAAAAGAGCAAACTTTGTTAACTCCAGTCAAAAACTACAGCTTAATGTCAAATTGAGCTTTGATGGAGACTGTTGAAATGTACCTCTCAAGATAAGGGGATGTTGTGGACAGATTAGTCACAGCAGGCTGCAAGTTGCAGAGTTGGTTGTGATGAGAGAGATTGAGACTGTTGGATGCAGCAACACCTCCTCCGGAAACCAAAGCTGTTGATGCTGCTGATGACATGTTGGTCAGCTTGGCGGAAGTAGTAGCAGCACTGGTGTTGTTTCCGGAGGCGGAATTGGGAGTTTGTCCTTCCACAGGCTTTCTTGAACGATGGCGGCCCCTATTCATGTGTCGCTCACAATACTTTTGATCAGCAACTGCATCTCTTGAGCACCTCCATTTCTTACCATCGGTTCTCCTACACCTTCCTGGTTCTGGATCATTGCTATTGGAGAATCCTAGATGGAAAGCACCCCATCCCACTGCCAATATAACCAGAACACAGATCATCCACTACTCTGGAAAAAAAATACTCAAAGCCAACAGGCAGAAAATTTACTTAACACAGCATATATATGAAAAATACCTTCATTCCATCATTTTACAATTAGAAAACAAGAAATAATGACTATGGTAACAGAACCAAGATTTTCACTGAGGGGTTCAAAATATGAAGAACTAAATACACCAAGAAGCCAAAGAGGTTCAACATCCACCATATAAACATAAAAGTATGAACAGTATAATTTTCGGCTGAAGGTGGTTTTGATGATCCCACTCGGCTCTACCTGACTATGCCCCTAGGTGGATATGATCACTTCCTGAGCCACAGCTATAACAAATTCAGGTACATACCTCTTTAATTTTTTGTTTAGATCTCACATTTCAGGTACAAATAGGGAAAAGTTGCATCCTTTTAATACAGCAAGATGGTAAGAAGGAAAAGCAAAGACTTACAAACATTGGGTCTAAGGCCTGGAAAAGTTGAGAAACCAGCAGATTCAAGTGCTTTCCTGATCGGATTGAGTAGGTAAGGAGGTATTGGTACATTTGCAGTAATGTACTTGTAGATCAAGGCCTGATGTTCCAGCTCCATCCACTGTGATGGAGTGAATGGCCCTTTCACTCCTGCTATTAGACCATGCATATTTCCAGTATTCAAAGCTCCACTACCATAGCCTGAACAAGAAAAGATCACATCTTTAAGAATAAAAATTGGTTTTTATACCAAAGAAAGAATTTCCAACATGTCTGCTCAACAAATGTGAAAGAAGAAAAATGGACTGTTGAAAGATGCATTCTAGAGTACCTATACTTAAAGCTATGTCTTGAACTTTTAAGGGGGTACACAACATTTTCTAATACCAAGGAAACACATCAATGAAAGAAGGAAATATCCTCAACTCTCTTTATGGCCTTTCATCTGATTATGCCTTGAATAGTCAACAGTGCCATAAACTTATTACCAAAAATAGGAAAGATAGAAACCATTTAGCTAAAAGATGCCATCTTTTAGCTATTTTTATTTGTGGGGTTGGTTATAAGATTAAAACAGTAACACATCCTTACATGAAAAGACTCCCTTCCTTGTTCTTAAAAAACAAAAACCTATGCATTGCTACCAAAAATCCAAGAGTTTATGCAAAACCAACAAATAGATAACTTTCCACACTCAAAAACAAATCTTGATTCCAAAACAAGAAAATGGACACATCACTTTCAACCCCACAAACAATACCTTTCTTGAAACAATTTAACTGTACCTGAAGAGTTCCTAGCAAAAGCACTTGAAGGATGCTGATTATAATAAGCCATTGTGACATGATTCTGAGAGTTGGGTGTTGAAAAGCTAAGCATTTGTTGTGTCTCATGAGAAATTGGAAGTTGCTGAAACAACATTGTAGGTTTAGAAGATGAGAAATCATCAGTTATTTTAGGTAATTTCTTGTCCTTATCCCATTCATCTTCATTAACAGATGACCTTTCATGTTTGCTAAATCCACCAGATCCATACCACTTTTGCTTTGTCTCAGCTGAGGCAACAAACATATTACTAGTATTATCTGAGCAAAGCACCCCACCCCCACTACTAGTCTCCAAACCCCCAAAATCCATCCAAACAAGAAACTAAAAGAAGAAACCAAAGGAACAGGGCTAATGGGGTTCACTTAATAGCAAGAAACAGACATAAAGAAGTAGATTTGTTGTTGGAGAAGGAGCGAGGACCATTTTTTTTTCTTTCCTTCACTTTTGTTGTTTTTGTTATGAAATGTGTTTGGGGAGTTGTGGCAAGTGTTGGGAATTTGTATAGCAGAATAAGGGAGCTATATAGTACTATGAGGAGCTACTACTATATCTGTAGTTTCCTCAAAAAAAAGAAAGAAACACTGCTTTTCTTATTTAGGAGTAATTTGTTTTGGTGAAAGCCAAAAATAATTGGGGAGAGAGAGAAAAATAGGACTTGTACCTAAAATACTGTTATTATATAGTCTTATTTTATCACATAAAACAATTTATTTATTTATTTTGTACATATATCAATTTTCATTATATAAATTGTAATGATTTCTTTTATCATATTTCTTAACGATATTAATATTAATGATGTGATTTACTGGTAGGGATAATAAAATGAAATCTATATACACTGGCTTTTCTTATGTACAAAAACAAAAAAGTGTTGAAGATTAATTTGTACGTGTATCATAATATTTTGTTAAAAACTGTATTAATCGTACTATTCCTAGTTAAAAACTTTAAGGATATCAATCATTTAATTGATTTGATCAAGTGATATATAAATATACGTAGTAATGATTTTTATTTTGAAATTTCAAAATAACTGAAATTTTTTTTATCAGAATTTCAAGAATGGATTGCTCTTATTCTTTTAAAATAAATTTACCCTTGTTTTTAAGATATAGAGTTTTACATCACCTTTTCTTTCTTTAACACATTTAATCAAGAATAAATTGATAAAAAAAAAACATTTATTTTCTTATTCTATAGAAATGAATAATATCTTCATAACAATGAGCAATATTTCTTAAATAATCTTAGTTTGATTCGTATGGTATTTTTTATTTTTCATGTGTTTTACTTCATGAATTTTCTTGTTGGCAGACTTACAGTCAATTTTTGCACGGAACATTTGTCAAATCGTTCATAAATAACATTGAGAAGAATTTTCAATAGTCTTAACCTGATCTGCGCTGCATTACTTAGCAATTAGGAATTACTCAACAAAAATCAGATGATTTTCTCTATTTCATATATATTGATGTATAAACTTTTTACACCCATTCAAACCAAAATCATGTTAACTTATTCTGAAACAGGTGAAATATGGAAGTTATTTTATTTTATTTTTTATTTTTATTCAATATTCAAAATTCATGAAGCCCCGACTAAATTCAGATCAAGACACCACAGGACAAATGGAGTGGTGGACTGCATGAAGTAAAGATGGAGAAGCACGTGACGACATCACTCTCTCTCTATATTTACTTTAATTTGTCCTACTCTATTTTTTCATACACACCACCCACGCGTGCCCTCTCACACTATAGGATAAAATTATGGGGAATGTAAATTAAAAAAAAAACCTTTATCTTCCTAATAAAAACAAAATTAGTGTTGAAACGTAACGTAGATGATCTTTCTCATCTTTCATCTTGTGCAGTGAGATTAATTCACCATTTTTTAAAAAAAAAATCATTCATATATATAATCAAATCCACATCTAAAACTCTAGCTCGAATGCATTTGTCATTCGGTGCTTATAGTTCACTGACTCAATTAATTCAGATTTATATTAAAGAGTACTTCTAAAAATATTTTTTTCAATAATTCAAATCTAAAAATATTTTTTCCAATAATTCAAACTTCATTTAAGAATATAAGCTGAATTCCAACTATTCCTTCATATGTATCTGCAAATGCATTAATCAACTTACAATTTACATCCATATACATTAATAAATCAATTTTTTTTAAAAGAAAACAAAGATTATTCCTTATGGTAATAAATGTTCCTCTTTTATAGGTAATGTTAATAAATAACCGTCAATTACATGTTGAAGGTAAGTAACATATATATATCTATTTATAAAAGTCTTAATACACATTGTTTAATCTTTTGTTCCCTTGTAATTTAAGAAATGTACCATATGGACCATCTTTTTCACACTCTGAACAATTAATCCAGCACCTACTTGCTGAAAAAAAGTTTACGTAGGAATTTATTGCAACTGTGTTATGAAAATATCGCTTAATGAATAGGACTATTTAAAAGCATTACCAAAAATATATTCTATTGAACGAGTAGCTTTCTTTAATTACTTTGAATTTTTCCCCCTTGGATGTTTATAAATTCTTTCATGTGGTACCTATAGCGTGTCTACTTTGACAATGCCTGTTTTTTTATTAAATTTTGTTATCGTATTATCAGTCGTTATTATTTTTCATGTGATTTCTATTGTTTTTCTTCTCTTATTGGTTCGGAATATATTTCATTGAAGAGAGTATATCATAAACAATATCTGGCCCACATAAGGTGGAGGTAAGGTTGTGTATGCATCACCAGCGGTGGAGCCACCTTTAATGCAGGCGGTTCATTTTTGAACCACCTTCGAGGAAAAATTATATTATTTATATATGATTAAAAGTATTTTTATGTATACATAGCAGATGTCGAACCCCCTTTGACTAGTTCGTATGTTTGCTTTTTCAAATTTTGAACCCTTTTAATTGAAATCCTGACTGCGCCATTATGCAAACCCTCCTCATATTCACCCGTGAGATTTCATTGTGTACTTTATAATTGTTATTTATTGATAGTGTAAGAAATCTTTACACTATTAGGTGACCTGTTTTATTAATTTTCAATATTTTTTTAAGGTGATTTACCTATAAATATCATTTATTTGTCTTGATAATTTAAAATTTATTTACACACTTGTGAAAAACAATTAAAACTTTTGATTTCACTAGACTAAATTTCGAGAAAATTGTAATTTTGCTTCTTAAGCCATGAATTGCTTCCAAGTTTGCCACTTATTAATTTTGGCTATTAAGCCATGAATTACTACATCCTAGGGATGGCAATTGGATAGGTTGGATCAAATTTGAGCAGGTTATAATGGGTCAAGACAATAAATAGATTAAGACTCAACCCAACCCCGATGTGCTTGGGTCAAAATGGGTTGAGCAACGGGTTATAGATTGAATCAAGACTAAACCCGACCCAATTTTAAATAAGTTTTACTTATTTTATTTGATTTTTTTCAATATTTTAGTACTTAATTAAATTGTTTTTTTACTGTGGCTATATAAAATATATTAAATTAAAAAAAATATTTTGAAAATATTTTAACAAAATCTCTCTCGAGTCAATTCGAGTTGCATATCAACCTAATTTTAAATGGGTTGGAATGAGTTGTATTGAGATGAGTTAAGCTAATAACTCGCTCAAAAATCAACGAATTGAACGGATTGGACTCAATTTTGCCACTACTGCATTTCTTATTTTAAATTAAAGAGACCTTTTTGCCTTTTAATGTACATGTTAGCTAGTTTTGTCTTTGACTAATGCTTTTAAAAGGCATTGTTGGTCAAAAGAATGAAAGTTGTAACGTGATGATTTCTCAATCTAGATGACCTTATAGTAGAATAAAAAAAAATTGCTTTAGGCTAGTTGAGAACATTTTATAATTTGATGTAAATCTCTAGCATCCTACAATTTGTTTGAAAGCATCTTGCATTATTATAATAATACTAAGATAAACATAAAAATCTTAGATTAATTGAATAATTTATAGTTAAAACTCACCAAGCACATGACATCCTTAGTCACCATCATGCCCCAAACTAATTATAGAAAAACCTTCATGTAACGATTCAATCTAGCTCGTTTTGGGGTCGGACGCGCACAACTTTAAAATGTGTCACTAGTAGGTAAGATCTATTTACTTATATATTCAACATCTTTTTTGTGGTTTGTCAATATGAAACTTCTTATCTTTGGATGGATTGTAACACCATACTGCACGTACAAAAAAGAAAAAGTGTATTTTATATTCATTTCCTACTTCCAAGTTGAGTGTTCAACTTGTCAATTTGTTTGTTCCACATGGTAAAGGATGTTGAGGGTTTAGGTTACATTTGTGATATATTTATTTATAGTTGGTTCAACCATATTATATTATTGAATATAGTAAGAGATTTTCATGTAAATCGCAAGATTGACCATCACATTCTCTATATTATAAAAAATAGTGGTCCCTCTAATTAATTTTCTTGAGAAAATATTCTTTGCTAGCTAGCAAAACTACACTGACCACCCTAGATTTACCTATATCAATCTAAAATTATTTTCACCATTCAATATATGTATAAAAAAATGTGGTTGATATTCAATAATTATGATTCATTAAATATTTGCTCACTCATTGTCAAAAAAGTTGGGCGGAAATCTTTTCTTCATCATATCATGCCTTAAATATTATGTATAATGTTCAGACAAGGAAAATGAAAGAATAAAAAGGTTATTTTTTGTTAATAATGATGGATGTTTGAGTACAGCTTTGCTACTTTGTTAAAACTAAATAATGACGTGTTAGCATTTAATTTTGATGTTTACATTTGCAAGAATTACACAAAAAGAAATCAAGTCAGTCAAAATAATATGACAAGATATTCATGTTAAAATAATAAAAAAAATCATATAATTTTTTAACTTTTGTTATATCAATATACATTATAAGGATTGAGGAAATTATGGGTAATATCCTCACAAGATATTCATACCAAATTAAATCGACTTAATTATAAAATGATTTCATGAGGTAAAGATTAGATATTTACTTAATCTCGATTAATGGGAGAAATCTATTAATTTAGCCCAAATAACATTTACGTATAAGTTTTTAGAGAAATTAAATCGACCATTTGTTGGTTGGTGTATTGGTTTACTTCAATATAAATCTCAATAACATATACAATAAGTACAAATACAATAAAACAACAATTTATCACTTAGGCAAGGTTTGAACCTTTGTTTCAATTTTTCTTCTATTAATTTTAAAGAGAAGTTATCAAAACTTTATTAATTTTGAGTTCCATATTCATTGTACTTGGTACAAATAGTCATTGTAAAAAATCTCGAAGGTGCCCATAATTTACAAGGACGTACACGTATCCTTATCTTGAAGAACATATACATTGAAAGAAAACAAAGTAAAATAACGTGTGACAAATCAACTATCATAACTATAAGATTTTTCAACTATGCGCTTTTGCAAAAATTAAAATATTTTGTGATTTTCACTTATAAAATTATAGTAAAAATTTATTATTATTGTTAAAAGAATATTTTAAGATTGATATGGTATGAATATTTTTTTTCTTTTTCAATTTCTATGTATCAATTACGAAAAGACAATAGACCAAACATTAATGGCTCATATGCGAAGCCTCCTTTTCTACGACTAGCTCCATGCTCCATCATTACGTATATATTATTCTTCTCAAATTATATTTATGAAATTATATTAAAATATATTATTATTATTTGTATAAACAATTGAATATGTGTACGAATTTTTTTTAACTGAAAAAAAGTCTTTAAATTTTTAAAAATGGAATTCGAGTTGTCTGCTTTTAGAAGTAGCAAACGTCATTCTCTATCACTTTTTTTTTCTTAGCGATTTGAAATTCTATATTCTATTTGGCAGTACTCCCTGACCACACAATCAAAAAGATATTTAAATAACTACACTGCCTAACTAATATTCCATCGGTTTTCATTTTAATTCTCCTTTAAATTTATTAACATTACTAAAAAAATATTAGTAATACAAGACATAATTATTATGGGCTACTACATTATTCTTATTTATTAAATATTTTTTAGGATAAAATGATAGCAAAAACTTGATATTTTTGATATCAAGGATATGATTAACAATAATATTAGTTTTAGTTTTAAATTTCTAAAGTAATAATTATGTTAGATCAATATTTTTAAGTGAAAACAAACTCTCATCACTTCAATTTATTTGTCTTGTTGACTCGAAGTTCAGGAAAGTAAATACTTTATTATATGAAAATGTTATTCATTTTATAGTTTTAATCGTATTATGTGGAAAATTAATATTTAAAAATTATCAAAATCCAAAGGAGGAGTACTATTTTTTAGGTCACAAATTATATTTTTTGTTCACTTTTACTTATTTATTATTTCAAAAATAAAAGTTTATTTTTATTTATTACTTTTTTAAAAAATAAATAATTTGATGGTTTATTTTTAAAATTAATAGCCTATTCTCCAAGTTATTTTTAAGACTTAATACTATTAGATATTAATAAATAAAAATAACGTGGTAAAATAATCATGTAAATTATTATTGTTAATGAGCATGTCAATTACAAATATAAAAATTGTTTTTCTCCATTTTTTTAATTGACATATTTTTTGAATCAAACAACATAAATTTTGATTAATGTTTGGTAATGTATTTTTCTTATTATATTAATTTTAAAAAAAATATTATTTGTAATGCTTGTTTTATAATTTTTGAATATTTAATTTTTAATATCAAAATTAATATGATTTAATTTTAAAAATTTAATAAATTTAATATTTGGAAAATTGTAATATAATAATTAAAATGGATGAGCTGTGAAATACGGAGGCGCGTGAGGTGCGACTTTTGGTAGACCTATAAAAATCCGTAGGACAGCCCTACCGAGAAGACAACTCGAGCTATACAAAATGGCAGGCTTTATTAAATTCAACATCAAAATTATTAAATATTTTTGAGGATAGTGATAGCAAAAACTTGATATTTTTTCTATCAAGGATATGATTAAAATTTCTAAAGTAATAATTATTTTAGATTAATATTTTTAAGTGAAAATAAACTATCTTCACTTCAATTTATTTATCTTGTTGACTCGAAGTTCAAGAAAGTAAATATTTTATTATATGAAAATGTTATTCGTTTTATAGTTTTAAGCGTATTACGTGGAAAATTAAAATTTAAAAATTGTCAAAATCCAAAGGAAAAGTACTATTTTTTAGGTCCACAAACTACATTTTTTGTTCGTTTTTACTAGTTTATTATTTCAATATCAAAATTAGCATCACATAAAGCTCTGTTTGGAGAGAACCTTACTTTCTATCAAGTGTTCTTCTATATTCGGGCTAGAACACTGAATCTTTAATTAAGGAAGGATCAACTCAATTAACTGAATCACATCCTTTAATAGTAGTTAGAGAACATTTTGGTTGCATTTCATTTGACATTTTTTTTAGAGACTAGAGTAACGTTTATGCAAGAATTTTTTTTTCTATTTTATTTTATGTGATATATTTTTTATTTGTCCCAATATATTTTATTATAATTATAAATTTAAAATTTTTATTTTTTATTTGTCCCAATATATTTTATTATAATTATAAATTTAAAATTTTTATTTGTAAT
>JAABOM020000084.1:24465722-24489446 GCA_011800125.2 Solanum clarkiae | reverse complement strand
TATATATATATATATATATATATATGTATATATATTCAAAATATTTACATATAATTAAGCATTTATATATTAACATAACATAAGTTAAAAATTATAAGTTAATCATTTTCATTTTATTTATTTTTGCTTGCACCTAACTCAATCTTCCTTTCTGCATGTGTATTCGTCATTAATAAATTATTTATTACCAATGCCATTAAAAAGACTAGTGGATTTATAGACTAAATCAAAAGGATTAATATTCATAGCATGTTGTGGCTTTTATTTCCCAAATGAAAATACAAAAAGAAGATCACCCATAGAAGTGATTGGGAGATGGATAAAAAAAATTCATCTTTCATTAAGTTTTAGGTTCAAATTTATTAAAAATAAAAATTCTTGTCATAAAGTTATTTTTCCTTTGAAATGGGTTTTACGTACGAAAGGGGATTTTAAATTAGGTGGGATTCCAACGTAGATATTGACATTGGATAAAAATTTTTAAAAAAAAAAAATGAGAAAATTTTGAATATAATAAATAATACATGCATTAATTTTGTATATTTTTGAAGTTTATGTATAAATAATATGTGATATTTTACTATTATATATTTATTGAAGTATGTATTACTAATTCATGAAAATATATGATATTAATAGTGTAAGGGTTTTAATGTATGCATTAATATGATTAAAAATTTAACGATTATTTAATTTTTTTCTTGTTCAATGTAAAATATAAGTTATAATAATCTCAAAATAAAATATAAAATTATTTTTTTATCAAAGATATTAAATAATTTTTAAATTATTTCTCCCACCATTTATATTGTAAAGATAAAATAAGTTATTTCATATAGCTATAGGATGAAATAATGTATTTCGAAATAAATTATTTCCGATCAAACGATGACATTATTGCCACATGGCACGTGAGGGCAACGTAGACAGGCGACCATTCCAAGATAACCCCTGGATTAAATAAAACCCAGAGGATAAAAACTTTTTTAAAAAAAACTATTTTGGGGAACGGTTTCCAATATTTGTTAGAAATGAGTTAGTTAAACTTTTCCCATCTTTATTTTAATTAGAATATTTACTTGGAATTTGTAGCACTCATGATACCAACAATCTCCCCAACAAACAATCCCTTTGCATTGTAAAAAGCCCACGGCCCAAGATTAATATTTTATTTGCATGTTACCCCTCAAAAATCTTTTTAAAATTGAAATTAATTAACAATTACCAATGTTTTGGTCAAGAGAAAGATACCCCTTTTTAAAAAATAAATAAATTTAACACCTTAGGTTTGGTAATCCTAAACATGACAAAGTTTGGTCATGCAAAGTGAGATTGGGGTACTCTATAAAGGTTTTTTTATTTCTTGCTTGTTAGTTGTTATTTTTGCTATCGTATTTTTTAAATTATATATTTTTTTCAAAAAAAAATATTATTTAAATTATTTATGTTATTATATATTTATTTTAATGTTAATACGATTGTAGTTTTTAAAAAATAATTATAGTTACTAAGAATAAAATGAAAAAAATAAATAGTTTATATATTTGAGACAAATATATCCTATGCCATCCCCTATATTAATTGTTAAGATGTATATATTGTATTCCTTCTGTTTCATTTTACATGACATCTTTTTTGGGGGGCCAATCTTTAAAAAAAATATCATTTTACTCTAATTTAAATGATTCTCAATCGTACAAATATTTAAGAATGATTTTTTGATCATAAATTTCAAAAATCTTCTTCTTATTAAACACCATGCCAAATCAAATTATGCCACATGTATATATTTTGTAAGTTATATGATATTGAATTGTAATTTTTCTTTTTACAAATTGATACCCAAATGATGATTCACATTTGAGTCACAATTCCTCATCTTTTTGTTCTTTTCTGTTTTTTTCAGATAATTTTTTTCTCAATTAGAGCTTTTATAATATACATTTTCAAATTTCCATGTTGAGATTTTAAAGGAGACATCTTTGGGTTATTTAAAAGCTCTTTTAAAATAAGAGACATTAATTTTATGTTTATCTCAATTCTCAGCTATGAGCCCAACAAACATGAGTTATTCAAAGCACAAGTCACATGCAAATGAAATAAATTAATGAAAAAAGATATTGATTTTATTGATTAAATAAATAAAAAAGGATTCTCGTGTTCATACATCCATGAGCACGAAATAATAATTCGGACGCAATTATCGAATATTCGCACGCTATTAGGATTAATTATATAACAAATTAAACTATATGATATGTATATTAATATTCAAATTAATTCCTAATTCTATGCTTTTTTGCTTATAATAATCACTGACTTAAAACCTGTCATGTGACAATATCTTGGGATTGAGTCATCTCAGACAATTTTTCTCTTCCGTCCTCCATGATCCAATCTTGCCCACCTCTACTACTTTTAATTAATTAATATGTTTCTAGTATCATTTTTTTCATGTTTCGTATTTATATTTGAACTCAATTAATTCAAATTTACGAATTATAAGATTCATTTCTAGACGTGATGCTCCCAAATTATTTTTTTTTCCTATTCTCATATGCCTAGATGGTCAAACTTGATACATCTTGTTAAATATGAACGGATCTCGACTATCACGCTGAGACTTTAATTGATTCTATCAACAACATTATCCCAATGCCTCAAAGGTTTCCGCCCATTACAGGATAAGGGGGAGTCGGATGTACGCAGCTTGACCCCTATGTTTAAAAACATAGCGTAACTGTTTTCATACTTTAATTGATTCTACCAATCTTTCGTATTCATTAGTCAATAGTAATCATTTTTGTACCAAAATATTTGTTGAAGACAATCATGTTTTACTTGTTATGCAAGTGATACCTTCGCTTGCAACTTTTGTTACTTTATGTGTCTGATTCGTGTTTTCAAACGACAATATGAAACGAACGAATTTTATAATATCTTTAAGGTACTATGATAGTGACATTTATCTAATTTAAAAAATAAAATTTTCCATATCTCGATAGTATTACTTGTATAAATTTTGAATTGAGGATCTATCAGAAATAATAACCATACTTTTATTAGATAGTTATAAGATTTACGTGTATGCTATCTCTCACTCTATTTATGATATTACACCAAGGGGTCGTTTGGTAGAGTGTATTGACAAAAGTAATGCATGTACTAGTTATACACGTTATTGTATATTAAGGTGTGCATTATTAATACCATGGATTTCTAGGTATTAGTAGTACAATATTTTTAATGCATGCACTAAAATGGTTAAAGACCACATTATCCCTCAAAATCTTTTTTACATCTTTTTCACCATAATTGTGAAGGATATCTTTGTAAATAATTTTTTTATGCAATGCATACTATTTTTAATATACCAAATCAAACAATACATAATAAATAGTCAATATATAATTGATATAAATATTACTAATACACTCTATCTGATATTATTTTTATACACGTTATCAAACGAACCTAACTTTATTGTTGTTGTTACTTTATAGTTTATACAAATATCCAAATTCCAATCTATCAAAGGTGTGTGAGAGAAAATATACTCACAACTGTTTTAATGAGTCCAATGCAATTGTGGACTTTGTTCTTCTCTTTGGTGGTGGGCTTTATTGGTTAGGTAATAACAGCCTTGGACTTTGAAATAGCCCAACTAATTTAAATAGGGAGTTCAAATCACAATATGAGCCCACAAGCCTATTGATATTGATGGGCCTTATAAAAATGGATTTGAGTGTCCAATTTTAAAGTAAAATTAACCAATAAAATATACATGATTACTAAGGTATTATTTGGAAGTTGAGGATAATTTTGGTCGAATACAATATGACTCTGAGCTTTATTAATAATAAGGTTAGAAGCAACGGGAAGTTGAGGGTTTTAGAAAACAACATCTCTACTTCTATAAGGTAGCGGTAAGGTTTGCGTACAATATACCCTCTCCAAACCTCATTTGTGGGATTATACTGGGTATGTTATTGTTGTTAGAAGCAACGGGAAATTTCATGGAACATTGAGTCTCTTTTGATGTAGGTATATATGGAGTATGGTAAGACAATAGTGAATTGTTCTATTTCTTTAATACTATAACGGATTCAATATTTCGCATGTAGATTCACGAGAACTTAATAACTTTATCTAAATTATATATATATGTTAGAAGATTCATATCAGTGGGGGGTGAAATGCACACAAATCTTGTCTTTTACCCTTTTGAGGTAAAGAAGTTATTTCAAATAGACTAAAAAAATATTCATTAAATATTTAGAAATAACATAATATATATACGTGCACTTTAATTTGACTAGTCTGACATTTATATTCTCTAATTTTATGTATGTATAAGTAGACACTTAAACTTATATATAGTTGAACAAATAAATATACACGTCCTACTTGGTATTCTATCTGACAAGTCACATTCTACTCAGCATTCTACATGTACTAGGTCATATAGGATGTTGTGTCTACTTATTCATTTTTATACAAGTTTAAATGTCTACACGTGTGCACTCAAAATTTACTGGTATAACTGTCAACAATAGTCAAATTAAATAATATATTTATATATTATATCTTGATAAATATATTGTTCTGAAACTTATAACTAAGTCGATTTACTTGGAGTTATTTCACAAATTTATACACTTCAAATCTTATATCAGCATTATGATAACTATATAAGGATATTAAATGGTCTTATCAAAGAATTGGTTGAGAAGTATATATGGTGATGTCATTTTTTTTGTTCTCAAGTCTGAACTAATGTTGCCTAGATTGATTAGAAATCAGGACAAAAATAGAGTTCCCAAGTGTTAGGAGTTATTAATTAAACATGAATATTCTATATTTATTTTATTTATATAAGCTATTTCATTTCATTCATACAATTCGATTTAAAAATAATTATATTTAGCTCTTTCATTTCAATTATTTTTGCAAGACAAATCTTATATTATCTAAAATTAATTTTTTTTTATTTTTCATATCTTTGCACGAACACAAACTTTTCTAATCATAATAAAAGGCTCATACCATACACTAAGTGATACAACTACTACACTTTTAATTTAATTTATTTCTACTGTCTTTGTGAAATTTTCTTATCTCTTATCTAATTTGTGATTTGTATTTGTATGATTATATAAATGTTTAAATTAATTTATAAAAGTAAATAGACAGTTATATAATATGATATATATGATTCTTTTATCCGCATCTGTCTCACCAATTTCTTCGAGTTTTCCTACTTTTTTTCTGAGACAATTTGTTAAGAAAACAACTGTCGATCCCCTTGTTAGGGTTTTCTTGTCTCAAAGAATTCAAAGACTCCTAAGAACAAATCATAACCAAGCTTTTCACAAATTAACAAATTAGTTTTTGAGTCCGACCTGCAAAAGCTCCCATAATTCCATATTTATTCCAAATTCCAACTTTTCCTCAAAACCCACTAGCCCAGTAGGTCCCCTTTTTGAGTTAGGGTTTGTTATTGTTTGCTGTAAAAGTAATAAAGGAAGGATTTTTTTGCACTACATTGTATTTGGGTATGGAGGATTTGGACAAAAGCAAGCTTTTTTGTGGTGGGATTCCAAGGGATACGAGTGAGCAGATGCTTAAGGACCATTTTTCCAAGTATGGAACTGTGGTTAGCTCTGTTATTGCTAAGGATAGGGAAACTGGTAGACCAAGAGGGTTCGCTTTTGTTACGTTTTCTGACCCATCTGCAGTTGATTTAGCCCTACAAGATACTCATGAAGTTCTTGGAAGAATGGTATGTCTTTCAAACCCTCTTTGTTGATTTTGTGTTGAATTCTTGATTTTTTCCCCTAAATATATGAACCCTTTTAGAGTAAAAAGATTATATTTTTCTGATTTTTTTTGTGTATTATGGACATACCCTGTTGAGATAAAAACATAATGAGAAAGTTGTTGCTGTCTTTTAGCCGTTTCTTTTGATGATAGGCTTGTATATATATTATGTTATAGAAAAGGTGGTCTTTTGTATGTAATTGATTTATGGTATGCTTGTTTTGTTATTTTAGGTAGAGGTGAAAAAGGCAATACCCAGGAGTGAACAACACCAAAATCAGCAACTGAATGGTAGAGGTTTGAACAGAAATAGTAGAATTGATGGTAGAAGCAATGATCAGTTTAGGACCAAGAAGATTTTTGTAGGGGGTTTATCAGCTAGCCTAAATCAGGAAGATTTTAAGAGTTACTTTGAAAAGTTTGGTAGGATTACAGATGTTGTTGTGATGCATGACAATGTTACTCATAGGCCAAGGGGATTCGGTTTTATTACCTTTGATTCGGAGGATGCAGTTGAGGAGGTTATGCAGGAGTCTTTCCATGAATTAAGTGGCAAGTTTGTTGAGGTCAAGAAGGCTATACCAAAAGATGGAAATAACAACAGTGGTAATGGTTATCATTCCATAATAGGTAATGTAAATGGTTCTAACTATAACAATACTTATCAGCTGGGAATGTATCCATATTATAGTCCTAGATATGTATATTGTCCTGCCCCCGTCTCAGGTTACGGCAGCGTGGCAGAGTATCCTTACGGAGTTGGAACTTTCGGAGGTGGTTATCATGTTGGAGCGTACCCTGGAATTGGTTATGATATCACTTCTTTGATGCCTAGGGGTCCTTGGAATAACCCCATAATGGCTGGTTTGAGGGGAAGTCCACTGCCTTATGGCAATACAGGAGCTGCTTATCCCCCCTACATGAATGGTAGCGTTGGAGGAATGAACATGGCTACTAATGGAGATGGAGGAATTTTGGGTGCTGGGATAAATGAGAAACCCGGTCAAGTTAGTGTTAGAGATGCTCAAGGGGTGTCTAACTAGGTGCCGATACAATTTAAATGCGAGCTGTAAATATCAATTCTTTTATTCTGCTGGAAGCTTCAGTGCTGCTGCTACCAAACAGAGTAAAGAGGTAATGTGGTGCGACTTAACCCATGTTATACTGGTCGTTCTAACCGATTGCTTTGTGACCGAATGTGGATACGATGACAAGTTAGAAATTCTCAGACTGATCAATTGAGGTCGTCTTCCCACTTTTATTTATGACTCTTGCGTGTGATGTGCTTATTTTTCTTTTCTAAACTCATTTGCTGTAATATAGCGTTTCAAAGTTAATATTTTCCTTGTGTTGCCTCAAGTTAGCATTCTCTGTGTGATTGCTTTACATTCTATGGGTTCCATTGTTTTATCATAATTTTGAAGTCGTGTTGTTTCTACATGTATATCTTGGTGCACTTTATACAATATTTCTTGCCTTGCTGATGCTGATGACAAAAGACATGATGGCCTTCCTTGCAACTGAATATGCCTTTCTTTCGTCACCTCCTATTTGAATTCTCTTTATTCATGTCAGTTTCTTTATTTAGTGCAAAATTTGTTACATGCATGGATTTGAATTAGTTTAGCTAAGCGCAAGCCTGAGCTTTCTTACATATTTCTAGTATTTTGTTTGTGGGATAGGGAAGTGCATATAGATCATCTTCAGTTGAAAACATTTAGTGTAAATTAGTTAAAGAAGAGAATTTGCAGGTGAATATCTTGCAACCTTTGTTGCTTCTTAATCTTTCCTATAGTGAAATGATCAGTTAAAATGAGCGTCCAAGGCAACAATTGACTTCATTTTCTTCAGCTATAGAAAAGTATTTTTTCAGCTGAAATCTGTGTTGAACAGCTTCAATTGTAGATATGTGGCTCTTAATGAAACAAATAAAAGAAAGAAAACGACTTCTTAAGTTCCTTTCAAACTGAAATAAGTATTTTGCAAATGAAAAAAACATTAAGAGCTTGACATTGGCACAAGAGACAACTTCTTATATATTTTTTTATTATGAAATTAAGGGGAAATGTTAAAAATTGTGTTTGAACTCCATGAAATGATTCAAATTTATCATCCGTTAATAGTTAGGCTCAAATATATATTCTTATGGTGATAAGATCGGTTTAAATATCTTCTTATTTACTAATGGCAATTTTTTTCAGTACATGTCCTCTTTGTTCAAGGAAAAAATGATGAACGCGTCCATGAATTGTGCAAAATGATTTAAATTTTACCCTTAAATCGATTACTATGATAACAAATTGATCCTCTCAACTCCACAACACCATTTGAAGGCCACAACCAGAAAAAATTCACACAAAAGCTAACCTTTTATGTTTATTTTAGCATTAGGACATTGATGTCATACTATGAGAAACATTTGGTGCTGAAGTTATACACCAATAAAGTTCCAACAAAGATAAAAATTTTACTTGATGGCGCTCTTGTTTATTCTCCGCGTGGGATGATTTGAGGCTTAACGGTCGTAATTTAAGCCTAGAAGATAGATACGTTATTTAAACACTCTGAAAATTGAAGAAGGTAATATTTATTGTCATTAATATAGTGACTTCTTTATTCAAAGCTCAAGTGTAAATTTGAATAGAACAGAAATACATTTAAACTAAATTTTATTAGGAGTGTGCGAAAATCGGACCGATAAAAACGTTATTGGTTTATTTTACTGGATGATTAAATTTATTGGATTTTTAATGATTCTAAAGAAAAATTATTAGGTTATTGGTTAGATATTGATTTTTACTATTGGGTAACTGATAACCCAATAAGACTATAATAAGTTACTATTTTACCTCTTTGTAAATATTAAATATTAGTAATTTAATAGTAATAGAACACTATAACAATACTTTGCATATTTTAATTTTTATAATACTTAGTTATCTACTTTAGTATTTAAGTTTATAATTAACTAAATATAGCTTTTGCAAGTTTGTAAACATAATCTTTGTACTCCATCTACTTTTTATTAATATAAATTCTTATTATCATTCTTATCGAATAAATTAAAAATCGAATCGTTTAAGGACTTAAAATTAATAAATCAAAAATCAATAAAAATTATTTTATTAATTTCTTATTAAATTAACATATTTAAAAATAAAAAAAAATCAATAATCAAATTATTTAAAATCGAATCAAATCGCCCAATGCGCAGCCCCCTGAATCTTATGGCACATGAGTATATCTAACCACTATTATTAACCACAAAAAAATATAAGGTCTATTAAACAAAACAGGTTAAGCATTGTGACTTGTCAACATTTGTTTTCCAAGTAAAATTTTTTTTCCAAATTCATTTTATATTATCCTTAAATTTTCTCTCCAGCCACTTAATTTTTTCTGGAAAATACAGCGTTGCCATTTCCAAGGATGACAAATGCCCCAATATTTTATTTTAACCCAAAATCCCGAAAACGGAAATCTCATCACACGATAGCCACGAAATGGAAATTGTGGGAACAATGAATCTTCTAACCAAAGCTCCCGCCGGAGCTTTATCGGCGACTCATCGTTGTTCCCTCAAATTCAGACATCCAATTCCTCCCCTTTTCTCCCATCGTCGGCCCACTCAAATTTCCACTAAAAACCAAATTCACGGCTCAAAAAATGGACCTAAACCCCTCACTCTTGCTAACGCTGAGTCGTCGTCTTCCGGCGCCGGTGCACCTAGTCAAACTTCTACTGCTACTGCTAGTACTGCTGAATCTTCCAGTTCTAATAATGGGTCATCTTCTTTTAGCCCGGATGATTCGATTTCCTTCGTGGGTCAAGAGAGTATTCCTCTTGAAGGTGTTATTCAGTTTGAGAAACCCGATTCTAATTCCTTTAGTGAGAAAATCAATAAATGGGGGTAAGTTGTTTTGTTGATTTTTGTTGGATTTTGTATGTGATAGTGTGTTATTTGAGTATTGGGATGAAATGAGCCTATTTATGTGATTGTGTTGTTAAATTGGGATTTCTTTTCAGATGGGTGGCATTGTTAGCTGGTGGAGATGTTGCGGTTCTGTTGTTGTTCTCTGCAATTGGAAGGTTCAGTCATGGTTTCCCTGTTTTTGACCCTGACACACTGCGAACTGCTGATCCTTTCATTGCTGGTAGGGGAATTGTTATGTTTTTTCTTCTTTTTTGAAGTTTTTATGTTATCTCAAGCATAAAGTTCAAATTTTTCATGATGGTTGTGGGTTTGTTAGGTTGGTTTTTAAGTGCATATTTCCTTGGAGGATTTGGGGAAGATGGCAAAGGAAAGAATGGTCTGTTTAAGGCATTCATTGCTGCTACTAAATCATGGGCATTAGGCATTCCGGTAAGTCCTCTTTACAGTCTAATTGATAGGATACTGTAATTTATGGATGTGCTTGTGTACTGGTCTAATTATCTGGTGGATACCAAAGATATTCATCATATGGGTGACTTAACTTTTTGCTAACTTCTCTAACATGGAAATTTAAAAGCTCGGTTGAATGCTTCTATTTCATCATTTTAGCTAGGAGGAGTTGTAAGCTGTGGTTGTTTGTTAACAAACACGGAGCTAGATATTGAAGTAGAATTTTGTGCAGAAGTGAGAATTGTATAAATGGGGTATTACTATTTGTGACATGATGTCAAATATTTTGGGACGTCTCAAAATTGGTTGTTCCTTGTATAAATTGGGATGGAGAGTAGAAATAACTATGGAGATAAAGTATCTGCTACCTTACAGCAGGTCAAAGTTTAAGATGAGAAATTAGAGTAAAGATGTTCATAAAATAAATAAATGACCAATCTGCAAGTGTGAATAAAGTAAAACTTCATTTCAATTGGAAATCTTACTAGTTAAGAAGGTTGTGAAAGAAGGGGAGCCTTGGAGAAATGTAAAGTGTTCTCTGTGTGACTTGTACCTTGTAAGTCATGGGTTCATGACGTGTAAGCAACCAATAATGCTTGCAGACTGTCTAGCTCACACCCCTTAGGGTGCAGCCCTTCCCCTGACCTTGTTAACTCGGGATGCTTTGTGTATGGGGCTACCGTTCAAGGAGGTTGTGCAAGAAACATTCGGTAATTCATCTTTACTTGTGATATTTTATCATATTTTATAAGTGATGGTGAAGAAAATTATATATTAACTATGCCAATGCAGCTAAAGGCAATTTTGGTAGTTGTTTACTTGTGTCAAATATTCAATTCTTTGGAGGCTGGAGCAATATCTTGGCGAGTATATGATTTGATTAGTAGCTAAAAAAATCCACACCTTTTTGTCTTTTTGGAAACAAGCCATTTTTCAGTTCTCATCCTTCCTATCATCTTTCTAGCGATTTCCTTCTTTCTACCCTTTGCTTAATCTTCGTTTTATAACTTGGTTCTCTTTACCGTGGAAAGGTAGTTTCTCGGAGTAACTTAAGTGTAGGATATAGCAATGAGGGACGTGAATTATTTCTTTATTCTCTGCTAAATCGAAGATGGATACAAGATTGGCTTTCGTCGTTGGTTAGAATCCACTTGAGATGGAAGAGATCAAAGAAGGGAGACCCGTGTGGTTTCTCTGAGTGAAAGATGAAGGAATTTCAACTGCAGATCTTTCATCAACTACACTTTTGGGGGGAGATTTGAGTAGAGATAAGCATCAAAGAATAGTGCCAAATACGTCCGTAGCTGAAGGAAGCCAGATTGGCTGCATGAATACTCCATCAAGCAAAGCTCTAATCACACTATGTAAGATTAATTAGAATACTTGGGAGTTCTAGATAGAAGAAGTAGCTACAACATTATGATACCAGATAACACTTCTAACTCTTGATATACTTCTTATAGGATTCAGGAGTTTGCAAATACAGGAAAACGTCTTGAGTCTGATTTTAATCAAGGTAGTAAACAAAGAGTTATGATGAGGTCCTACGTCCCAAAGAACAACATAATAATGGTGTTGATATAAAGTGATTAAAAAGGAAAACAAAGTTATATTCATTGCATAATAAAGGTTCCTCATAACCAAAAAGTGTTCTTACTAAATACCTTGGCTGGCACATTCATAGGAAGAAAGGAAGATAATCCTTTTATTATGAGATGAGAGATGGGTAATGTTGAAATGGAAGATGAATGACAATGTAGAAGTTAACTGAACTATGTGGATCACATTTTTTGTTTGATTTCCCATCTACAGTCAAAGCAGGAATGATTTTTTGGGGATTGGAAAAAAGTTGCTTCAATGAGAATCAAAGGTCAAAAAAGTTGAGAATAAGACTTCTGGATGTTCTGTTGAACCTGTTCTTAATTATCTCTTCAAGTCCATAGGTGATGGTATTTTTTTGATAGCCGAGAAGTCAAAGTAGTAACAGGGGGTTTGATGGGTGTCGCATGGTTGTCAGTCTCCCATGTGACTATTCAACTTTTAATGGGATTGCGTTGATAAAAGAATGTTGGCTAGCAAGTGAGATTAATTTTTTTGAAATTGACAAAGTGAGCTAAACTGGCTAAATACTTGATAGTTAGGCCACAGAATGCTATTTATCTTTAGTGGGTATAAAAATTCCTGCATAACAGAAGATCAACCTAGCTTGTGTATAGGCCCGTGAAACCAGGCCTTTCGAAGCCTATTAAGGAGATTAGCAAAGATGGCTCAAGAAGGTTTATTGAGAATATGTAAATGACAGGCCTCAGCTGTACAAAATCGTGATGGGCTTAAGATGTTGGATCTGGAGATGTTTCAAATAGAACTCCATAGATATATTGTAGGACATTGTACGCCATGTTGCCCCTTTTTTGAGTATTTACACGTCCACTTTGTCAATTAAAGAGAAATTAATTTCACCTGATAGCCAACACTGTTAATCAACACGCTCCCATTATGATAGGGGCCTGAACGCCACCACTTCTTTTAGATTAGAAGTAGAATATTCACATGGGCAACTTATAGCTATGTGCACACAAGTAAAATGTAAAAAAATAATTGAAAAGGTTCAAAACAATGGAAAACACAAGTTTCTGATGAAGATAAAAATCAGGTGGAATGTGTGAAAATGTCGCATCAATTTGGTGTTATTGATATGAACAATGTCATTTCTGATTGAGACATGTCCTCATCTACTAGGCAAAAACATGTGCAATTGATCTTCAAAAGTGGTTAGGAAAATACGCCAACGGATGTAATAATTTACTCCCACTTGTCTTTGCAAAGTATTCCCTAGATATAAGTGCAGAAAAGGATATATAGCTCATTATTCTAGAGTTTAGCTGATTGGGTGCTTCTTAATATGATATTAGAAATAAGGACAAGAGCTTGTTGTTTAAAAAAGCCTCTGAAGTTGTGACTGGAATCCACAATTAGATTAAAGTGCCTCAACCACATGGTAAAGACAAAAACAAGTTCGGGATTAATTACAAGGCTAGAAGAAGACATACGAATTGTAAATGTGGAAGAACCACAGATGTGGTCCTTTTCATAATGGGTACAAAGTAATAATATTCTCAATTAATCAAGCAAATGGGAATAAAGTTCGAGGTTGTAGATTTTAGGTGTATTCGTGAAGATTGATAGGAACTGGAAAGAAAGGAAGAAGTCTTAGATGGATCTCCTGGGTGTGTAGAAAAAAAGTGAAGAAGCTGGAGTTAAACGTAAATTATGGTGAAGGAGCTGGAAAGGGAGAGTAGATTGCTTCAGAATTGAATACTACGAGGATAAAATATTTAATTTCAAAATGCAGGTTTTGAATTGTAGCAACAAAACATAATACACTGAGTTCTCTTTTCCTAAATGGGAAATATGATATATGCTGGATTATTAGACGAAGAAATGGACGTATGGGAGGATAACACGCTCAGGCAAATTTGGCTGAAGAAATCGGTTAAATTTGCAATGCCAAAGCAATGGAAAGAAGCGAAGGAATGTTATTATTTGGTATAGTTAACACTTAGTCGCAAAAAAAGAATTTTCAACATGTACTCAAACTTAATTTTATTCATTAATATACAGAACAATTTTAGATGTTTATGGACAACAAGTCTAGCGTAGTCCCATAAAGTGAGATTTGGGGAGGGTAGAGTGTACCCTGACATTACCCCTACCTTAGAGATAGAGAGATCTTTAACGATAGACTAGATGTTCATAAACATATAATAACAAAATAGCTATGAGAGATCTATGGCTGAAACTTTAAACTATCTAGTAGGTGATTTAATTGTTACTAGATTCCCTTTGGAAAAATAGGTGATTTAATTGTTACTAGATTCCCTTCGGAAAAATAGGTGATTTAATTGTTACTAGATTCCCTTCGAAAAAATAAGGAAATTATAGATGCACAAGATTTGTGGCAGAGTTCTCTGATTTATTATAAAGAGGGTGGAATTAGTGAATCCCTTGTCATGTGCTAGTTAATTATACTTGGATCAGAGGTGGGACAGTGCAGGACATTATTTGTGTCCTTAATGGATATCTTAAGGATGCGATAATCATTTCAAACACATCACACTAAGGCCCCGTTTGGCCCCAATTATTCTTGGGAAAAACTTGGGGAAAAAATTGGGGTGGGATGTTTGGCCAATAAACTTGGCAAATGATTTTTGGGAAATTCCCAAATACTAGAAAAAAATAGTATTTGGAAACTTGGGAGATACTTGGGAAGTGTTGAATATTGAAAAATTTCCCCAAACTTTTATATTTTCTAAAAGAACACCTGTCATTTATTAATTCAAAGTGAATATTCATCTAGCAATTTACTCCATTAACACGACCAACCAATCAATTTATTAACACCGACCAATTCATTTACTAACCCCAATCAATATCTACTATAATGAATAAGTACAATCCATTTATTAATTAAACCAATCAATATCTACCATAATGAGTAAGTACAATCACTTTATTGATTAGCACCAATCATTATCTACTATAATAAGTGCACTACATCTATAAAAACAACGTCCATGAAAATCAATAAAGTGATTGTACTTATTCATTATAGTAGATATTGATTGGTGTTAGTAAATGAATTGGTCGGTGTTAATAAATGGATTAGTTGGTCATGTTAATGGAGTAAATTTATAGATGCATATTTAGTTTGAATTAATAATGATAGGTGTTTTTTTTATAAAATATAAAAGTTTGGGGTAATTTTTAAATATTCAAAACTTCCCAAGTTCCCAAATACTACTTTTTTTCTAGTATTTGGAATTTCCCAAAAATTCATTTGCCAAGTTTTTTGGCCAAACACCCACCCCAATTTTCCCCCCCAAGTTTTTCCCAAGATTACTTGGGGCCTAAATATCTTGCCAAAAGTTCTCAGATCATCATCATCTTATAATTTTTAGCTGTGGTCAGTGGAACAATATCTCAGATGTTTGAAACCCAAATGATTCTGTGGAAAGAGTTGAGACACGGTGGGATTTATGCACTTGTGGCTTTACTGGAAAGCTTTATGACTCTTGACAAATTGCTAGATATGAGATAGTTGATTGAGGAAGAAAATCTCCAAAAGCTAGAAATCTACTCGACTCGTGAGAGATTACTAGATTGAAAGAAATCACATGGAGGCAAATTTGTAGGTGTTTATGGTTGAAACATGACGACAGGATAATAATTTCCTCATAAAATGGCAAATATCCACAGGAGGTATTATCAAATGGATGGATTGGTGAGCAATGGAGATGCTATTGAAGATCATGATGTCATAAAACAAGAAAGACTACATTTATTCAAAGTTAGAGAGAGAGGGTGTGTATTAAAAACACCTTTTAATGAGAATGTGCTTTGATAATCTTTGAAGAAGCTATGATCTGGTTGCAAAGGGATATCATTGGGGAAGAGGTGTTAAAAAGGGTATGATGGGATAAAATGCCAGGACATGACAGTTTTATCTTGGCTTTTCATCACATATATTGGTACATTATTAAGGCATTCGTTGATGTTTAATTTTTTTAAACCAATTCAAAGGTTTTATGAAAAATACTAATGCTCATATATATCTTTGATCTTGACGGAATTGCCACATATGAAATTATATATAATTTTGCAAAGAAATAGCCCACTTATTTCTCGAGAAGAGATGGGAAACATGCTTAGTATTATTTGATTGAATAGTTGACCAAATAAAATCGGAGTCTAAATATTTCAAGCCTATTAGTTGGGTGGGAAGTTGTTACAAGATCGTAGCAAAGTTGTTTGTTGTTCGGGAAAAGATTGAAGATGTTATTGAAGTTTGATTGGACATACACAAATGGATTTGTAAATAAATATAGACTGTGGATGCAATCCTAATAGTTTATTTGTGCTTAGACACTTTAAGAAGACTAGATAAGAATGGAGCACACAAGAGTGTGGCATAATGGTCAATGAAGTGGAAGGAGAACCATGAAGCTTCAATTTAAAACTCTAGCATAGGCAAGTAGCACTAGGTGATTTCCTTTGCGTATGTCAAAGCCTTGATGGACAAAGCTAACCGATACTTGCTTTGGTGAAGATAGCAGGTGCTTGGTAAAATAGTTAAGGTACCGCAAGTTGGCTTGGACGCCACAATTATAAAAAGGGTGGAGTTAGCTTAAAATTAGATGTTGAAAATAATATGATCATGTGAATTGGAGTTTCTTAAGGATGTTGACACAGGATTGAGACAAAAGTAAGTTGGAACAAAATGGTGCATCTATTCATCAAAAACAAAATGGTGCATCTATGCGATCAAATTATCAGTTATAAGTTAATTTCAGGAGAGGGTTTTTCTCCTCTCATAGAGGATTAAGCCAAAGAGACCCATTGTCTTTTTCTGTTTTAATGGTCAATGGAATGTTGGAAAAAAATGCTGGAAAAAAGTGTACAATTGAGCTGGATTAGGGGTTGTTAGGTGGGCAGGAAGGGAAAAAAAACTTAAGTGGTATCTCAACTCTCATATAAATTATGGTAATGATACACTCATAATGTGTGTACAGCTGATGGAACAATTGGAATATCTGAGAGTAATTTTAATTGTCTTTGAACCCATTTGAGAATAGAACCTCCGGTTCTTCCCAAACAGTGCTCTCCTTTTGTTATAGTTTGGTGTTTGAAGTGTTAAGCGATTTTGTAAAAACTGGCATTCTAGTTCAACTTTTGCAAGTTGGGTGTTTATATATTGAAACTTTTCTGACAGGAAAAGATATATGGTTAAGTCAAATTGTGTTTATGATTCATTGGAAAGATGTATATTGCAACTTTTCAATTGGAAGAAATATATAGGGTTCATCAAATTCTGCCAAGTTTCATCACAAGTCCATGTAATACACAAGTGGACAGGTTTCACTCCCTTCCCACTCGTGCGGAGCAAGAGTTTAATCATAGTTTTTGTCTAAAATACTCCAATCCGCCTATCATTTTTTCATCCGTTTCTTGGGAGTTGAGGATTCTTGATTGTGAGCAGACTCTTGTTTACTCTCTGCTTCTCTTATTTTGCAGGTGGGTTTAGCCATAAGGGCCACCACTGTGGGTCATGTTCCACCAGTCAACTTCATAATAGTTACCATGGGGAGTACTGCTGTATTACTCATTGGATGGAGGACACTATTATCTAGCATTTTACCAAGGGACAAGCCGAAGAAGAATGATGTTTATAAAAGTGGAAGCCCTTTTGAATTTATTGAGGTAAAGCTTCTCTTGTCTGATCAACTTAAGGATATCAAGGTGTAATAGCTGTTTGTGTATGCCATTGAGTTTTGCTGAATCCATATGGTAAAGCTCACCTCGGCAGCTGGCCTAAGTCATGGACCTTTATATGCATCTTGGATGTTATGCCTTTTAATTTCTCATGATCTTCACTGTAAAACAATAAATAGTAAAGCTGTTGATATAAGAAGTTCGATGAATTTTGTCGGAGCAACTCTTGACTGACACTTGATCAATGTGAGAGCTCATGCAAAGTCGATAGTCAATTTTGGGGGGGAGGGTGGTCTTGGACTAACTCGGTTTTCCCTTAACCTAATAGTAAATATTCAAATTCTTCATAGAGGGGAACCAAAGTATAAGGAAAAAAAGGTGGGCATAGACTTGTGTTTATTTTCTACTCTTATTTTTGCACACAAGAATAATCTGGTCAGACATGTATTCATCCTTGGGCTATTTGTCCCTATACATGAATGCTTCTTTGAATCTATGCGGTAATTGTGTAAAACATCATCGTTGCTTGTTATTAAGAAAAATATTCTTTTGTTGCAGTTGCTGACATCATTGGTAAGAAGATGGTGATTGTGGTAGCAGTACACGTGATGTTTCTAACGGAAATTTTCCAGTGTGTACATGTCAGTTCTCATTACAAGTAGATGTAAGAAACTTTAGCAATGTAGTTTGTTCGTCTGAATAACAATGGAAGAAAACACTTCCATCCGATTCCTCATTTAACTACACATTACTTATATCAGTGCGCAATATATATATATCAGTATTTGATTCTTGAAAGCATTATTGTGATGTGCTTCTTAGCATCCTTGAGTTCCGATGAGTCCACCTATGTTCAGTCCTGCTGTTTTGAGCACAACTGTTTTTAATTTTATTGCTCAAAAGTTTTGGAAAAGCACCCATGGAGGAGCTAAGAATAAGGGAGACGGTTCATTTGAATTCCCTTTGTCTGGAAATTATACCCTAACTTAAAAACAGATTCTCCTATATACTCCGCCACGAGATAGTTTCTTGATAAATTTTTATGCTTAACATAGATAACTAATTTGTGAAAGTGCCAGGTGCTTGTGAAGTCATTTTATCCAAGAATGCTTATATATGTCTACCATATGGTGCCTGCACATTTGAGTAGTAGAAGATGCTGTATTCAGTTTCTCCACGTAACATTGTCTTCTTTTTTTTCCATCTGGTGCCCACATTGGAGCTCTATTATTCTGGATTCGTGCCGTATAGGGCTCATTTGGCTGAAGCGATTCTTTTTATATTCAGGCTCGAATTTGAGACCTCTGATTAAGGAAGAAACAATTCATTCACTGCACCACAACCTTTGATGGTCCACGTAACATTGTCTATAATGTGATTATGTAATGTATGAAACTTCTGCATAAAATATTTGAAATCTGTGATGTAGAAAAAGCCAAGCATTATGTAGAATCTTGATTTGCAGTGATGAGACGTTTGCAGCATTTTTTCTGGATGGCAAAGGGCCCTGCTGCTAATGGGAAGGGAATGTAAGTAGGTCGGCCAAACAGTAATGAATAGCGACTCAGTAGTATAGTATAATAGAGGCTATAAAAGAGGAATCTATTGTCAACTTGCCGTCAGTAGAATTTGGAGATTGGAATAAACGGTCTACAAAATATTTCGTGTTTACATTTATTTTGACAAAGGGTTTGCCGCTCATGAAGATAAGATTAGTCGCTAATCCTGATGCAAACATCAGTAGTCGATTCTATAGCTCAAATTGGTGATTTATAGTTCACAGAGAGATACTTTATAGTTGTTCTAAGGTTTTCGTTTCAAGCTTGTAAGAGTACCTAGTTTAAATATAATGAGTTAGTCTTTTATACTAGTAGTTGTATATTTTTGTTACTATTGGTTATTTTTAACACTTTGATTATCGTATTATTTTGTTGTAGTGACTATTCCATTTTTAGTCGTCGTCGTGGTATTGCTCTAGGAGCTTCTTGTAAGTATATTTCTATCACTAATTGACTATTTTTAACACTTTGATTATCGTATTAGTTTATGGTAGTGATTGTTCTATTTTTAGTATGCATTGTCATGCTTTTTTTAGTATCATGTCTTAGCTTCTTCACTTAATGCACACATACTAAGAAAAACATTCAAAGATAACTTTACACCATACTTTTCACTATTACCCTTTGTAAAATCATAAATATATAGTGTAATTATTTCCTAGAAAATATGAAGTTCAATAAATGAAAGGGCAAATATGGAAAAAGTTTCAAACATTCATCTTGAGTTTTGAAAAATTCAACTATTTTGAACCTTGAAAAAAAACCTCAAAAATTCAATTATTTTGAGACGGAGGGAGTATAGTTCTACTTGAACCGAGACTCTATTAGAAACAATCACTCTTGTAGGGGTAAGGTCAACATACATACTATCCTCTCAGATTCTACGTCTGGGGTTATATTGAGTATGTTATTGTTGTACCTAAGTTTCGATGACTAAAGTCATTCGTCATAAGTAATTAGTATTGGATTAAATAATTGAGATACACGCGAGCTGAGCTGAGTATTCTTTAATAAAAATAAATTTAAAAAATTGATGTATGGTTTCCATCAACTGCCTATGCTCAGTTTTGAAATTTGCCTTCTTTTTTTCTTTATCAATGGTGCTGTCAGATCAATCTTTGTTTGACTGAGTTCCTTTTTAAATTATTATTTTTTAATTTTGGTCCTTTTTTCCTTTTATTTTTATTTTTTGTGGCCATACTTTTCCTTTTTCTGAATTTCTGATTGATTTAGTGGTCAGTCATGTCTTCTTTTGGTGTTATATTAGTCATCATCATCACATTATATCTGTCTCAAGTCAAACTTCCCGTAATTTCAGATTTGTCGTGAAACTTCAATTTCATAAAACTGAAATAATTCTGTTTTAATTTTATTCATATAGTTTTGATTTGATACGATATTAAGAAAGTCAAAATATTTTTGTATCTTGTTGTTATAGCATGTGCAATCCAGTAATTTGTGGTCTTAAATATTAAATAAAAAGTTAAAATTTAAAAATAAATTATGAAACTTAGACAAATGAATTAAAACGGAAGAGATTCTTAATAATCAAATTTTTCTAATTAAATTGACAATTGCAGATTATATGCTGTAAAATAGTTAACCTTGCTGTTTGACTTTGTATGATTTAATCTGAGATTGTGTATTTTTGTCTGGAATTATCTTAGTTAATCTGCATATATTTGCTGGAATTTTGAGTTGTTTCTTGAGGAATAATACTAATTAGAGTCAATTAGTTTTGTGGATCATCTTGATTTTAGTTTTATGTCAACTTTTTGAATAAATTTTACAGCATGTATTTTGATTATGAAACCTAAATCTACTGAAAGTCGTGATTAATTTATTTTCTCTTTGACTTTTCATTCGTTATTTGCTACTCACATTGAGTTATACTTTATATATACAACATATATACTTAATTCACATACAATTGGTCAATGTCATATACATGCAATTTGAATATATATATATATGGACCTATTTAATCATACGTACAGTTGATGTCTTCATATATGTATTCAGCTTTCTACCTTCAAACATATATATATACACACACACATAATTGACTACACTTACAAATATATACGTTGTATCCTTGCTATTTCAGTTACAATTAGATTTTGTAAGCCCACAACTACATTTTGAAAGGAACATGCTACCACTTCTTTAAAAAATAAAATCTCCCTATATTCTATAAAGCAAAAATTATGCGAGTAAACAAATATGTATCAGTTAATTAGCTAATATAACTATAGTTTGAATTAATTACGACTCGTGGCAAGCATTTAGCTGTAATTAGAGTTCGAGTTTTGTATAATTCGTGTGATTCATAAGCGAAATATACACACAATACAATTTGTACAGCAAATTATACAAATATTGTGCGGATTATACAAACGTTGCTATAACTATAGTTAAAAAATGTAAATACCAAACTATATATATGAAATATAATTAACATATTTTTTATCAGTGACTATATGCGAAAATTCTCCTTTCAGAAAATAGATGCTAACTATAGTGCTACTTATGAATTTTTTCTTTTTTACATGTAGTACTAAACTCAGAGGTTTTAATAATTCAGAATAAAATAATTTTATTCACCATACCACATCTTCGATGGTATAACTCCAAACCAAACTAAATTATCAAGACTTGGATGGTAACTTAATTTTTTTATCTTTCTTTAAAAAAAATGTAAAAATGAACAAGGAGGGAAGAAAACATGTTAAAATTTGAAATAATAAATATCCAATGTAAAATCAAAGTACTGTTTTTAGCTGTTGGTAAGTAATTGTAGTAGTAGACTAATAGGTATGAGGGAGAAAGCAAATAAAAAAATGTGATGGTTTTTTTTGTAGCAAAGTAATAAATGAAGAAAGTGGGAAGGCATTGGTACATGTTTGCCCTTATAATCCAACTTTCACCATTGTGGAAAAAGAAACCTTATAGTCTTGTATCCTTTTATAGTGAAAGTGGTTACAAGAAAAAAAGTAGTCTACTAGTATACTGAAATTATTATTAATATTAAAGGGGAATTTCAGGCCCATTGCATCAGCATAACATTAAAGTCTCATCTTGTATCTAAGTGGATATTTTTTGAATTTTTGAAAAGGAAATGGCTATTACCTAGTGGTTTCTTTTGTGGTTTTAGTGGACATTTAATCAAGTTTTATTGTGAAAGTGTGAAGGGAAAAAACAATTGTTTGGTTTTTTTATGACTTTTTAAGAGGTCGTTGGATTTGGAACGTGTTGTTCTAAGATAATTAATTTAAGGATAAGCTATCCTGGAATAAGTTATTTCACTATGTATATGTAATAATTTATCCCATAAAAAATAATAGGATAAACATGTTTGAAACAAATTTTAAAGTGATGAAAAATAAATTACAATCACAAATAAAATATAAAGAAATATTATTCTACTGATAAACAATGTGAGTACAAATCTGTTTATTTCTTGATTCTTCTCTTATAAGATTTCTCCATGATTCGAGAACTGTTAGTGGTGTATTTCTCCGTGATTGGAGAACCGTTAGTGGTGTATTTGTTGAACTAGGATGAAATAATTTGTGTGGATCTTCTTGAAGTATTTGATTATCAAGAAGAATATGATATATTTTGATCTCTTTATGAATATCCAAGAGTTTATATGATATTTCTAAGATGTCTTTTCAAGGGAATATAATACCCTATATATAGACATAAGTTAAGGTTTATGATAGAATAACATTCAAGAAACCCTAATTGTAATCTAACACGCCTTGTAAAGTCCCATAAAATTTCAATATCTACAAAATAATTTTAAAACTATCTAATACCTACAAGTAAATACGAGACAAAATAATTCTATATTTTATCCGATCAATAGACCCCTTAAGGTATAGAGTAATGGATTGTTGTGCAGCATATATAAGAGAGAGAATCTAAGGTGATAATGACTATACAATTCAGCATAGAGGGTGACATATCAGATGAAAGTTTAAGACCTGAGAGACAAAGGGAGGGCTATTATTCTACTACTAATATAAAACCTATAAGCCTATAGTGGATATTACTAACATTGTCCTTGCAAACAATATGCTTCATTATAGTATTATTAGTATGTGCAATTATACCACCTTGGTTGTTCAATTTGATCAAATTCTAAATTATATTACTTCCAGCTCCCTTTTAAAAACAACATTACCCTAATGCCTCAAAGGCTCCCGCCCATTGCGGGGTAGGGGGGTCAGATGTACACAATCTGACCCCTATGTTTAAAAACATAGCGCGACTATTTTCGGATGACCCATGCTGAGCGTCGAAAATTGCATTTGACTAACTGCTACTTCACAATTGAAAGAAGAATAATATAATTATACTTGATACGAAATTTAGGAAACTATTTTTTTTTTAATTTTTTGATTCTAAATAAAAATTATGTCAAATGTAGCTTTAAATTTACTATATAAAAATTAAAATTAAAATATTATCAAAAAATAAAATATGTTGTTCCCTTTTATAAAAAAAACTAAAAAAGATATTATTCTTTTCTAAACGAAGGAAGTATGTTTTTCCCCAGTGAATTTAATTATCTTGTTTTGGACATTCAAGACTAATGTTCATTGTATTCTGACGGAATTCATACAATCACTCCCATTAGCAAGTGATGGAGAGTCACAGTAGTACTTGGTGAAGAATTGGAAAAGA
>JAABOM020000084.1:24448759-24465622 GCA_011800125.2 Solanum clarkiae | reverse complement strand
CTTAAAACAAACTTAACTAACACTAACCACAATTAACTAACTAACTCAACATTAACTAACTAATTCTACTCTTAACATATTCTGAAGAGGTATTAATGGTAACTTAAACTAAATTAAATGAAATATGTTCTTTGAAGACATATGTTTAAAAAGCATTTATTTAAATTTTGTAAAATAAAATGAGAGGATAGACAAAAATTTTAAATGGAATTGAAAGAATAAGTTGCATAAATTTTTTATTTTGGTGATGGGTCTACGATGAATAGGTTTAAGAAATAAGAGACTTAGAAATATACGTCAAAAAGATTAATCAAATTCATAATAAGCTAAGGATGTATCAGAAAATACAATATGTTTGTTGCTTGGCGTACCATCAGGAGAAGCATACAATAAATATACTAATTAATAAAATCGATGAAATAATAGTTAATGCAAAAATAATCAATTGAAAAGTAAAAGTTATGCTTTTAATCCTCCAAACTACCAACCGGTAACTATATATCATTTGATTTGTCTATTAATCTTTTCTATTAATAAGATTAATGAAATAACAATTATTGTAAAAATAACCAATTGGAAAGTAAGAGCCATGTTTTTAATCTTCCAAACTGCCAACAGATGACTATATATCATTTGATTCATCTATTAATCTTTTTTATTAATAAGAAGATTAATGAAATAACAGTTATGTAATAGCCCAATCCACTAGTATATTGTTCGTTTTATGCCTAAGTCTGCACGGCTTTAAAACACATTACTAATAGGTCAAAGCCTATTTACTTATATACTCAGCATTTTTCTTGTGATTTGTCGAAGTGGAACTTCTTGTCTTAAGATAAATTGTTAACTAAATGCAAAAATAATCAATTGAAAAGTAAGTGTTACGCTTTTAATCTCCCAAACAACCAACACATGAAATATATATCATTTAACCCATATATTAATCTTTTCTCTGGAAATTAAACAACACTACACCTAAAAAGAACGTGATATATTATGATAATTTAATGTGTGAACAAAGTCCTGTGTAGGAAGTTTTAATAAAAGAGAAAAGTATCTTTTTATCGCATTATGTTAAAGAATATTTTAGAATATAGAACGAGCTCAATAATGAGTGATTTATGTTATAAAGATTTTCTTCTATTGTATTCATTAATTTTTGTATAATAATTTTCAATGAAAAATATCTTATAACTAAAGCAACTAATATTTGTAGTGAATATAAAATTGATCTTTCCTTAAACAAAAATAATAATAACATATTTAATATAATTCATGCTTAAAATTTGAAAAGGCGGTAATATACACTAATCTTATTCTTATTTCGAGAAAGTAAAGATATTGTTTTTAATATACCATCAACTTAAGAAAAATAATTGATTTTCATTTTAAAAAAGAAAATACAAAAGTGAAGAGGAAACTAATTAATAACAATAAAATGATACAATAATCAAATACTTAAAAAAGTGAAATAACACATAAAAACTATGAAAATTATACTAATACTACATGTATAGAAGAAGAAACACATACGGTGCTCCAAATTACCATCAGTCCTATTCCATAGTTAAGTTACAAAATATTTAATTACTTATTAATCTTCAATCTTAATTTGCGATTCCAATAAAATTTGCATTAATTTTTTTTTCTTGTAATTGTGATGAGAGAGCGTTGGGGCCAGAAGAGGGGAACAGTGGGGGAAAGTAATCAGAGGCATTAAAACAGCTGGATGGAGTGACCAAGGACATTAAAGCAGAAAATAATTGTGACATATATCCATCACAAGCCGGAGCTACATTTATTTAAGAATAGACAGATGAACACCTTTCATCGAAAAATTATTTCAAATTATATAAGTAAAATATAATATATATATATATTTAAACATTTTTAATATAAAAATCACTCGTTCATGTTCTAAAAATACGAACACCCTTTACAAAAATACTAGTTCCATCACCGATCCATCATATAATAAATCCATAAAATCCTTTTTTTTTGTTTGCTCAATATTATACCATACTCTCTTCATTTTATTTTATTTGGTATTATAAAAAAATAATATATATATATTTTTTGAGATGGATTAAAGAAAAGATCCATACGTAAAATGAGACAAAGACTCAAATTGGATCTTCCTTAGATTTGTTTTGGATTTTATTCATGTTTTTCTTTTTTTCCTAGTTCACTTTTCACGTGATTACGTTTGCTCATTTATTTCTCTTGTAGAACTATATGAATGGAAAAAGAAAAAGAATGGAAAAAGAAAAAAAAAATCACCATTGTTCTTACGTGTTGAAAGTTATGTGCACAGAACTAGCTGGCCTTTAGCTGCAGGCTCTACGACTTTCTAGTTTCTAGCCAGAATTCATGGATAATCATCTCTTCATTACGACTTTATATTTTCTAAAATCTCGACAACAATATTCTTTAAAAAAAATATTTATTTTATCCCATCGGTTAAAATGTTCGATTCGTATTCACACTTATCTTTCGACATAATTTAAACTTCTAACATACTTGTTGATGGTGGAGGCGTACAATCACGCTGAGCAGGTCTCACCTGCCACGAGAAATTTAAACATACTTTGTTTCAATTTATACGAGTTAGTTTAACTTGACATGGAGTTTAAAGAAAGAAAGAAAAGACTTTTGAAACTTGAGGTTTAAAATAAATGAAATACTTATGTGGTTAAAAATCATTTCATTAAATTTAAATTGAATATTTTAAAGTTAAAATGTTACTAAATATGGAAATACGTCATTCTTTTAGGGATTGACTAAAAGGAAAAGTAACCTATATAAATTGAGACTGAAAAAGTAAGTAGTAATTTTTTTATCTCATGTGTACCGTTCGAATTTCAAGAGTCTAGTGATTTAGTTTTGAATGTGAATTTAGACATGAGATCTGAAATTTAAGTATTTGAAAGAAATTCCATAAAAAAATATTAGAAATTATAATAATTAATAATTTAAAATATTTCAAAAATATGCTAAAAAACTTATGACAAAAAAAAATTGTTTAAATCTTAAAATTCGAAAGATGCCAGATAAATAGATAAAATGTAGTATCAACTAAACATACACTAGCAATGTTTGCACTGGAAAGATTAGGTTTTTTAATAAGGCCTAGTTACTAGTAGTATTTGAGAAATCAGAAAATTTGGTGAAATGATTAAAAAAGACCAAGAACAATTAAAGCTAATCTAATATTTGAATAACAAAACTCATGGCAAGTGATCTCAATCAATTGATAAGGTAAGGTTGGATTTAGATTTTAGTTAGATATTACTCTAAAATACTCATGTTTTAGCACCTTAAATGAGGAAGATAGTTGATGAATTATTCTGTACATGTCAGATCATGAATTAGTAACTGCTTTCAATTTTCAAAATACCAATTGTATCGAACTTTTCATTTTTGAAATAGTTACGGAATCTCCATTAGATAGTTGGCTTACTTGCTTGTTAGAGGAAAGTAATCCTAATTAAACTCCATGGATACTTTTAGTTATTGCCTAGCTACATAAACTATTCGACGGCATGGTCGTTGGTCGCAATCAACAGGCTTCCCTATGAGGAGGAAGTAGTGTTAATGATGTGGGACAAGCCACAGGATGAGGAGAAACGCTCCCTGCCACCATGGCTACCTGACGTAAACTTGCCCAAAGGGCAGCGGGAATGTAGCCACTTATGGGAAGAAAATGGGGACGTCGCAGCACAATGGCGATATTGCACCTGGTGTAAGATGCAGACGGATAAAAGGATGCGGTTACATTGCGCTAAATGTAGGGTCACAGCTTGCCCTATGTGTTCAATCCACTATTGTCACAAAAAGGTGACGATAGCAAAACCAGAGCGAGTGCAATACCTAGCATTTCCCGGGATCCCAATATTGGTGGTAAAGTCTGGTGGCTGAATCGACGTTGAAGCTGCCGGGGGGTAGGTTGATGGTCCTACCGTTGCATCTTGTGGTTTAATTACCTTATTGTTTCGTGTGGTTCATGAAATAAATTACATTTTAACTTCACCAAATAATTATCAAGCAATTAAGATATTATATTGATCCCACATAACGTGAAAGTTAATTTCAATTCTATGAAATATCGCTTCGTTTTATATCTATTCCTTTACTTTTTAACCTATTTTAAAAAATAATGACTATTTTTTTCTGGGCAACATTTTAACTTCAACGTTTTATGTAGTATATTTGAGGCCATAAGATTAAAATATATTTTGATATATTTCATATAATTTAATCTAGAATCACAAAATTTAAAAATTAATTATTTTTTTTAAAATTACATATCATGTCAAATCAAATCTAGTTATTTTTTTTAAACGAGGAGAAGATTTATTATTCTGACCCCACAAAAATAAGAGAAACAGCTAACATATTGGGAGAACTTTGATCCACTTATAAATGGGAAGTTGGTCAGATTTTATTCTCCTAATTTTTTGGAATTAAATTAAATACGTCGTTCTCGGTGAACCAAATAAATATATCCCCTACTAAGGAAAGTAGAGATACTAATGAATACGTGGTTGTGTTGATCCAACGGGTCAATAAGATTGATGGCCTAAAATCAATTTTAATATAAATTATTTTATTTTTTTAGTTAAATATTTTTTTAAAGAATTATAAATTAGATTTTATTAAAGATTTTGAATTCGAGCCTCAAAATAAATACTAAAAATGTTGAACAATATTTTTCTTTTAAATCGGTCTTTCGTATCTCAAAATCAAATTTATCAGAAAATTCAATATAGATATTGCATAGCGAATGACAAAAAATCTCCCTAAAGAAATCCACCCCATGCAAGCGTAAGCAGAGAAAAAACCAACAATCACAAAATTATGGTATAATGATTTAAATATTTTTAATTTCAATTAATGACCTCAGAACTCCAAGTTATAATAATTGCACATTTTTGGGGGAGAAGCGGTTTATGTTTATGAAAGATCTATTCAACATTAATTCAAATTAATTAGATAAGTATATTACAAATATATAACAATAATAATATAATTAATGAAATTTTATAAGTGAGATCTAACGAATAAAATACACGTAAATTTTATCACTGATATGAAATCATAAAACCTCAAGGAATAAATCTATTACTAGTGTTTTGGTGGAGTGAGTCATGATTACCATATAATCAAAAGAAATGACTACACACGCACAAATCCTTCTATCTCAGTACTTCCCTCCCAAATAAATCATCATTTATATTTTCTCTTCAAAAGATTCAAACAAAATGATTTACATTTGGAAAATCTGTCTCCACGAAGACCTCCATCCATGCAATTTTTAGCATGCAAAAATAATTCTACCACTTTCACTACTTATAAAGAAGAAAAAATCCCCCATTATTACTTGTTATTATTCTTCATAAAGTTAAAAATAGTGCTTCTAGTCCCAACCACTTATATCTTCTTTTTATTTTTTTTAACTCATAATTACCCACGACTACTAAAAGCAAATAATTTAATTTCTTCTATTCTGATTATTACTCAATTAACTATTTCCAAGTGATCGTGCATATATAGCTTCAGAAGATACTTGGTAACTAAGCAAGTTTGCTCGTTAAGTTTCTTGTTTATCTTACTAAAATTTCTTCTCCATAAAGGTTCATAATTAATTTAGTGAGTACTACTAAAGGATGTGGTGTAGTGAGGTCGGTCCTTCCTTAATCAGAGGTCTCGGGTTCAAGCCTTCGATATGGAAAAATCCTTGGTCGGATGTCCATCCCTTCGAATGGGGCGTTACGTGGCACGAACTCCAAATAGTCGGACTCCAACATGAAAATCGAACTCCAGGTGGGAAACTAAAAATAATAATGATGATTCAGAGAGGTTTTTTTCTTATCTTGCAACGATCCTTTCGAGCAATATATAATTAAATTTTTATAATAATGATAATATTAATAATAATATCAACTATATATGATTGATAAGCAGGCTTGGGAGGGTAAATATATACTCACTTCACAAATTAATACCTTGGATGATCACCAAATTTATGAGTATGTCAAATATGGATGCCTATATTTTCTGAATCAAAAGGCAATAGTTGATGATTCTTTTGTCCTGACAAGAATTAAAGTAACTTTGATAAAATATTCTCACAAGTTAAATAGCTTTATTTTCTTTTAAAAAAAAAAAAACTGGAATAGAATATCCCTTAAGTTGGATGACGACAACAACAATATATATATACCTAGTAGAATTCTATAAGTAGAGTCTTGAAAATATAAAACGTATACAAACTTTATCACCATCTTATAGAGATAAAAATATTATTTTCGAAAGACTTAAATTGGATGACCATTAAACTTATTTCAAACCTTAGCCACAAAAAATAGGATTTGGCTCCCTTCCATTACACTTCCCCTCCATTTCGTCAAGTGTACTTTTAGATAAGAGACATGTGTCCTATTCAATTTTTAAAGGTCAAGATTATATTATATTAATATATATTATAATCATAGTTAAGTCTTCAAATTTTAGAAAATAACTCTTTATATTTAGTAAGAACAAAATAATTTTCATAAATTTTAATATCCATTAATATTATTATTTTCAACTTAAATGGCTCACCCCACTTAGTACAAAATACGTGTACAATAATTAAATATCATAAACAATTAATTTTTCTTTTCTTTATTAATAATTGTTTCGTTCTGTTGGAAAGAATGAGAAAAAACAAATTTGTGAACTATTGATTTGGATCCCCGTGAAGAAAAATAAATGAAACAAAAGGACAGCACACAAACAATAAAGAATTATTAAAAATGGCCATTTATTAATTTTTTTAAAAAAAGTGGAAAACATTCTGCAGTGACTAGTATCCAAAAGAAGACTTTCGTCTTTAATTAACATGTGGAACAACAGCAAATCTTTATTATAAGGACTTGATTAACTAAATTAATAGCTTGTAAAATGTATTAAATATAACAGAAATAAATACTAATAAAATATTATCAGAGAAAAAGCAAACGAATTAATTTCTTTTTGAGGGGCCTTTACTAATCATTCCTGGAATATTTCAAGAAAATTTGGACCCACTTTCTACTTTATGTCTGGCAGCAGGTGTTGACTAAGCTCACTTATTTTTTTTCCCCCTTAGAAAAAGTAGCAATTATCAATCAAAGGCAAAATAAAATAAAATAATAACAATAATAATAATAATAATAATAATAAAAACAACTATCATTTTTTCTCTTTTTAAAAGAACTTCACGTACTCGAGCAAAGCATGCCTTATCCTAGAGGAAACATTGAAAAATTAGAAGGAAAAAGGATGTATAAAAGATTCTTATAATATAAACATTTTCTGTTAGTATTTAAAAAAAGTTAATCCAATATCATTTTTCCTTGTATATCAAGAAAAAAACTTGTCTTAAAGAAAAAAATCTTGTATATAACGCCCTTAGTCCAACTGCAACTAATTAATAATTTATTTGATCAACTTTTAATGAAGTCTAAAGTTAAGAAAAATATATATTTTAAAAGACGAAGGTATTTGATGAAAAAAATAGGTGATTTTGACTAGCAGAAGATGTACGTATTTAGTTTTTAAAGCAAAAGTTAAAATATTTAGCTTCTCCTAAAAATATTAAGACTTGATAGGAATCAGGTGATATGCCGAAGCTAACAAAATAATATTTAAAGACCATGAGCATATGAACATATCATAAAGAGACACAAATATTTAACGTGGTTTGGTTAATCAACCTACATCCACAAGAAGATATAAGCAATTCACTATATAAAAGAAAGTATACAACATCGAGAGAAATAACATCACCAATTCATTCGGATTACAAAGAGGTTCACACAAGTGTTGAAACAACAACACTTGTGACTCACGGTTTTTCTCCCTACACAAAACTCTCAAGCTCTCAGGGCTACATTGTGAGTGCTACCAAATTAAAAGGAATAACCTCTATTTATAATATAAAGTCATAAACTTTTTTCTGCTAGAAAGTATTCGCCAAATGTGGAGAGATTCTATTTTCTTTTTCTATAAAAAAGATCCAATTATAATAAAAAACTCAGGACAAATACTCAACAAGAAATAAGTAATTTTTTTAGTACAACATTTACCAATACGAAAATTTATTTTTATTAAATTAATGAATAGTTTTTCTTTCCTATTTTAATAGTTAACACTAAAATAACATTCCTCAAATAATTGAGTCAAACACATACATATACTCTCCCAAGTTACTTTTTTCAAAAGATGTTTGGCAAGAAGTATTTTTCAAAAATAAGTTATTTTGATGGTTTGGTCAAGTAGTCTATTAACTTTTTTAAGTATATATTTTTAAGAAAATATTTGAAGCTTATGATAAAGTAAATTTTTAGTTTTTTTTTTTGGTTGTACTAATCATACGTGTGAATAATGAGCAGTGGAAAACTTTATTTTATGACAGTATGGGAAGAAAGAAAAATCCAATATCGCATTCCTGAACTATACCAGAATGTTTTTGGCATAAGGTTGTTATATGTCTTAAATGCCAATAATATATGTCCCTTTATTTTGTTATTTCCTTCATAATAATGTCGGTAACATTCTCTTCTTTTGAAATAACAACATAATACTCTTATTTGATGTCCTTAACAAACAAAATAAAAATAATTAATAAATAAAAGTTTCTATAGACAATTACCTAATTTTCCCTGTCTTATTTTATATGGTGTCCTTTTCTTTTTAGTTCATATTTATTTTACTATGATTAGAAATAATTTAATTTTAAAATTTATTTTTTACTCTTAGGTCATGTTTAAAAGGTCACCCTGGTAATTGAATTTGGTGTAATTTCATTGATTGACCTGTTTAGTTGGACAGATAATTATTTCATCAGCAGATGATTGAGTATAGTTACACTCATTAATTCACAAGGAAAGATTATGAATTACTAGTAAATATATGTTTTCTTTTAATTTTTCTAATATTTTGTAAAACTATATTTGATTTTATAATATATATTTTCTTATTTCTTTTTCATTCTCAATCTTTACTTCACCAGATTACATAATTTTTTTCAAATTATCTTATTTATTTATTCTATATTCATTTTTTTCAATAGCATGATTTTATTAGCATTCTAATTTTTAAAAAGTAAAGTTGATTCATTGTTGAATAAAGTTATAAACTAACGGATAATTGAATCTTTAATCATGTTAATGCATGTATTAAAATCATAACATCACTAATACCTAAAAATTCAGGTGTCATTTGATAGGATGTATAAAAATAATATTAAATAAGAATATATTAGTGATGTTTTTATTAGTCGTGATAAATGATAACGCGTAAATTTTTTTTAAATGATACTACTAAAAAATGTATTAAAGCAAAAAGTAAAATAAAATGATATGGCCAAGTATAGTGACATTCGATAATATTGTTACACTCAAATTACTTTATAGTACAACACATAAACTATTCAGCACAAACATAATCTGATAGCCCAAGGGAGTATAAAGAATTATTTATGCTATAATTATTATTTCTTATCCAGTCAATCAAATATTATTAAAGATATTATGTTGGGATTAATGGTTCTAATACGGTCATTTACATGACTCATAAAGCAATCCAAAGGCATGTTAGAAATTAGAATGAATATGGTCATTCTATCTTTAACTAAATATTTCAAATTTCAAATTATCAAAGTTTTTTATAAGCAACACTTTTTATTTTTAATAAACTTTGCGCAACACACATTTGAATTAATCAAATTTATCTATATAATAATGGTTATACCAAAATAAACTTGTAAGTAAAAAAGAAATGACAAAATATAAGGGCCATCCCATCACGTTCTTTTTTTTTTTCAAAAGATATTGTTTAGACATAAAATTATTATTATTTTTATCCTATTTTATATGACTTATTTTTTTAAAAGAAATTAGTTTTAAAAAAATACATATTGCTATATGTAGTAAAAATTTAATTTTAAAGTTCATTTTATCCTAAATAAAATAATTTTTAGCAGCACAAATACCTATGACTTATTTTAGATTACAAGTTTCAATTTTTATTAAATATCTGTCCCAAATATAAAAAAATCATATAAATGAGACAGAAGAAATACTACTAGTTTAGAGAAGTCGAAGGATGTAAAAGTTGTTTTTACAATTTTCATTTAAAATGATTTACAAAAAATAATTTCAATTTTTATTCACATCAAATCTAACTTGTATTATCATTTTCAAGTTAAAAATAAATATTACTCCAAACATTATTTTATAATTTTTTAAGTCCAAACAGTCCATAAATAATGAGGGAGGACTGTTGTACTGTATGAAGTGACTGGATGGACAGGATGTCCTGCCCTTTGCTCTTCAATCAAATCTATCCAAAACCCACCCTGCCTTATGCTACTATTACTGTTAACAATTTTCTTTTATTTATTTTTCTGACATTTTTTGTGCAAAAAGCAAATTTCTCTCTTTTGATTACTGATATTTATCTCTGTCCACTCTGCTTTCCCATTGGTTCTTTATTTCCCACTAGATTGAAGTGGCCCTCCCCTCTCCCCTTCCCCTTTTACAACAATAAAAATAAACAAAAAGCCAAATATAAACTTTGCTCATGTTATTTTTTCATTTATAGTTTAAATAAATACTGGGGTTACCATTAAGTTTAGCAACAAACTTGGGGCAGTTGGCCATTTTCTCCCTTTCTTGGTCTCAATCTTGGGTATCACTGAGCTTAGTTAAGATAAAAGATTAGTTTTTTTTATTGTATTATTTTACACAGATCCCTATGGCCATGTAGAATGCTATCCAACATTGCTTGCTGAAACTCATTCTCTTTGTTTAGTTTAAAAAGTCCAGTTTTTGTTCTCTTTTTAAGAGTAAGAAAGAAAAAGATGAGAATGAGTTTTAGGCTTTTTTCTTCACCTAGATTGAAGTGAAGTGAAGACTTCTTTTCCTCTTTTATTAGTCTACAAATATTTTCTTTTGGTTCATATGTTCTTACTGGAATCTTAAAGGTATGATTTTTGTTCTTTTTCTTGAGAACCCCCTTTCTTGTTTTGAAATGATTACTCTATTATTGAATCTGCCTTGAACTACAGAAAAGAAAAGAACCTCAACAACTGAATGAAGATGAAGTCCATGAATGATGATAACAACAACAGCAGCAGCAATAGTAGTAGTAATAATCATAACAGTACAGCCGCAGCTAATAGTAACTGGTTGGGTTTTTCTCTTTCACCCCACATGAAAATGGATGTTACTAGTTCTTCTGAAACTCAACATCAACATCAACATCAATTTGCTCAAAGTTTCTACCTTTCATCTTCTCCTCCTCCTATGAATGTGTCAACAACCTCTGCTCTGTGCTATGAAAATAATCCCTTTCAGTCTTCCTTATCTGTCATGCCTCTGAAATCTGATGGCTCTCTTTGCATAATGGAAGCTCTATCAAGATCTCATGCTGATGGTTAGTTTAGTTTAATTTGCTTCTAAAGTTTCAACCTTTTTCATTTTTCTTTATACCCCTTTTACTAATTATTGTTGTTTGCAAAGCTATGGTGCAATGTTCTTCACCTAAGCTTGAGGACTTTTTAGGTGGTGCAACTATGGGGGCAAGTCAATATGGAAGTCATGATAGGGAGGCTATGGCTTTAAGCTTAGACAGCTTATATTATCACCAAAATGAAGAAGAGATTCAAGTTCATAGTCACCATCCTTACTATTCTCCTATGCATTGTCATGGCATGTACACTCAAGAATCACTATTGGAAGAAGCAAAACCAACTCAAATTTCAAACTGTGATGCCCAAATGACTGGAAATGAGCTGAAAAGTTGGGGCCACTATGCTATTGACCAACACATAAATGCCACCTGCAGCATGGTTGCTACTGCTTCAACAGCAGCTGGTGCTGGTTGTGGTGGTACAGTTGGTTGTAATGATTTGCAGTCTTTAAGCTTGTCTATGAATCCTGGTTCTCAGTCCAGCTGTGTTTCTCCAAGACAAATTTCTCCTACTGGGCTGGAGTGTGTCGCTATTGAATCAAAGAAGAGGGCTTCTGGGAAAGTTGCTCAAAAACAACCTGTCCATAGGAAATCCATCGACACATTTGGTCAAAGAACTTCTCAGTATAGAGGTGTCACTAGGTCAGTCCATTTCTTACATTTATTTTAATATTTTAGTTTGTGGTAAAGTTGCTGCTTCGAAACAACCTTCGACAGAAACGCAAGTCTAAGTTTTTGTACGATAGACTCTTGTGGTTGGGCCCTTTCTGTACCCTGCACAAAGCGGAAGCTTTAGTGCACTGACTTGCCTCTTGTCTTCCCATTTTAGTTTGTGGGGTTACAATTTCTCATGTCTTTGAAGTGTATGCAAAGAATTTGGCTTTTCCTTTTTTATTCAAATGTGAATATAGGTTGCTTCCAGTTGGAAAGATTTGGCTTTTTTTGGTTTGTTGATCTTCATATCTACTTTATTACAAGACTTTCAAATGACAATTGTGTGAATATGATTTCAACCAGGCATAGGTGGACAGGTAGGTATGAAGCACATTTGTGGGATAATAGTTGCAAGAAGGAAGGGCAGACTAGGAAAGGGAGACAAGGTTAGCTATATGTAACTTATATTCAATCCACACAAATTTGTTTGGCTGTATTTTGCTGTTTGACTGCCATTATTTTTGGCCTCATTTTGTTCATAGTCTGACTATTGTTATGAATTTTTATGTCATGTATCTGCTTGCTGTGGGGATATGCTATTCTAATCAACTCCTTATTTTAGTTTATCTTGGTAAGGGACATTGTCAACATCAAAATTTGAAGAAATATGCTTTTATATTGTTTACTCAGCTCTAAACTTGAAAAAATTGTGGAATTTTAGGTGGCTATGATATGGAGGAAAAAGCTGCACGAGCGTATGATCAAGCTGCACTAAAATATTGGGGTCCTTCAACTCACATTAATTTTCCAGTACGTGTAATTACCTTAGTTAAGTCATTACATCTAATGACTTAAGCTAACAGGTCACAACAATTTTCTTGGCTCCTTTATACAGTTGGAAAACTATCAAAAAGAGCTTGATGAAATGAAGAATATGACTAGGCAAGAATATGTTGCACACTTGAGAAGGTGAGTTTTGTTACTCCTCATAATTTAGTCTTGTATATTCTTATATCGAGATGCTGGTTCCCTGGAAACAATCTCTCTAGCTTTATGAAGTAGTGGGAAGGTCTACGAATGTTGCGTACACTCTACCCCTAGATTCTACTTTTGATAGTCGTATGTTGAATTCTGTTGTGTTCTTATCATTGTATTATTATGCAGGAAAAGTAGTGGATTCTCAAGAGGTGCTTCAATTTACAGAGGAGTGACAAGGTATACTTAAAATTTCATATGAAAAAATATTGTCTTAAGCAACATATGTACGCAACCTTACTCCTATCTCGTATTGCAGGCACCATCAACATGGAAGATGGCAGGCTAGAATTGGAAGAGTTGCAGGAAACAAAGATCTTTATCTTGGCACTTTCAGTAAATCCTTGCAAAACTCTTTTACATTGATTTATTCTTTTAAACATGATTATTTAGATAATTTCATTAAAGGTTACTAGTAATAAGAGTGTCTTTTCTTTTTGTTACCATTCAGTATCTTTTTTTGCCACTACAAGCAATGCTTGTCAAAGGCTGACTATATACTCTTACTTTACTGGTGTATTTCTCATACTTGGTGGGACTGAAAAACTTTTTCAAAAGCTGTTTTCTTACTTATGATCACATAATAAAGAGAAAAAGTAAAGTTCTTTCTCAGTATATTGACATAATTTGTGTTTGTTCTAAGAGTCATTTTGAGGGTTCTCGGGGAGACAGTCTCTCTATCTCAATGAGGTAGTGGTAAGGTCTGCGTACATTTTTCCTTCCCCAGACCTCACTTGTGGGATTTCACTGGGTATGTTGTTGATATTTGTTCTAATAGTCATTTTTTAATATTTTTAGGCACGCAAGAAGAAGCTGCTGAGGCTTATGATGTTGCTGCAATCAAATTCAGAGGTGTAAATGCTGTCACAAACTTTGACATATCGCGATATGACGTTGAAAAAATCATGGCTAGTAATACTCTGCCTGCTGGTGAATTAGCTAGGAGAACCAAAGAAAGAGAGCCATTAGAGTCAATTGAATACAACAACAACATAGGTGGTGGTGGTGGTGGTCAAAAAATTGAGGAATGTGTTCAAAATGACAACAACAATGGGAATATACCAGACTGGAAAATGGTGTTATATCAAACATCTAATCCTTCTTTTCGAAACCCCACATTCTCTATGGCGTTACAAGATTTGATTGGGGTCGATTCGATGAATAATACGAGTAACCATGCCACAATTCTTGATCATGAACAGAACAAGATTGGTAACCACTTTTCAAATCCTTCATCTTTGGTAACAAGTCTTGGTAGTTCAAGAGAAGCAAGTCCTGATAAAAGTGCCACTGCCACTGCCTCATTAGTCTTTGCAAAGCCTACAAAATTCGTCGTCCCCTCGGTTGCTACTAGTGTCAATGCTTGTATTCCTTCTGCTCAATTGAGGCCAATGCCAGTCTCCATGGCTCACCTACCAGTCTTTGCAGCTTTGAATGATGCATGAGAAAAAAATGCAAACTATTGCTTTTTTTGTTACATGTTGTAACTTTTTTTTTGCATGAACATGAAAAAAGGAAAAGAAATTGGTAGTGGTTGGTTGAAAAGGAAAAGAAAACAAAGGAAGATGTCGGATTTTAGCTAGTATTTTTATATTTTTTTTGTCCTAATTTTGAATCTAAGTGGATGACTTTAGGGTACTAATGGACAGACTAGGTGAGGGGGCCAGTTACCTGTCTGTAACTATGTATTGGAAACTTTTTCAAACTCAAAAAAGAAAAAAATTTCCTTTAGGCATCCTTAGAATTTGCAAGAAATGAAAGTAACTAGTAGTGTGTTCTTTTATTATTTAGTGTGTTATATCTGTTTCGAAGCTTGACTAACATAAATAAGTCTCATCATATACTCAAATAGAAAACTCTGTGATTATCAACGTGTAGTACTTAACCGTTCATCATTTTTATGAAAGATTTCAAGATGACCCCATTTTATTATTAAATCTACTTTTTCTTTCCTTTGTGGATTCTTGATCAAGTACAAAATTACTCATGTTTCTCAATAATGCAAAAGTAAAAAAAAATAATAATAAAGATGGTATATCCTTTGACCAAATTATGGCATTCTCATATTGATAACACCATCATTCCTTTATCTTTTTCTTTTCTTTCTCTTTGAGCTAAAGGCAACAAACATTCCCTCTTATATTTCAAAAAGTATTGGAAAGAGGGAGATTCTTGGATAGAATTTTTTTTAAAAAAAAGATTTATAGGTCATAATTAGTTACAACTTTGTCTCCTTTTTAATGAACCATAGCTTAGTTTAAAAAATCACTTTAGCTTTTGATAGTGTGGTACCTAAAAGCAAATTCATGTCTTGATGAGTTGATGTGGCACTAATTAACCTATTGATTTTTTAATAATTGATCTTAGTTAATTATTTCTACTCACACGTGTGAATGTGCCTTTTTGACCTAAAATTACTATTTGAGAAGGTTTTACTAATGGTAATTTTTGCATTATTAGAGACAGAGAGGAAATAATGCCAGGAAAACAGGAATTTGTACCAAATAAAGTTAATTTTGTTATTCAATACTCCATCTGCTACAAAATAAGTTTCGATTTATTAAGCTACTTCTATTTATTAAATATTTCTTGATAATTGAGCAACATCAATAACAATAACATATCCACAAGTGCCACAAGTGGCGACTGAAGAGGGTAAAATATACACAGACTTTATTACTATCTCATACAGATAGAGAGGCTGTTTCCAAAAAATCTGTCTAAAAAATCAAGCGTCATAAATATAAAATACTAGATATGGGAAAAAAAGGGAAAAGAAAAAAAGAAAAAAAAGGAACAACTAATACTGAAAAACAAATGATAGTATGTAAATATGATAAAAGTAACAAATAAAAGATGAATAATGACCACACAGAATATAACCTACCATATCAGAAGGTCATACATCAACCTACTCTCACTAGCCTATTAGCCTTCTACCCTAATACGTGACTTTCACTCATTTTTATCTAAAGTTATGTTCTCTGTGAGATGAAGTTTCATCATATCTTGTCTGATCACTTTTCCCAATGCTATTATGATTGAGCACTATTATGAAATAATTCTTTAATACAAGGTATAACTATAACAACTAGAGTAGAGTATTATTTATTATCTTGAATTTACATAGCAGCAATTATTTTGATTTCTTATTATTATTAAAACGACACTTATTTTGTAACAAGAGTAACAAGAAGTGACTAATTATATGAGTAAATGAGGACATTAATGGCTTGTTGGTTCATAGTAAGTGGATGTTTCACTAATAAATGTTTCAAATTAGGACAAAGTTAGATACTGCATGAACAGTAGAAAAATGGTCCAAAAGTTAAAGAGTGGACCCAAAATGAAATTACAAGGTGGGTAGTGCCCTCATATTGTACTGATCTTCATAATCATGATTTTATTGTTCTATCCTTATCAATAACTTCATTAGCTGGCCATAATTGCGTATAAACTATTAAAGTAGGGTATTAATCAAGTGGCCACAATAACTAATTTATAAATCACGTCTTTTATAATCAAGTATAGTGCGTCTACGGGTTAAAAATAAAAATAAATTGAAACTGTTGAAGTAAGTCTTAGGCCTAATTCACATCCCAAAAGCTAGCTCAAAGGGAGGAGGATTGCCTAAGTCTGCTCTGATACCATGTTGAAGTAGGTCTTAGGCCTAAC
>JAABOM020000084.1:24407054-24435865 GCA_011800125.2 Solanum clarkiae | reverse complement strand
GACCAAGTATAAAGGCAAATTAGGTCATTCCGCCTATGAAAAATACTATAAATTATATATATATATATATATATATATATATATATATATATATATTAATATGATTAAAGAATATTATAAAATGTTGGTGATAATTTTAAAGGGGGAGAATATATAAGCATCAATATAGACAAAAGGTAAAACCTTAGGCCTAGCCCTAAACACACATACAAATAACAATATATTGACTCTCATTGCTTGAAAAATAATCTTGCTACTTAGAAGTTAGCAAATGTAAAGGTTCTAATAAAGCTTCATAACAATAATTTGAGTAATTATATTTCGTAATTATAGTTATAGCAGCGTTTATATAATTCGTGTAGCATTTGTATAAGTTTGTATAATTCGCTATACAATTCATAATTTTTCTATAGCAATTGTATATTTCTCTATATAATTCGTGCACAATATTTGTATAATTCACTATACAATTCTTAACGTTTGTATATTTCGCTATACAATTTGATTCACTCACAACTTTTATATAATCACGCACAGGGTCTGCATAAATCGCGCGAAATTATACAAAATTCAAACGATAATTACTGCTACATGTTACCGCAAACTGTAATTAATTCAAATTATAACTATATTAACTAGTTAACTAGTATGTGTTTATTTATCCACATAATTTTTCCTTTTTTTAAGTGGTAAAAGTTTGGAGAGAAGGGGGTGGGTCCAACTTTTCATAAACAATATTGATGACAAAGCTTCTTTTGGAGATTAATGATGTTAAATTATGTTAACATAGAAAAGGGATTAAAGTAAAGCATGAAGTGAATATCTTAATCTGGAAATTGATTATGTTTAAAGTTAAAGAATCTGATTAGGCACATATAATTAGTTAGCTTTATTAGAGATTCCTCTCTTTGAGGTATCAAAATCCATCATTGCTAATTGGGCAGGACCACAATCTTTGTGAGAACTCAAAAATAAAGGCCCACTCCCCAAAAATAAAGCCCATTATAAACCGCATGCGGTTTGTCTATTGCATTTTCGAGTTTTTACATGGTTTTAATTATGATGTTTTAATCACTAAAAATAATATTAACAAAATTAAACTTAAAATAACAATATTAAACATTAAAATAAAAAGAGACGAAAGTGTAGAACTTTGGCTCAGCACATAATCATCTTCGATGTTTCATTTGGACACCCGAACTAAATCATGTTTTAATGTAACTCGTCAACTCTTAATAAAATGTTTCAGTTAGATAGTTTTAATTCAATTTTTAAAAATATTTTTGTGCATATTTTCATTCGTCTATTAACCACATATAATAGACGCTCGAACTAAGTCAAGTTTCAGTAATACTCCTCAAAGTGTTTCAACTAGACAGTTTTAAAAACACTTTTGTGCATGTTTTCACTTATCTATTTCACCACATAAAATATGTTACCTCTTCTAATTATACGTAATAACTTCAAATAAAAAATGTTTCGGGTTTTTAATATTATTAAGGACAATGTATAAAATCAAAGAAAATAACATATTGATGTTAACTAAATTATTTAATAGATGAACGAGAACATAAGCAAAAATATATTAAATATGGAACAAAAATGTTTAATTAGAATATTTTTTTAGGAACAGCTTACATATTAGAATGAAATCAGACTTAGTTCGAACTTTCAAATCAAATATCATGACAAGTTTAAGGAATTGATTATATATTAAATATAAAACTTTATTCTTTCTTATTTTTTCTTTTTAGGTGCGGACAATACGAGTTTTTATGTAGAGTCATATTTAGAATTTCGAGAGAATACTTAAATTTTAATAATTGAATTCATTAAACTTTTAAAATATAACACTAATATATATGAACTAGAACGAAGAACATGGATCAATATTATTAAATTTCTTCATTCTTAAATATAATACTGTGCACCTAAATCACTTATTTATAGCGTTATTTAAAGCTTCCATTTATAACCAAAACTCCATCTCGAGTAACATTTTATGAAATTTTTGTTTGCATAACGTTATTTACATTTTAAAAAAAATACAATTTGGGGAATATATGTATATTATAAGTAGATTTCCCATATTACCCCTCAATCTCATCTCTCAGGTAGCTGGGGATACCCAAGAGGAATGATTTAGTGTGAGTGCCCACACTGCTAGGTTTGGTGTGCCGTTTCAATCATCTTTCTTCTAATATATCATCATCATCTTTGTCTTTGAAACATTTCAAGCATAAGTTTGCATAAATTTGTAAATTAAGAAACTTGTAATAATTTGTCCATACAGTACAGTATTTTTCTTTTTTGAATTTCCAAAGAATTTTCATTTGGAGTTTTATTTTGCTTTTTTTTTTTTTAAACTTTGGAGTTTTTATTTTATAAGTATATTAGATCAAATGTTCAATCTGTCTAACTTTTATATAGTTTTAGTATCATTATTTATTTTCTTATAATTTGTTTATTATGTAATATTTGTTTACTTTTCAACGCTATAAATGACACATCAATTAGAAAAAAAAGTTGAAAATGTCTAGATAAGTTTTCTCGTAGATTATTTGGCTACATTTTTAGTCCAAATAAGTTTAATTTTGAAATAATCCTAATTGAACGGATTAAAATAAACTAAATTTATAAATAGATAGATTATTAGCTCATTCAAATTTAAATAATTTGGACGAATCGTATTATTGTATATTAATTTTACCACCCATAATGACATTAATATCTAGAAAGTCCAAAAAAATTAATCAACTGCCGTAAATATTTAGTTATGAACTTATTTATTATATTGTATACTAATTTTCGATCGCTATAAAGATTTATAAACTTCAAATTCTACGTTGATATCCTTTTGAATATCCTAGTCCAACTCCTATAGCCCTATAAATATAATAGATCCAGTAATTCAAGTATTCACATGCATTTTATTTTGAATAATTAGTACCTATCACGTTATAATAACGAATGTCACACCAAATTGTTGATATTCAACTATATTATTTATTGCCGTGAAGGAATTAAAAACTTTCTTGAATAATATATGCTGCTTTGTAAAAAAAAATTAGGCTGATTCTTAACCATGATCCAACTACGTACGTAATATGAGTTTAAAGGATGATTAATGGGTTAATCACCCATTAAAATGTAACACACTACAAAATAGCTTAAAGGTAAGACAAGACATTAACGAATTATCCCTAAGTAGATATAGAGCCAATTAGTACAAGTTAAATTAATTCAACTTTATAAGAGGCAACGGGAAATTGCTTTTACTTCATCATAATACAAATCAATTACGAAGTGCTAGAAATTTATATTTATTTGTATGATTGAGAAATCAGCCGGTTGTGTGTCGTACTGTATCGTATCGTACTGTATTTTTTTAGCGAATACAATATTTGTATATATTGTATTGCTATCTGTCGTTACACGATGTCATATATCAATAATTTGAATAATAAACCTACAAGAAAATGTGAGGTATGTGGTATAAACCTATAAGAAATTGTGAGGTATGTGGTACGTATAATGAAAATATAGAGTGAATGATAAAATAGAATTATTAAATAATAAATAAAGTAAAAAAAGAAAAAAAATATTAAAATAATGACGCAGCCACACCAAATCGAACGTTAGACAACATGGGCCTTTTCGTCGTCACCTAACGATGGATTTAAGAAATACAATACAATGAGATTTAAGTAACAATAAAAAAAATATTGTATTTAAACTAACAATACAATACAACGGATACCAACCATCCAAACAAGGGGTTAGAAAAATCATATCTTTTGAAACTCAACGATCTTCTCTATTTAAAATTAGACTTATTTTGTTGAAAGAGTTCAAGCTTGTGACTCATTCCTCAACCCACTTGGACTAAGCTCCACGAGCCGAAGATATAATGTATATTATTCATTTATTAATTTGATGTGTGTATATATATTTCAAATATGAAATAACTTTCTATTTATGAATCAATAATCAAGAATTAGCTCCAATTATGGATCAAGACCTTGGGGTTGGGTGGAGGGTGTGTGTGTGTGGGGGGGGGGACATAATATAATCTTGAATTATTTCCAGCAAGATTACAGCCTTAATAGAGTATTGACCAATTAACACATGGTTTGACCATGTTTTAAGGTTGGGAGATTAGGTAAGTACATGAAAGAAAAACTTAAGTAAAGAAAGAAAGAGTATATATATAAAGAGACAATGAGGTAAAATTATAGGGATTAGATTCCCTAATTCCTTTGTTATGTTATATGAGGACCCAATGGGGAAGAAATTATTTCTTAAAACAAATTATATAATTTAAGAAAAAGATGGGACTGACATATGAATATTAAAAAAAACAAATAGAAAATGAATGAAAAGCAGAAGGGTATTATTATTCAATACAAGTATACTTGTGAACAGCAGCACTATCTTTTCAATTGTACAAATCTTATAACTCACACTTTACTCTCTATCCATCAATCAAAGCAACTTCTATATATACCATCTTTACCATATACCATCTTTACCATACTACTTGGGGCCCCATTCCCTTTTTTTCCTTTCAATTTTTAATTTTTAGAAATTCAATATCGTACACCTTTACGACGTTCTTTTCTTTTTAGTTCATCCTAAAAAGATGTTATCTTTAAGGTCTCTAGAAACTCAATGCAACATATTGAGTCAGGATTGGACTGAATGGTATTGACACTTTAAGTCAGGTCAAAGTGGTTGATGATGTTCAAATCGCTGCTATATATATTGTAGCAAACTGAAGAACTTACATGTGTCTTGACAGATGCCGATTGAGGCGAGATGGATTGCTTAAAAAATAACATGTGTAGTATCGTCAAGACATTTAAGGCACGACTAGCTTAATTGAAAATGATTTGTGTGGTGTGCATTGTATCCTCTCACCTTATTCGATTAAGAGATTTCACAAGAGAATTGTAATAGTAGGGAGAGTTCGTAGATCATACCTCTTAGGAATTTTGTTGAATTTAAGATAATTGAAATATTGTAATATATTTAATGTTTTGACTTTGGTATATTTTGTGGATCCTTTTGATGGATTAAATTTGATGTTTTAATCGTTATTCAGTATGTTATTGTTGTTGTAGCTCATTTAGAGTTGATTTGGTAATAACTAATGTTGATTTATAGTTATATACTAAAACAGACTAGAAAAGAAAGTAAGACAAATAAATTAAATGAAGAAAATTTATACTACATGAATTCTTTTTATATATTAATTATAGATCTAAAGTTCGAGCTGTAAAAATAAAATTATTTTTAATAGATATGTTGTTTCACTACTTATAATGGGACTTCTTGGCATAAATTCATATTAATTGGATTTCAAAAATGTAACGCTCATGGAATGAGAAACCAAAAAGAAAAATTTCCTTTATTCTATTTTTTGTAATATTATTATTTGAGAAAGAGTCAAATAACTCCTCAGTAAGATTTTATAAGCTTATTACATGAAATGCTGTTTTATGTTGTTTTAATATGCAAAGGATTATTTCACAAATTTAAGAAATCAATATCCAAATTCATGTCAAGATTAGATAATTGACTGCTCATGTCAAGATTAGAAAAAGTTATAAAATAATACTTCCTCGTTCCAAAATAATTATAACTTTTTAATTTTTATATTTAACTTAGTTTTTAAATTAAATTCAATATTTTAAACTTAAATTTAGATAATCATATTCTAAGTTCATCTTTTTTTCATACCAAGATAATGGAAAATACAATTTTAAATATTAAACAAAATTCATAGTATTTAAATTTTGAGAAACAAAATACCCTCTATGGGTTTTTTAAAAGCAGTATCTATATCTTTATAAGGTGGTGATCAGGTCTGCGTACATTTTATCTTTCCCAAACCTCACTTGTAGAATTTCACCGAGTATATTATTATTATTATTGTAAAATACCCTCTATTTATGTGAAACCGCTCTACTTTGACGATTTACAATCAAAAACAAATCTTAGACATTTACGTGGTTCCAAATCATGAGTGCCCCTACCTTAATTCAAGATCTTTTCCTGTAGGGAATATCACATTGTTATTTACATATCTGTGTTACAAGCATCAAAGCAGGGGTAGTACAGCAGTTTCCATCATCAATCAAAATTGAGAAGTGATTTGGTGGGCCATTACATGCATAGTACACAGTAGAAAATGAACAGTACAACTCATGGACTTTTGATGGACCACAGAAGCACAAGATTATTTCTGAAAGAGGAGAAAAATTGTTAGGTTAGTTGGCACTCACAGAAAATAAAATGAGTGTGTAACAGCAAAGAGAGGTCTGTTACAACAGTTGGCAAAATGTGTCAGTTAAAAATTAGGAAATAAAGGGAAAGTTATGTCAAACTTGGCCTTCAAGAGAAGCACAAGAACCTCTCCAATATGTAGGAGTATGTGAAATCATTTAAAAGGGCATCTCAATGCACTAAAATTTCCTCATTTCATCGATGTTGGACTCAGCAATCTACTTCACGCCTTAGAGTGTATTTATAATGTGTCGACAATTTGATTCAATATTGATAAATCATAAATCGAGATAGGTATTGCTTTGATATCAATTTAAAAAAAAGGTAAGTTTTGAGTCTAATTCAATCGCAAAAGCTAAACCAAGGAAAAGAGGACTACCCAACTCATATGAAAAGTTCAAGATTACCTCAGTCCGCCAATGAGACTCAATATATAGATTGTTTCTACGGTTTTAATCTGTAATATCTTGATTATATAATAACAACTTTACCAATTTTATTAATTTAGCATGTGAAATTATTTATTAATTGAAAATAATGAAAAGCATAATGTATAGGAATGAGTGTATGTTATACATTATTTTAAAGGAAAGGAAATTACAAGGAGTAAAGTATGGGGAAAAAAGGGGGAAGGATTAGGTTCTGTAATAATTTAAGCAACCATTTCTGTAAGAGCAGTTGGCAGTAGTTAGTATGTCTTTAAAAATGATAGATGTCACCATTTTGCTTGGGCAGGTAAAAGACCTTTTACTATCTTATTGTTCTCTCTCTTTCTAAATATAATTTGATCTATTAAGTATAAAGTTTGCTTCTTTACTAGTTCTTGAAAGCACCCTAATTGGTGAATTTAAGTGGTGTAAAAGGGATACTATCAATAACCCAATTTAGGCTACTGTATGCTATATAATTGGGGTTAGGAATTAGTGTTTTTTATTGGCATTTTTAGCTAACATATTTCAGAATATCTGAAAAGTCTTGTGGGAGTCTATTCTATTTCTTGATACTTGTGGGGCTTTGAGTTGTTTTTGATTCTAAGCTTCTGTTGAGACAATTGGTATATTTCCTAAACAAGAACCTCTTTTTTCTTTCTTGAACACCCCCATTCTCATCCCCATATTGAATTTGCTGGAAGATAAAAAGAATAGTGTCAAGCTTGTAACTTTTTTTTTTTTTTGCTGTTTTTAATAGTAAACAAAAGGAATCTGCTTTCCTTTCATTAAGTGTGAGCTGTTATTTCACCAATGCTTTTCACTTGTTCATTTGTCTACTTTATGCTCTGAAAGTTTCATACTTTCTTGTCTATGGGAATTAAGTACTTTTTTCCCTCTTATTAGACTAGGCTTGATCCTAGGGTTCTTGATTTTATGCCTGCTACTTTGGATTTTTAATTTTTTTTTTACCTTTGTTGTTTGTCTATAGGATGCTGCATTGAGAGATTTCTTTTGCTTTAAAGCTGCCAAGTTATTTTGTTCCTTGTTGAGTCTTGCAAGATATTACCAGTTCTTTTTGGTCAAACCCCACTTTACCTTTTCTTTTTTATTTTCTTGCACAGAGTTCCTTTCTGTCAAATAGCAATCAAGCTCTTAGCTTTGGTTAAAAACACTGCATTGGTGTTGTTACCTTTTTGAAGGTGCACGAATTGAGTTCAGAACAGAATTTGTGGATCCTCTCCTTCTCTGTCTTTGTATTTTCTTGAAAATGGGTACTAAGGAAACTGGTTCCTTCAATTGCCCTTCTACTGGGATGAATAGAGCAGATTCAATGCAAAATGTTGACCCTTTTAGTGGTTCTGGATGGGATCCACTTCTTTCACTGAATCAGAAGGGGGGATTTAAAGGATCTTCAGTTGTTGGTCACAATGAGTTTGTCAATTTGCCTTATCAATCATCTCACTTTGCTGCTCACTATCCTTCTGATTCAAATCTAGCTGAAATGGTCCCAAAGATTCCAGCTTTTGGAAATGAAAGTTACTCAGAATTGGTCAATACTTTTCCTTTACAAGAACAGCTCAGAGGGACAAATTGTTTTGCTAACTATGTTAAGAACAGAGGGATTCCCACTGAAGGAGAGTGCCAAATTTCTGGTGAAGGTGCTGTGGAAGCTTCACCTAATGGCAAGAGGAAAATATCAGAAAATCATTCTTTATCCAATGCCAACAAGGTATATTGCCATCTCTTTTAAGTCTTCATGTTAAAAGATAGCAGACATGTTGTCCTTCGGTTTCTGTTACTATCTATTGATTCCTTGTACCTAATTATCATATTGTTTTGTTTTTGTTTCTGTGCTGTTACTAGATATGTTGTTTTTGTTATTAGACTATTGTCGGTCTACCGGAAACAGCCTCTCTACCTCTGAGGTAGGGGTAAGGTCTGCGTACATAGGGATTACCCTGGTTATTGTTGCTGTTGTTAAAGTCTTTTTGTTTATTGGCATTGCTGCTAGGAAAAGTCCATTTAGTTTTTGTACTTTCTTCAATGTAGAATGTTGAAGGAGAGCTACAGAAGGCTCCATCAAGGGATAGTTCAGACTGTTCAAAAGAACAAGAGAGTGGAAAAAGACACAAAATAGACCAAAATGTTAGCTCTAATTTAAGGAACAAGCAAGCAGGGAAACAAGTTAAGGATGACTCTGATGGCAGGGAACCTCCGAAGGAAAATTACGTTCATGTTAGGGCTAAAAGAGGGCAAGCCACAAACAGCCACAGCCTTGCTGAAAGGGTAACCAAAAAGATAATGTTGCAATCAATTTAAGTTGTTTATCTTTTCTTGACATATTGAATGAATCTTAAAAGTCTTTCTGGCTGGTAGGTGAGGAGAGAAAGAATCAGTGAGAGGATGAGATTGCTTCAAGAACTAGTTCCAGGCTGCAATAAGGTAGTTACTAGCTTTATTGTTGCTTAATTATTTTGGTTATTTGTGAATTATGGTTAAAATTAATAATTTTGTTTCAACAGATAACTGGAAAAGCTGTGATGCTTGATGAGATTATCAACTACGTGCAATCGCTGCAACAGCAAGTTGAGGTATATATCCTTTGTTAGTACAATGCCGAAATTTTGTACTTTCTGTGCCTGATCAGACCAAATCTTGATTTACTATTGAGACTCAATTTAGATAGACATAACTAAATCATATAGGATTAATCCAATGGTGCTCCTTTTAACTTATTTTGCTAGCGTGAGCTTTTTCCTTCTAATGAAGAATCTTGCCAGATCCTGGTTTTTTATTTTTTGAATTATAAGCTTGTCCTAGATGATAAACGTAAGGGGGATCCAGTCATAAAATGTTCGTGAAAAATGAGTATTAGTTTGAATTGAGGATATGTTCATTGTCCCGGTCTGACACAGGGAAAAAGTATTCTTTTTGATTATCCTGTGTTATAATAAGTGCTCCATGCTTTAAAGAACTGATTAAACTAATACCAACTTGATCTGATTTGATGTTGCAGTTCCTGTCAATGAAACTTGCTACTGTAAATCCAGAACTGAACTTTGATATTGATCGTATTTTATCAAAAGAGGTAAGTCTGAGTATAGTGTCTATGATCATCTGTATGTAATATTTCACTATGAAGTTGAAAATTCATCTGCCTTACACTTAAATGTAGATGCTTCATCAGCAAACGAGCAATGCAGCACTTCTTGGTCTTGGTCCAGGTCTAAGCTCCTCTCTTCCTTTTCCTGGAATTTCACATGGAAGTTTTACTGGTATCCCCGCAACGACACCACCCTTTCATCCCTTGCCTCAGGTATAACCAACGTGTTCTCATAGGAGTAAAAACTGATCTGTTATGATGTTTAGACCAAGCAAATAAATGCAAGACCTGAGCCAGCATATACACTGTTATTGCTAAACCATAGTTAAATGATATGAAAATTTTTGTTTTACATGTGACTTAGCAAGCATGCATTTCTAACTTGATTTCAGTTGGCATCTATTCCTTCTAAATTCAAATGTGCACAAATAAGCATTTAAACTTGTATGAAGTAGAACCCTTAGGGGTTGGCCTGATTGAGCCTTGGGGTTTGCTCCGTTTCAAGGTCTCAAGTTCGAAATCCACTGCATATCCTATTTTCACATTTTCCTCATCTTCAAAGAAATGATAAAAATTAAAACCTACTTTTATTCATGCAGAATGTATGGGATAATGAGCTCCAAAACCTTCTTCAAATGGGATTTGATTCAACTTCATCTATGAACAATATGGGACCAACTGGTAATGCCCCTTAACTACACAGGCTTTTCATTTTAAAGGACAATTTCGATCTCTTGTTTTTTCCTAAGTATAAAACTCATTTCGTGTAAGCAGGACGATCAAAGTTGGATCCGTAGATTCTTTTTCGAACAGATGTTTGTGTTGTTTTACTATGTCAAGAAGATTCAATTGACTGCAAAATCTGTTTTGCATACTTGGACAGAAGATATAGCAAAAATTTACCTTACTTTTTTCTGGAGTTGTATAGGATATTAGCTCCTAACTCATTTTGTGTTCTTCGAGTTTTAGCTGAAGAGATTATTTTAGATTGGTAAGAAATGACTGTACATTGAAAACAAGAACATCATTTGGGGTAACATGTCTTGTTTCAATTATGTTTGTGCAAGTGTAAGAATTTGTTTTTAAGCTTTATGAGGATGTTTGAGAGAAAAAAAAAACCTTGGTAATTTTCTTGTAAAGTCTTGTGATATCAGAAATGATGATCAGTATAGTAGTGTTTTCTTTTTTCTCTTCACTCATCATCAATTTCTTCTTTCTTTTCCTTGTGTGACGACAATTTTGAATCGTAGGCATACTTTTAACAGTAGTCTGGTTCACAATCAGGGGTGGAGTCACTGTGTACGTTATAAGTTTGGCCAAACTCAGTAACTTTGGTTCAAATTTTGTATTAATGTTAAAAATCCGTTGAATAAGTAAAAAAATTTTATTTGTATCCCAATATATAGCGTAAAAAAGATCAGTAGCTTGAACTCTTAATATTCAAATTCTGCTAATTTTACAGCTTTAATTTTCCTCCTGCAGCCTTACTGAATATTAATTTGACATGAAAACAAAATTACCAGTAGTAGTTGATATATTACGCCAAAGTTCAAACTTTGATTTCTTGATAGTTGTGAAAATTACTTTCTCTGTGCAATTTTACTTGGCCCCTGTTGACTTGGTACAGAAATTAAGAAGTAAGAAATAATGGGATAATTTTACCAAGGTATTCTTTGAATATAATAAATATTATGTCTTGAAAAATGTAATAGGAAAATAATTATAATTAATGATAAGGATAAATCATGAATTAAGTGTAGAATTATCTCTTGATTTCACAAATGGAAATTAATTATTGGACATCCCAAAATAGTATAGAGACCAAGTAAAGATGGACAGAGGAAGTACATAAATAAGTCACACGTTTAGAAATATTTCTATAAATAGAATTGTCGTATAAATTGTTGGTGTCAAACATTTTGAAGTACTCTCCAACGAAAATAGTGTCATCTAAATTCTATAATAGAAATATTAGATTATAGGGAAGTTCATTTCCCTATTTTCTTTGTTTGATGAAAACCTTTACTGTCCCATCTTACTATTTCCCCAATTTTAATACTAGTTGATTTATTTATAGCATGAGATCTGAAGAGTAATGGAAAGATAAGTAGGCTGAAGTTTTCCTCATGAGGTAAAGGAGGTCAAAAATTCAGATCATTCACTTTAGGTCATTAATTTGGGAAAGTGATCAGATAAGATATGGTGAAACTTTATCTCACCGAGGACATGACCTTAGACAAAAAGGAATGAAATTTGCGTATTACGGTAGCAGGTTAATAGGTTAGTAAGGATAGAATGATATCTGGCCTTATGATATATTAGGTTAATAGGAGTAGTCGGTTTTATCCTGTGTTGCCAGTATTCGTCTTATATTTGCTACTTTTTTATTATTTTTTTACTGTTATTTTATTTATTGCTTATGGGCTTGATTTTTGAGACGAGGGTTTCTCCGAAACAGTCTCTTTATCTCATGAGGTAATAATAAGATCTACGTATATTCTTATCTTTCCCAGATCCCACTTGTGGAATTTCACAGATATGTCGTTGTTGCCCTCTTAAGTCTCAACTCTTTAATTATTGTTCTGTAGAACATCTTGGGCCTGCAATGTAAACTAATGTTCACAACATTGTGGAAATAAGAGTCTTTTACAAAGACCATGAGCAACATGGGCTTTTCAATATAAAGTTTAGCCCAACAGAAATTGGTGGACCAGAGAAGATGGACTTAGTTTCCTGAAAATATTTCTGAGAGTTAACAAACTAATTAGGCCCGTTTGCTGCCATGAGTTTTTACATATTGAAACTAAATAGAAAGTACCAAAAGCTCGAGTTAATATCTTACATGTTCACTCAACTAAAAGATTATTTGGATAGATTTTTTTTAATTCACTTAAAAGCTAAAAGTAGATACCTATTTGCTTTTGGCTTTTGGCCTTTTTTTTTCTTCCTACTTTTTAAGGCTAAACTAAGGTGCTTAAAATCATTTTATATCTTTGCCAAACATCTCTAAAAATTAAAAAGTGTATAAAAGTCAAAGCACCTAAAATTAAGCAAATCCAAGCACCTACTAACAATTGTTTTCATAGAAAGTAACTCAACTTTTTTTTATAACCAAAATCACTAAACTAAGATTTTTTCTCACGGAAAGTCACTCAACTTTCTTTATAATCAAACTCATTCAACTACGATTTTTTCTTACAAAAAGTCACTCAACTATGAATATTTTATTTACAAAATCATTCAACTATTGATATTTACTGAGAAAGTCACTTAACCAACTTAAATAATTTTTTCATTAAATGTTGTTGAAAGATATCACCTAAACTTAAAGATAAGTTTTACAGAGTGGTGGTTAGACCATCGTTGTTGTATGGAGTGGAGTGTTGGTCAATTAAAAAGGCACATGTTCAGAAGATGCATGTCGCAGAGATGAGGATGCTGAGATGGATATATGGTCACACCAGGAGTGACAAGATTAGGAATGAGACCATTCGGGAGAAGCTAGAGGTAGCTCCGGTGGTCGAAAAGATGAGGGAAGCGAGACTGTGATGGTTTGGACATGTACAGAGAAGGAGTATTGATGCTCCTATTAGAAGGTGCAAGAGGCTGGTTTTGGAAGATACTCAGAGGGGTAGAGGTAGACCGAAGAAGTACCGGGGGAGGTGATTAGACATGATATGACAAAACTTGATCTCATTGAGGACATGACCTTAGATAGAAAGAAGTGGAGGTCGCAAATTAGAGTAGCAGACCAATGGTAGGGTTAGGTGAATGCATGGCCTTGTGGTATAGTAGGGTTAGGTGGAGGACGTGTTTTTTATCATGTGTTCGCATTATCTGTCGTATCACGTGTTAATTTTATCTTAGTTACGTACTGTCACGTGTTATTCATTATTAGTCACTCTTTTTGTTACCTTCCCTTCCCTTCCCTTTTTGTCATATCTAGTTCTTTCTTGCCTACGGGTTTTGAGATGAGAGTTCCCAGGAAACAACCTCTCTACTTCTATGGTAGTGGTAAGGTCTGCGTACATTCTACCCTCCCCAGACCCCACTTGTAGAATTTTACTGGGTATATTGTTGTTGTATTAAATTTTATTGAAATATAATTTTTAGTTTAAAGATTAACACGGGAGGATTAATGTTACTAATTCTAGATGATTTACTTGATTGTTTTTCTTCCTTTTTTTCTTAAAAAAAATTAAAGAGATTGATCTGAGTCACATGGATAGACTCAGAGACATACAAACTAAGAACTAAAAAAAGAACTCCACACATACATGTCGGGTGGTGTGATCTCCCACACTACATTTTCGAATAATAATACAATATTCAATAGTTTGGTACGTGACATAAAAATAATAATTTTGAACTAAATTTTATCTCATATTTTAATTTAAAATATGAGATAAATGATAAAATTATTTTTTTCATATGAAGAGTCGAGTAAAATCATCTCCAGATATTCTTATTTATTTTATCTTGCCTATCAAATGACTCCTATATATTGCCATTAGAAGCCGGCAAATTACCTCAAACATTAGGCAAATTTAAGGTTATAGAGCCATGCACCATATTTCCTTGTTCCTAGGAAATGTCACATGAGACCAAACAAATCATAATCTTATTTTCACGTTGAATTGTCACACAAGACCAAACAAACTTGATGGAAGTTATTTTTTTTTTCTTAAAAAAAATTATTAGCAGGAAAAAATCAAATTTGCCTATAAGAACAAATAACAATAACATATCCAATAAAATCTCATAAGTAATATATGAAAATTTGCCTATAAAAGCACAAGTTATGATTAAGCTGGGTGAAAAAGAAAAGTCAATTATACGCTGATAACTGACAACATAAAATTAGATCAATAATGATACTAAACTTTTTATAATACAAATTAAAATATGTTAGAAAATGCATGTCAAGTCACGTGTTATTTTTTTTTCCAATCATGCCCTGAAGCTGATCTAGACATTTATTCGATTTCTATACTTTCTCAAAAGATAAGTTCCAAGGTGTGATAAAAGATCAGTAAAATAATCGATCAAAGCTACATTCACGATTAATAATCATTATTGTACTTCCTCCGTTTTAAAAAAAAAAAGACCTAATTTGATTTAATATGAATTTAAGTAAAAAAAAACTTTTTAATTTTATGATCCTAAAATAAAATTATGTTAAACATATTAAAATATTCTTTAATTTTATAACTTTAAACATACCACATAAAAAATTAAAATTAAAATTTTATCGAAAAAAGAAATAAGTATTTTTTTAAAAAATAGATAAAAAAAAGATCATTCTTTTTTAAAATAAAGAAAGTAATAATCTATCTTATTTCAATAAACATCAATACAGCAACCAATTAGAAGAACAATGAAGAATACATAAAATTCTTTTTCTTTTTTTCCCAGCACAGAATAAACATGAAGGTCACAAGTTAAACAGAACAATAATCGATGGTGACATTAATTAGTTCGAGTTAAAATTATTCAATTTGGATTATTCAGTGGAATCCAGAAAGATTTAGCAAAACTGTACATATTTACAGACACACAAAATCAATATTTCCTCTGTATCATATTAACTGTATTTGTGAGGTAACATCCTAACACAAATTTTACACCATACTTTCCACTATTGTCCTTTGTAAAATCATAAATATATAGTGTAATTATTTCCTAGAAAATATAAAAATTCAATAAATGGAAGGACAAATATGGAAAAAGTTTCAAACATTTATCTTGAACTTTGAAAAATTCAACTATTTTGAACCTTGAAAAAAGCTTCAAAAATTTAATTATTTTGAGACGGGGAGTATAATCCTAACAAGTTGTTATGAATTGGCAATTAATGTAGGAAAAATAAATACATACACTCTCTACTCTATAGTATAAAATAAAGGCACGTCACTATTTACGTGTCAAATTCACGGATATCATGGAAGTTTTGTTAACTAATAAAACAAAGAAACAAACAATCACCTAGTTCAACCAGTATTAATAAAGACAAATGGAAAACAAAAAACAAAATAAAGTACTCTAAGAAATAATTATATTTTGAAGAAGTAGTTAACAAGTCACATAAAAGCCAGTAGGTTGTGACACCAAACACCACATAAATATTTGATGTGGCCCATCTTTTTAATATTTATATTAAATGTAGTCATGTTGATATTCATGTTCCACACAACGTACTAGCCAGTGGAATACTAATTAAGACCTTCATCTAATTTATTTTTCATTAATACTCTTAAATATCCTCTAGCTACAAACTCATTAATTACATCATCAACTCTTTTCCCCCTTAATAATTTGTTGTCGTCTTGCCAACATACGGTTCTACTCGCTCGCTTTATTTTTATTTGTCCATTTTAAATTTTAAATACTTTTTGAATAAGAAAAATATTTAAGGATATAACATAAAAGGTTATTTTTTTTATTATTCTTTTAGTAATAAAGAATTTTATAAAATAAATTAAGAACCTCATTAAATAAGTAATAAATATGATGTGTGGGGCGAGAAGCCACAATAATTTTCTTAAATTTAAATATTTCACTAATTTTAAACTATCAAAAAAAATTACAGTATAATCCATTTAATATATGCACTGATGGAGTTAATGATTCATACTTACGTCAATTTCCTCCAAATGTTAGAAATTGAAAAGAAACACGAAAAAAACTTGTATTTATTGTTGATTTTAGAAATTTGGAATCTATTACTTAGTTAACATTTAGCATATTCTTCTAATTTTCCAATTTATCTGTCACAAACCCCAATTCGAAAGTTATTATTTTATGTCTTTTACTCTTCTGAGACATAGATTTGTTTAAGTTTTTAACTAAAATTTACATGTTCAAAGATATAATAAATCATAATAATTATTTATTCAAAACAATTCAAAGACATAAAAAAATTATGATAAAGAAAGTACACTTACCTTTCAAAATTAAAACACTACCCCATGAATTGAATCAAAATGAATAATTGACATTGATAAATTCTTTAGTGGAAATATATATTTGCTCAAGAAAAGAAAATAAATAATCTAAAATAATTATTAGTTTTTACTTTTATCTAATTAGTTAATGAATGTGGTGGAAGAAAATAGTATTAATTAAGATCAATGAATAAATAAAAGTAATTAAATTAAATTACACGTTTAAGTAATATTTTTTTAAAAAGGTTGTGAGAAGAAAACATGAAAAGTAATTGAATTAGCCTTTCTTACAACCTTAATCATGAATTTATAAATATTTTCTACTGTAGCTTGTGACCCTTGCATTGATTAATGGCAGAAAAATTAGGTTAAATAGACGGCCATGTATTAATTTGTAAGCCAAGCTGTAATATTTATACTCCTACCTTACTTTCTATTTGTGCATATTTCTAGCTTTAGGTTAAAGTTTTTATAGTTAAGCTACGGTTAATATAAGACTTTTTGACGTAAATTAAAATTTAATTAAATTTTAGTGTAAGTATCAAATATCATATTGAAAGTTTAAAAAACAATTTTTATAGTTTAAATATTCGTAGAATATATTTCCTTCATTTTGTTTTACAAGATCTTTATATACCAAAATCATGACTAATAAAGTTAATTTAGTAGATAAACTCTTAATAATGATATAATGAAATACGATATAATGAAAAGCTTTTTATCTAAAATAAAAATAAAATACTCGAACAACGTGCGGCATTTAACGTAGTACTACTCATGCAAAGGAAGCTCGCCTACCCATCAATTTTTACCAAAAAAAATAATTATTTGTAATTAGAATTTAAACAACATTAATTAAATTAATTTTTAAAAAAATATAAATATAATAATTACAATGGATGTAGAGAGTAGTCATAAGCAATTTCACTAACGGACACAAAAAGGTTAGAGATAACGCAGGGTTGACTGTATTCCATCCACTCTTTGTCGGTGTTTTTCTTAAATCCCACGAAAGATAAGGTAACATAAAAGACAAATGGATTCTAGAGCCTCACATTCCTTTATTTTATCTCTCTTAGGGGTTCCATTGGAAATTCAAGCCAAATAACTTTTTTTTTTATTCGGTGTTTAGTATTTATATTGAAGTTCGATTATTTTGAATTCGTATCGTGTTCTCTTTGGAAGGAAGCACTTTCTACCAAGGATTTTTCTATACCTAGAGCTTGAACCCAAAATCTCTAATTAAGGAAGGAGCAGCCCCATCCACTTGAATCACACTCTTTGGTAGTGCCAAACAACTTATTTACTTGAATTAGCTTGCACACTTAAATGGCATCCCAGGAATTTATTATACACAGTTTTATCTTTTATTTCTATATTGTTTCATGCTTAAATTTGTGTCTTTTTACTCATTATAAAAAAACTTTACTAGTTACTAAAAACTCTCTTTATACAATACTTAAGAATCTGATCATAAAGATCTATTGTATCAATTTTATTGACATTTTTGTAAAAGACTTGTTTCATACTCAAATCTATAACCTCCTTGTTACAATAACCTTACCAATTGCGCCAAACTCCTTTTCAAACTATACATTAACTATTTCACTAATATTTTGTTATTTCTAACTAGAACAATAGCACACGCTTTCAACTAGAAAAACTAACAGTGCAGATAACTCTGTTCATCAAGACGTGCATGTCAAAAAAACAGATAAAAAAAGTTGAGCATAGCATGAATTTCGGAGGAACAATGTCATAAAGTGGCAGCTCAAAGGACACCATATACTGGTCATTTAGTACTTTGTTTCAAGGATTTAAAGACCACACAAAGAGTCACCAATAAAAAACCTTTTGCATGTTCCGAGGAAATGTACAATCTTTTGGTTACAAGAAAAGAACCAAAGGAGATGAATTATGTTTGAAAAAAGCTGAATCTATACGATTCACCGTGTTTAATGTTTCAAAGACAAATTCTTCTTACAAAAGAATATAGCCCAAAAAAAAAAAAAGAATCCAGAAAATAAAGAAATTACATGACAGAGTGGGAAGGGGTTGCTTAAAATGAACACTATTCACCATTCTTAATGGTTTTCTCTATTCAAAGATGCTGCATATGCTCAACCATCTGCTCCAATGTAACTATGCTTAATCTTGTCAAGTGCAAACAGCTTTAAGGGTTGTAAACGGTCCGCGGAGAGGCGATAAGTGCACTCAACTCTCCATAATTTTCCCTCTTTGCTAGCTTCTTTCTCATTTACATGAATGTACCAAAGGTCAGGTTCAGCATCTAGTTTCCAACTTGACTTTTTTCAGTTGAACTAATATTTATCCCTAAGCTATGAAAGATTTAATCGACCTGCTCACCGATCAAGTCTAGGCCAACGAGCAGGAATGATATACCTTGAAACAGCAAGAAGTAAAAGTGGATTCCCTGAGCTGATAGTAGGCTCCTAACTGAAGCTGTCAACAGCAAGAAAGCTAAAGCCAATTCTTTTGTGTATATTCTGTTGTGTTTCTTCTTTCTTGATGCTTTTTTCTCCTTCTCCTTAATTTCCTCCCTTAGTTCATCCAAATCAGGCACTGAAACACCTCGTTGGTGTTTTGGTTTTCCATCAGCCAACAAGGTAAGATCGCCCTCAGAGGAACGCCCTGATTTCTTGGTAGCTTTCCATTCCTCTGAAGCATTTCGCTGGTGTTTAGGCTTTTCCTCAACCAATGAGGCAAGATCACCCTCCGAAGAACGTCCTGATTTCTTGGTGACTACCCATTCGTATGCACTTCCGAGCTGGAAGAGGCCAGAGACCATGGCATTAAACTTGGTCACGGACATGGTGTTCTCGAATAGAAGGTATGGCACGATGAACGGGAAAGATTTAGGCGCAGGAAGGATATTGAGAAATGACATGGTGGCTGGGATGTAACAGACAACCCATGATGGGAGCGTTGCCTCGGGGATGAACATTGTCATTGGGAGGATTATGCAGAACAAAGTGAATGAATAAAATGGCAATATCAACTTCCTCAAAAGGAAAAAAAGAAATATCAAATTGCCCTTCTTCCAAATGCTTATCTGCAGTAACCAAATTGCAAGCATTATTGCTAGGCAAAACGTCCAAATATGCAAAAACTTAACAAATAGAATTCGAGATCACTTAAATGGAAGCATTTCAATTTTGAATTATTTGTACCTTCGACTTAAGGATGGCAGGTAAACAGAGACGGAACAACTGCATTGGCCCCGAATGCCATCTATGTTGTTGCTTCCTATACGCTTCATATGATTCCGGTAACTCACACTGACACTGAAGTATCAACAAATTCTTCTTTTAGGCTCAAAATAAACTATTACTTCCAATTAAGCAATACTCGAAAATGAAGCTTTTTGCGGTGAATTACCTCTACATCATTGAGAAAGATGAATTTCCACCCATGTAGATGAGCCCGAACAGCAATGTCCATGTCTTCAACCGTCGTCCTCTCCAACCAACCTCCAGATTCTTCCAATGCCTTTATCCTCCATACTCCAGCAGTCCCATTAAAGCCAAAGAAATTCAGAAAAATACCATTCACCTGCTGCTCCACTTCAAAATGAAAAGCCAAATTAATGTGCTGCAATCTTGTAAGCAGATTTTCATCCTTGTTTACAAAAGACCATCTTGCTTGAACCAATCCTATGTCCTCATTATCCTACAATTCAAAATCAAAACAAACAAACCACTCACATTATACACAAAAGTGGTAGCAAATAACAACAACATACCTAGTGGAATCCCATAAGTGGGGTCTGAGCAATATAGAATGTACGCAGACCTTACCACTACCTCATAGAAGTAGAGAGGCTGTTTCCTAAGAACCTTCGTCTCATCAAAAACCCACAAGCAGAATAAACTAGATCATCAGATATGAAGGTAATCGAATACCTTGAAATAAGGGACTGTTCTTTTAAGAAAATCAGGCATAGGCTGGAAATCAGCATCAAAAATGGCAACAAATTCATAGTCTTTGACATAGCTACAATTCATAGCTGACTTAAGATTTCCAGCTTTATAACCCTCTCTGATCACTCTATGCCTGTATATGATATTGGCACCTTCCTTCTGCCATTTACGAACCTCCTCATTGATCAATGTCTGAGTAATTGGGTCATCAGAATCATCAAGAATTTGAATTAACAATCTTGATTTAGGCCACTCCAAACAACACACAGCACCAATGGATTGCTGATAAACCTGATAATAACAACAATTCCCACCGACACAACCCACCGACAACATAAAAATGAGTTCTTGATAGACAATTAAACAAAATATTGGAAAGACAAATAATTTAGTAAAGTTTACCTCTTTTTCATTACACATGGGGATCTGAACTAGTACCATGGGGTAGTAACCACTACCATCACCAGATTCCAGATCCATTGCACCTCGTTTGGCAACTGGTTTAATGTTCTTCATTTTAACCCAAAAACACCCTAAACATAGTACTAATCTGTCCACACTTTGGATGAGAAAGAGGATAATGCAAGCATTAGCTAAAAATTGAAGAGGAGGAGCAAGATACTCAACCCTAATCAAGACCCATTTTGAGTAAAACCAATCAAAAACACTCTTAACAGCCAATGGACTTGCAAATGTGTGAAAATCCAATGAATACAAATACTGTAATTGAAGATCTGGAGCACTAAAGTGCCAGCCTTTGAAATAGGCAGCAATTTCAAACCCTAACAGGATTACCGACAACCAAAGGAACATCTTTATGCAAGTGTAGAACCGGTTTTTGACAGCCGGGTTCTCAGTGGCGCTGTTGTCGGTGGAATCCGTCCTACCGGAAGCGACACGGCGGCGTACGACGGAGGCTAAGCTGAACAATGCTGATGCTATAGAAGTTAAACAACCTGCGGCTTTATGAGCCTTGAGAAGGAGAACCCATGTAAGCTGTTTAGCATTCTTGTTTCTGACTTTTTCACGTTTGTAAGGAGACATTGAAGAAACATCATCGCTTGGTAACAAGAAATCATCTTCCGATGGTCCTTCAAGCTCAACCATAGACCAGTTGTTTGGATTCTCCATTTTCACTACTACTGGAGTACCCCTATGAGTTTCTTTACCCCACCAGCTAAAAGATGGTGCCATTTGAAACATACCCAGATGGGAAAATCACCCTAAAAGTTATCAAGATTGAATCTTTCTCTGTTTTTCAGCTCAAACAAACACAATGCGACCAAACCCAGATGGAAAAACACAAAGGGTCGTTGAATTTTGAACTCAAAAACACTATAATGGACTCATTGCAGAGTCCAGAAGAGAAGAGTAAATTCAAAAAACCAAAAGAGATAAGAACAGAGACAGACAGAGAAACACAAAAATACACACACTCACTCACACAGAGAGAGAGGTTTATAAAGAGAATATGAAAATTTGTAAAACAGTATATTGAATGTAGAGAGAGAGAAACAGAGGACCATATAATAAAAGAATAGGGAGAAGGCTATAATATAATGATATGATTTAGTTGAAGAAAGTATAGCAGTACAAAGGAGAGAGAACAAGAACAACCCTTTGGATTACAGCTTGCAACAACAACAAAAAAAAAAAAAAAAAACTAAAAATTTGAACTAAAAGGAAAAAGAAAAGGCAGTGTTGTTTACGGTAACAGCTCAACACGTCTTTGATTTTTGGAAAATTCAAAATTTCATAAGCGAAATTTGATAGCACGTTGTTCTTTGTTTCAATACCACCCCTCTTTTTTTTATAAGAAAAAAAATATTACCAGAGTGGTTTTTCTTGCTTTTTTTTCACCCTTTCACATGACATTTAAAAAAAAAGATGAAATTTTGTGGGTTATTGTGTTTTTCCACCTACTACCCCTTAATGGGGTTCTCTAATAATAAATCAAGAACAGACACCCCCAGAAAAAAGAATGAAATAACAGATATTATATTCATAATAATGATAACAATAATAATAACATATAATATGATAAAAGATTCTCCGTTTCATCGTGTGAATTTCACTAGATAAGAAATCGTGATTTCAAGATCTGTATTTAATTTAGTCATGGATAAAAAGGGCTTAAGTTAATGATCAAAGTTTTAATTTGGAAATGGCGTGGTGATTAGGAAGATCATAAGATCTGGGAAATAATGATGTGCATTTAAGGTTTTCATTTTTTTTGTTTTTAGCTGTAATAAATTCATAATTTTTGTAGGAATAAAAGAAAAAGGGAAGAAAAAGAAAAAAAGAAAAAAAAATAGAATTTTGTTTTTGTAGTATTATTTGTTTTCTTGTTTTTGGTCAAGTTCCACAGTCCTTGACCGAGAAAACAGCGGGTCATGGCCGTCATCAAAGGGATAATGTCCAAATCACCCCTTTGAATTAGTCCCCTATAATACATGAAATATGTTATTTTTTTAAAAAAAAACTTAATAATTGTAGTGTACGGATTAGCTTGTATGTGGTATTAAGTCACTCTATTGACCATTAGATTAGATATTTTAGAGAATGAAATATATTATTATACTAAACGGTCATTTGTATTAAAAATAAATTATATTGAAAAGTGAAATGAATTATTTTATAATTTAGTTATCTTGATATTATTTTTCAGTAATTTTTTAATCTATCATATTAAATTACATGCATAGCATAGTATACTATAAAATTTAAATAAAAATTATTTATTTTAAAAATATACCCTCCACCTAATTTAAGAAAATAGGGATTTGAGGAACCTCAAGGATATTTTTGTCATTAGCTTATTTCAAGTTCAAAATCTTGATATTACTATCCTACTTTTGATAAAAATAACTTACTTTCGTCTTTCGATGCTAATTTATCTCAAAAATAAGTTATTACAATTCGAAAGTTGAATAATATTACCAAAATATTTATTTCAAGATAAAATAATAACAAACTCAACACTATAACTTAAAAAACTAAAACCCAATATAACTTAAGCACATGAATATATCTTTTTCAGCGTATATAATTTCAAACATAAGCAATAACATATTCATTGGCAGCTCACAATTTGGGAAGGGATTAAATATACGCAGACCTTACCACTACTTCATAAAGATAGAGAGTTTGTTTTTGCAAAATTATCGTCTCAAAAATCAAGCCTCATAAGTAGAATATACTAGATATGAAAAAATGAGAAAAGAAAAGAAAAAATGATTAATAGTGAAAAACGAATAATAATATATAAATACAATAAAAGTAATAAATACAATACGGGTAATGATAACATAGCCCACAGGATATAATTTCGGAACCATGAATTCTTTTTAAATAAAAATAAAATAAAATTAGGAGGACTTGATAGTAATTAGACACCTTTACCTTCGTGTCAATTATATATACTATGAAATAATTAGCGTCATTCACGGTTTGCCAAAAAGACAATGCGCAAACCCAAACTTGCCACTTCAACTATACGAATTTTTTTTTAAAGACGTAAATTATTTTTGGTACGTATAAAAGAATATTATTTGGTGGTGGACCTCCTTCTTTTTTTAAAAAAATAAAATTGAATTGTCTTTTTACAATACTTCCGAAAATAACGAAAGTTTTCTTGAGCAAGTGGAGATACATAAAAAGGCTGCATCAAAATCTTTCCTTTTCTAAAGGTAAAATTATTCAAAAATATGGGGTAACATATTGTTACCTTTAAGAAGCATAGTACTCGTAAAATCATCAAGTGGACTGCCTATGGTTATAGTACTAATATGGTAATATGAGATCATTTCATTTAACCCAAACGAAATTACAAAACTCACATTAATTGGATTTTTAAAAAAAGTTATGAATTTTTTTTAGTAAGATTGTAACATGTAAAGCCAAACTTTTAATAAAAAGGAGGAAAAGGGTAAGTATTCTGCTCAATTTTGTGATTTAGAATAAAATATATACTTCTTATATATATATATATATATATATATATACTTTCATTGTCTAATAAATAGTTTATATGATCCTTTTCATTAAGAATCATATATTTTACTCGATGAAAAACATTAAATTTGATTTTTTTAATTTTAAGAGTATCATGTGATTTTTAAAAACTACCAGACTCATTTTTATGGCCCCTCCATACTTGATCTATATGGAAAAAGAAATATTTTCTCTTTTATTCGGTCTAAAAATAAATTTAAGTTAGACTAAATAAAAGAGAAATTGAGGTTTTTTTTTGTTGTTGTTGTTATTTGATTGGATCTGTTGGGCTGAAAAAATGAATGAGATAATATTTTAAAGTCACGTAATCTTTTAAATTAACAAATTAAATTTGAATATTTTTTTAATTTAATTCGTTAGCAAAAGAGGTAAATATTCATCGTTTGTTAGATAGCGAGAATATGTATATATGTCTTGAGTCTATTCCGGTTGAGACACAAGACTCGAAATCGCAAGGAATTTCAAGCTAGATCTTGACTTATATATCAAAGCATATTTAGATGAAAATTAAAGTGAAAACTTATAAACATAAGCTAACCCAAAAGAATATTCATGAAATTTTAATTCAAATAAAGCTTTTGTGAAAAGAAATAAGTAAAACAAATCTACTAGGACATGGCCCCCAACTACCAACAAAGTCTATAACAACATAAAAGAAAATTAAATACAGAATTCATGGGGTCCTGAAGTGAGGAGGACTCACCAACTGCTAATTCAAGAATGTTGTACTCTAATAGTCACATATCTAAGAATCAACATTAGAATCTACATCATAAAAATATGTAATGCAAAGAAAAGTATGTTTCGATACATAAAATATAACGAGTAGGAAAGGGGCACCAGTATGCTCAAATAAAATAATATATGAGCGAATAATAAAGAAAGTTTCAAACAAAAATTATAACCACAGTAATAAAACCATTGAAAAAAAATAATTGAACATGGCATATATGAGCTAAAATTGGTAGCCTGCGTAATTATTTTCATAAATAACAAATTTCAGAAAAGATCATAATAACTTGAGAGCATATCAGAAAAAAAATGTATAAAATAAAAGAGTTTTTTATAACCGATATATGTCACATGAATTCGTGATTGCCTACTTATGATTGGCAGTTGAAAGGACTGCTCTATACCTTGTTAGGTTATAAAATCATATCATATCTCTGTAGATCCATTGAATTGCCTCGTTGGGCAATAAGAGTTGTCGGACAAAGCGATATACTCAAATCAATGGTGGCACACAGTTATGAAACCTGAATTTTCTAAATTCGTGTCATTTAGATGCTAAATAATTCTCACAAATATGGCATACACACATAATGCTTGATTAGTTGATTTGGTCCACACGAATGACCATTGATTGACGGTTGCTCCTCGGCTGTCGCACCATGCAACACTTCCCCATATATTGTACCATCATTTTTAAAATTTTTGTTGAAGAAAAAGAATTGAAAAAGTTAGTTTTTAACATATTATACATTTGTTTATATCTTTTTCTCCCATCCGTTAACCTTCATCCGAACCCCTTCATATTCTAGTTTTAACCTCTTATGCTTGCATCGAGTGTAATAAAACAATATAAAAACTTATCGCCCTCAATTTTCTTAAGATTAACGATTGTCCCAGCATATGTCTGTTCCAATATATAAAGATATGTTGGAATTTTAGAATATGACTCTTCTGGGTCCCCTCGCAATATTTTTATTGCCTTTTGTTTGCCTCTCCAAGCCTGCATGTACGTCAACGAAATACCATGTTTCCTCTTCACGTCGGGCCGAATGACGCTGGGGGTGTAAATTGTTTTAGTGTCGCTATATTTAGGAAGTAGAATGTTACCAAGCACATCACTACTGCACAGACGTTTTGACTTTAAGTTCTCATTCCCTGAGCAGTTGTGTTCATTGTTGAAAAATCTTAGCTTGAACAAACCTGATTTACCAAGTGAGGAGGACTTAAAGAACCAACAACAATTATCGTCTGCACATTTTAACGTTAAATTGAAAATAACAAACATACAAACCTATTAATACATGCAACCTTCATCAGAACCTTAAAAGAAAAACTAACCTCTACTTCTATGAGGTAGCGGTAAGGTCTGCGTACAATCTATCCTCCCCAGACCCCACTAGTGGGATTATACTGGGTATGTTGTTGTTGTTGTTGTTGTTGTAGTACACGACCTCACAACCTTGATCCTAAATTTTCTCATTAATGCATACCTCTGCATAATCTCCACATCATCAACAACATCAGTGGTAATTACATGTGGTTCTTCAATTTCCTAATCAAAATCCACTAACATTCACTCAACGCTAAACTCATCTCATCTGAGGTTATTGTTTGTGGCAGTACCACTAGACTGACAGGCTAGCGATCCGTTTAATCAAAACTTCTATCTGTGTATGTCACACACAAAAGATATTTCAAAAAAAAATCTGGATGACATCTTTTTTTATGTAAATACACTCTTATCCCCATGTCATTATGGATTTTTATTGATAGTGAATGCATATTCACAACATATTGTATTACCATTTCGACGCATGTCATATCCAATCCTATTTGGAGAAGTAATAACTCTCAACAATCCATCATAATTCGATGACGTGTCATATAACACTCCTTCCATCTTATAATCAACGTAGTTACCTATGTTAATCACCAAGTAAACACCTTATAGAATCTTAAGTAGGTTGGAAGTAGAAATGCAGTACATACAGTACACCATATGTAATACCATGCAAAAAACCAACACTACTTTCCTCAACCACTAAGCACAAAAATACTACGTTCATACCTTTAAAGACACCTATTTTCATACATATCTTCCCATTTTTTAAAATATCGAATAAATGTTGTTCGGATAACCAACATTTATTGTATGAATATTATTAACCAAAATAAATAATGCATAAATAGACATAATTTTCCATATAAAAATCACTTTTTCTCTAAATCCACGCTATACCTTTATCTGCAATATAGAAGTAACCACAAACAAAAAAATTTATAAAGTTCCATAGTATATAAAAATTACAATCAACAAATATCTTTCCTATTCACAACAACCAAAAAACAGTTTAATAAAAGGGTGAAAAACAAAATAAAATTTATTGTAATTCTTACATACCTATTATGTCCCATTTACTATCATGTTTTATCAAAATCGATACATATTTATCGTTATCCATCGAAATGATCTGCATAAATACTTTTGTTTATACTCTTCGATTAGTTTTTTTTCTGACCAACACCTTTGCACCGTAAAAAAAGAGAATTTTTTTTTAGCTATATGGGATTATTAATATATGTGCGTATTGTTTATACTCTCACTGGTTTCCACCAAGGATTAGCTCTTCAATGTGCCATCACAATAACAACAACAACATTACCCCAATGCTTCAAAGGCTTTCGCCCATTGCGGGGTAAAGGGGGGTCGGATGTACGCAGTCTGACCCCTATGTTTAAAAACATAGCGCGACTGTTTCCGAATGACCCATGATGAGCATCGAAAGTTGGATTGACTAACTGCTCTTCAATGTGCCATCAAATCGAATAAATTGATTTGATTGGTTTAGACGAGAGAAATGAAATTTTTTATTATAAAACATAAAAAAACAAAGAGACTACATACTCATACCAAACAAACATCGTTGAGTTGTTCCATTTAGTGGTAACTTGGAGGACATGTACCATTAAAAAAAATTAATATTTTTTATATATTACCGTTTCAAACTCATATTACATCATAATTAATTCACACCATCTGCGCAAAATAATATTATTTTGGTATCCATAATGCCCAAGACCGGTTAGTACCTTTTTTCTTTCTTTTTTTTTTCTTCCCAATATCAATTCACATCATTATTTATTACTATGAAACATCATCTCTTACCTAGTTTGTAATAAAAGTTGCTATATTTATGTAATTAGGAGAATATCGATATGGGTCGTGTAATTTACATAATATATTGTATAGTTTTGTTTTTCATCCTTTCTTAAATTAATAAGTGATAGTTTAAATATGAAATTCACACTTTAGATAATTTAAATATAAAATTACAAAAAATAATTTAAATATATTTTT
>JAABOM020000084.1:24381840-24406954 GCA_011800125.2 Solanum clarkiae | reverse complement strand
AGGGTAAAAATGGAAAAACATGACTAAAATTTGTCTTTGTTTCTTTTTCTTAATATGTGTGAAATGACCAACTAATTTACTTAATATGAAACAGAGGGAGTACTTTCTAGGAAATAAATTATAATAGACATTTATGATTTTATAAAGGGCAATAATGAAAAGTAAGATGTAAATTTTGTCTTTAAATATTTTTCTTAATATATATGCACTACCTCATAAATTCAATTGAAATGGGTCCGATAGAGTATATTTTATCACATCTTCGAATAATATGGCGCGTGAGAAGCACGCTTTGGATGATCTAGGAACATTACAAAAACATATAAATACAAAAAGAACATACAAAAAGCAAAATGAATTAATTAAATTATGTGGTGAAGATGTAATTTTATAACTTTCAACGAAACATCGACACTTTGCGCTCAAATACAAATGTCTAGTGTAATGTTGGAAAAAGAAAAATAAGGGACCAGTAAATTCGTTGATTGAGAGAAAAGAGGATTAATTTAATAAAACAGAGCAGTAATTTAGATTTTTTTTTAAAAGTTAACTTAAATACTACGAGTAGACTGTAGTAATTTAATCAATACAGAGATTAAGAAATATGAGAAGATTTATAATATTCTAAAATTATTTTAAGTTAAAAAAAAAAAACACTCCTTTCATTTTTTTTTTCAATTATCATGTATATCATTTTACAAATAGTTGTTGATAGCTTAAATAATTAAAAAATAATTTTTTTTCAACTTTGCCATTAAACACTTGATATGTTGTTGTTGTTATTGTCTTTAACATTACTTATTCTACAATAAAGAAACACATAAGTAAATAGAATTAACAAGGAATATATTAGTCAAACTATATTTTTAATTAATTTTTTCTTAAAAATTGTGCAAGATTTTATTATTACAACTAAAAAAAAAAAGAGTACATCTTTTTGGACTTCATTGTTAAATAAATAGAATATGACATAATAAAATATTAATAATATCATTAAATATTTTATTATTATATAATGAAATATGTTTTTTTTGGACCAACTATAAAAAAAATTAATAATATAAATAGGAAAGGAGTAATAGGAATATATAAGTTGAAAAAGTTCAATTTTTCAAGACGAATGTTTTCGAAGTTTCCAAGGTTGAGTGGTCATATGACTAAGTACACAAATGTCAACATGATATTGTAAGTATACCATATCAACGCGTTGAAAAGTTAGAAAATAATACTCCCTCCGTTTTATTTTATATGATTTTTTTTATTTGATATAGTATTTAAGAAAAAAATAAAATTTTTAAAATTTGTGGTCTAAAATCATTCTTAGGTATTTGTGTGGTTGAGAATTATTTCATCAAGGGTAAAAAAAGAATTTTAAAATATTTTGTTTCCAATTTGAACAGGTGACATTCTTTTTAGGACGGACCAAAAAGTAAAGGGTGCTACGTAAAATGGAACGGAGAAATAGTAACAAACAAATTGATGAGAAACAATATTTAAAAGGAAAAAAAAAAGAGAAATAGAAAAATATTTTAGCTTATATTACATATTGACCATATAATTACTTCAAAAATATCAAATTATATAATTATACGTTAATATAATATCTAAGTTATTTTCTAAACAGAGTCTTAAGAAATATTTTGTCATCTTACTTTTTGGGACCCTCCAAAGAATTTTCCCATTTGGACCATCACTCCATAATTCAAGGAATATTACGACAATATTTTAAAATAGTGCAATATCTTCTTTAAAAAAAAAACAAAAAAGCTTTATTTACATAAAAATATATTTTTTTATATTACTTTAATTTGTAGAGGAGAATGCCAAATGGAATTGTTTCTCAAACGAAAATAAATATAAAACAAAATAAATGGCATAGTTTCAAAATTCAAAAATTCTGCCAGAACACATGATGGTTCCTTAAAATGGAATTGGCTAAGGCACGTGCGACAACTCGCTGACGCACGTGCGATACTACTCTATATATATAACTGGTCGGACAAAGCCGTCCATCAACTACCGCCGTCCAAACCGGTTTTTCTTAATCTTTAACCCGCCGGTTCACTTGAACTACCAAAATAGATTTATTTTATGTGATATTATTTCTTAATTTAATTTGTTTAAATATTTCTTTTATATTTTAAAAAATAATTTTTATTTTTTCATTCAATTGTATTGTCTTTTTGGTACTTAAAAATGAAATAATAATAACATATCAATTTAATTTTTCGAAGGGTTGAGTAAAGTAGAGTACACAAATTTTATTTCTATTATGTGTGAGATAGAGATGTGGTTCCAAATAGACCAAAAAGAGAAATTAGAAAAATATGAGAGAGAAAGAGATAACGATATAAAAATATAAAAAAAATTAAGTAACCACGAAATTAATGAGATAATCAACACAAAAGAAATAACAATAGTAATATAAACATGTGTAGCCCTTTGTTGCAAGTTCGAACCTTGATATAAAACATTCTTCCTGAACTCAAGGCCAGTGTGACCTATAATAGTTAATGAAATTGATTAATATTATAAGGTCTTGATGCTGAAGTTCAAATTCCATCAAAGATAGAAAAAAAAATTAGTTGATTTAATTTCCTCTCATCTATTTTAGCTTTTGGTGGACAAAATTATCTAATGTATGTTATTGGTAGAAGGTGATAGATATTTCGTGGAATTAGTTGAGGTGCGTGTAACTTTTTTTAGACACAGTGATCATAAAAAAGAAGAAGATAATAATAAAAGGAGAGAGAGCTCTAAAGAGAAAACAAATAAGGTACTCTAAGATAAAATAAGGTTCTCCCTCCAAAAGAGAAAATAATATAATTACCTACCTAACAAATTGAGATATAAGGGAGTATATAAACATCAATTTAATCGTACAATGTATAGAAGATTATAGAAGAAAAAGTGAAAGCAAATGAAATGCTTCATTAATTAGGGGATCCAAAGCATGTAGGGTCAACTAATGAAAAAACAATTTAATCTTTAACCAAATGTGTTAGGTTTGATTGAATATCATGGATTAATTATCCAACATATTATTCTCAAAATTATATTCATCATTACCGTTGGCTGTGTACAACTGGATACCTCAATTAAAAAGATTAGGGGTCTTAATTTATTATTTAAGGAATTAACAATAGAAAAACTTTATTTGCTTATCCAAGTAAACAATGATTAGTGACATCTAAAGTTGTCTTTTTTAATTACCCCTTTGGGTCCACGGCCAATGACCACTCTAACACTTTTAGTGCCTTTGATTATTTTAAAATAATAATAAAAAAATCATGTTAATTACGACCTTATTAAAGATTTTTAATGCACAAATCATTATATGTTTGTAAATTCGGTGAAAAATTAAATCTAATATTTATTTTTACAATTCAAATTCAGAATTTGTAAATTATACAAAAATAACTATCGTTATGATAAAGCTTCGATCCGTTGAAGGAATATCATAATTTATAAATTGAGTGAAAAATTTTATTAGCGTAAAATAAAGTAGTGATCATGTCTACTTATGCATGACATATGAAAAATTACTGATACTTTAACAAAATAAAATTTGGAAATCCTTAAATAAAATTTGCAATGATTTGTCAAAATCAACACGTGTAAGTTAATTTTAATGTGGGGGTGATTGTGCCCTTATTGAAATGGAAATAATAGAGTTTGATTAATTAATTTTTTTTAGTCGGTGTGACCAACTCTTTTTGATTATTTTATGGTATATAGGAGTAATTAATATATAAAAACATAATATCTTGACGTTTGTATGGTTTCTGATGGTTTTCTTTTTATTAATGAGGTTGTTGGTTGTTTTATTTTTTTCCCTTTCTCTCTCTTTTTTTTTTCTAATATAAGAATTATGGTCAACAATTTCTTAATATTTTAACGACATACCTCATTATATTCAACTTATAGGGTATCATATATTGTGACCGATCTAAGATTTTAATTCAGGATGTTCAAAATATAAAAGTATAAATATGTGAACAAACTAACAAAATACAATTTTTGCAGGAAGTAGTGATACATAATATATTTCATCACTTTTAAAAAAATAAAGTGAAATATTGGGTTGGGTTCCCCAAAATCGAAATTAAATGATAAGAAATAATTAAGAGAAGTTAAAAAATAATGTCTTAAGTGGGATTTGATTTGAATCTTGAGAATGAGGGTTTATTTTGGAGAAGATCTACCATTATGTTACACTTTGCTTACTGTTGAGGAGGTTCAAGTTTAATATATATACAAAAATATAGAAAATTTATCTTATATTTACAGTGTAATTTTTCATCGAGGGATGAACCCCTTCCTCCCTCCATAGGTCCGCCCTTGATCATATACCTGCAAAAAATAATCACAAGAGAAATAGAGCCGCCTTTTCGAGCACAAGATAAATAATTGAAAGATAGAGCTAATTAATTTTTTTAGAAATCAATTCTCCGGACCAAATAAAGCTTATTTATACCACTTGACTTTTTCCAACGAGCTTTCTATCGTAAAATCAAAGATATCTCAAGACAAAGTACAACTATTAGAGGGGACATAATCAATTGAACCTGATTGGATTAGGACTGGGATGGTGATTAATGACGGAGCCAGCATTTTCGTCAATGATGTTCATACTTTTAGAATATGAGTGGGTGATTTTTATTTTAAGGTTGTTCAACAATATACATATATAAAATTATTTATATTTAACCTATATATTCGGAGAAAAAAAATTGACAAAGAGTGTTCATCTGACCATCTTTGGGTGAATGTAGCTCCACCCATGATAGTGACTCCATTCTCAACTAGTTTTGAAAGGATTCGCTCATGCTAGAGGAAGCATCTCAATTAGTAATCGACCCATTAATTCACGCAAATCACTAATTTGATATCCTATCTTTTACCACTATAAAAGAGTAGAATGGAACATACATAAAATCAAAATAATCGTTCTGACAGCAATTAATCAAATTTCATGCCGATGCAAGAACTAAAATGCAGAAATTTGCTCGCACTCTCTTTTTTACAAATATTCCCAGAAATTCTTGATCCTATTGGACCATCCAAACATAATTTGTTTCATATTATGGTTGAAAAAAAAAGAATAATAAACGAGAGGACATTTTTATTTTTGACTTGTGTTAGGGCAAGATTCAAAGGGTTTATTCCAAATTAGTGGACATCACGTAAGAAACTATTGTTATTCGAATATTTGCAACTATACATTTAATTATCAAATTCAATGGACTGACTTCAACAAACAGAATAGTATGAATTTTGTTATTTCAATTTAATATCTTTTTTATTTAAAATTCAAATAAAAATTTTAGTCCACCTTAACTAAAATCGACACAAGTACTGCCACGTTACTAACAATAATGCAAATAAAAAATAATGAATAATTAACCATCGTGGATTCAATTAATGAACTTCTTCAAATGTTGAGTACGTGTTTGAAATGAGAGTGATATTTTTCTTAATTAAACAAAATATTTTTCTAGAATAACATGAATATTTCACAAGTATTCTCCTAAAAAAACATTTTACACCATGAAAAATGTCTTATATGATTTAGATGCTAGTCAACTTTTTTTTTAAAATTAAAAATTAATATATATTTTAAATCTTGCAGGCTGCAGCATGTCGTTTGTTTCAATCAACATTAATTAAAATATTATTTACTAAGTTGAATACTCAAAATTAGCACAAAAAGTATCAGTCCATGAGACTACAAATAACATGAATTAGCTAAAGACAACTTTTATCAATGTGAAATAATATTTTGTCCAAGTTTGTTATAGTCAAACGTTAGTATGTCAACTAATTTCTTAATTATTGAGTATTCAAAATTTACGATTTATTTGAATGAATTTATATTATTATTATTATTATTATTATTATTATTATTAAACACGTGGCCAGAAATCCAAGTGAAAGGCAAAATGGGATCAGTACAAAAACAAAATGAACTGCAGCATTTTTGTTGTTGTCATCGGAGATATCAATGTTCACTTTTTTTGTTTTGTTAGAAAAAAAAATCTTTTTTCCCCACTTTTGTTGTTGTCATCGGAGATATCAAATCCAGTTAGACAAATTTAGTTCATTTCTGTAGCAATTTTGGAGGATTATTATATTATTAAGCTATAAATCTAATCAGGAGTCTCTTCGTTTCATTTTAATTTAATTTATGAGATAATATATATATATTAAAAAATTATTAAAAAATTTTGATTATTTTTTCACTATTTACCTTATAAAGTTATAAATATATTGTGTCATTCATCTCTTAAAAAATATAAAATTTTATTCCCTTCGTTCCATTTTAATTGAATTTGTGAGTCAATGCACATATATTAAGAAAAACATTCAAAGACAAAATTTTAACTATATTTTAGACTATTATAAATATATAGTGTAATTTGTCTCGTAGAAAATAGAAAACTTCAATAAATGAAATGACAAATATGAAAAAAGTTTCAAACATTCATCTTGAAAATTTTGAACAATTCAACCATTTTGATCCTTAGAGAGAATAATAAATTAAAGAATAAACATAAAAAAATATTTAAAAATACTCCATTTTAAATTTTAAATAATTTAATTATTTTAGATATTAAAAAATTCTAAAAAAATTAAGTTAATTTGAGACAAAAGAAATAGCTACCAAACATTAATGTTATAACATCATGAGATGTTTGGGAAAAGACATCTCAAGACGAATTGAAGGATAATTTATTACTCCCTGTATCATATTAACTGAATTTGTGAGGTAATACACATATATTAAGAAAAATATTTAAAGATAAACTTTACATTATATTTTTCACTATTGCCCTTTGTAAAATTATAAATATATAGTGTGATTTATTTCCTAGAAAATGTAAAAGTTCAATAAATGAAAGAACAAATATGAAAAAAGTTTCAAACATTCATCTTGAACTTTGAAAAATTCAACTATTTTGAACCTTGAAAAAAATCTTAAAAATTTAATTAATTTGAGACAGAGAAAGTACTGTCTTATTGTTATGACATCTACAGCTGGGCTTTCAATAGCACGACACTAAATATTGGCTACGTACATTTATTTACCAAGAATCTTCAACAAATAGACACTATGAAAAATTCACTTTTTCTTTTAATTTCAATTGAAAAATATTTTGGTGATAATTTTTACTTAATTAAACTAATTAAAAAAAATAAGAATTGTGTTTTTTCACAAAAAGATTTTAAACAAAATTGGATATTTAAGTGAGAATTTGTTTCTTAATATTTATTTTTCCAGTAAAGTGATTTAATAGAAAATGGATGAGAATATCATGTTTTACTAACAGTTAAGCATATCATGTAGCTAATATAAGATATTTTTCCTTTAATCTTTCAGTATATGAAATTTATTGTTTCGATCAATGCAAAAAAAAAAAAAAAAATTGTTTCCTATCAAGAAATACTTATAACTGTATTGGTGTCAGTATTTTCGTTAAAGATATTCATATTTTTGAACATAAGTAAGTGATTTTTGTATCAAAATATGTATATTTAATTTATATATTCAAAAAAAAATTTCAATAAAAAATGTTCATCTGATCACCCTTAAATACGTGAATGTAGCTCCGACCTTGCTTATAAATTTCTCATGATAATCATTGGCAAAGAAGAATATGTATATACGGAAGATAAATTTTTTTTTATTTTATTCCAAATTTAGTGGTGCTCCACAAAAATTACATGCATAGTCCTTGCTATAAAAAAAAGAAAGGTGTCGATGAAACTTTGCACGTAGCTTATGCCTTTGCCATAAAAGAACAAGGAAATTATCGTAATAATGGAACAGACATGTAAGATTAAATTTTATAACCAAACATATATATTTCAGTAGATATGAAAATCATTTTTAGATTTGAGGTTAATGAAAGAAATTAGATAGTTGAGATGTCACCTCCTCAAATAACACTAAAAAGGACAGCAATTTGATATTGTCCAAAAAGTGATGTTACAACAACAAACAATCATACATCTCGGTCTAGTCTGATTTTACGAACGATGAGATATACGTAGATTTTATTTTATAAAAATTTTTACATGTAATTAATTAAAAATATTTTAATTATATTTTATAATTATAATTTGGATAATTATATGAGTATGATGGAATAAAGTAAAATGGCTCTTTAACTATCTACGCTTTTTTCATTTGTGAAGTAGCAGTTAGTCAATGCAACTTTCGACGCTTCTCATGGGTCATCTGGAAACAGCCGCTTTATGTTTTTAAACATAGGGGTTAGGTTGCGTACATCCGACCCCCCCTTACCCCGCAATGAGCGGGAGCCTTTTGAGGCACTGGGGTATGTTATTGTTGTTGTTGTTGTATTTATATACATTTGTATAATTCACAATTTTTTAATAATGTTTGTATATTTCACTATACAATTCGTGCACAACTCGCTATACAATTCACGTTTGTATATTTCACTATACAATTTTGATTCATGTGTAGCTTTTGTATAATCGCAAATAATGTTTATATAAATTGTGTGAATTACACAAAACTAAAACTATAATTACTTGTTGCGAGTCATAATTAATTTAAACTATAATTATGTTGGCTAATTAATTAGCATATGTTTTTCTTTTATTATTTTTATTTTCCATTAATGATTAGCAACTATGTTGATAGTGGAAGAGAACGTCCTTTGGCATCGAGAGAATTACAAAAAATCAACAATAAAAAAGGAAAAAATTAAATCACAAAGGCTTAGTTCGATCAAGCCATTGAATATTGAAAACAGACTATAAGAAAGAAACTCTCCCGTCCAATTCTATGCGGTGGTATTCCTAGCATGGTGGAATAAAATGACTAGGCGAGAATAATGCCTTTTTCAATAGACACATGGTCATAAAGTGAATGAGTCACTAAGTTAATTATAAGGTTTTAGGTAAATTCCAAATGATGGATTGGATATGTATGAAGAATTAAAACAAAGTGTAAAAGCAGTCGGTTGAAAATTATTTTGGCACATTTGTGACAAATTTGATGCGGCACGCATGTCAATGCATTCTTAACTCTTTTCTGCACTCTTTGGAATTCTCTAACAGTTTTACTCGTTCTTTTTTGTGGGGTGTGGGGGATTTCCATGTCTTACATTAGAAGATAACAAAAATGTTTGGCAATGCCTGACAATAATGCCAGCAATTCTGGCAATGAGAACATGAACTTGACGGACAAATTTTAATCAGAAAGGAATGGGCTGCACTTGGATTTCCTTGTAGTTTAGTGGATTACTTGCTTTTTTTAAAAGCAACTCCGAGTACTTCGGATGCAAGTCTCTATTTTGTCAATCGGTGAGTAATATTCTCGCTAATTTTTTCACTTTTTTGAATAATAAAAATTCAAGATACTTGCTAAGTTTTTTATGAACTTTGTATCACACCGCATTTTCCTGTCAGACTTAAGCGTTGTGCACCAAGTACTATATATTGGTTGTGTTTAATATGGATTCTTTAGATTCTAGGGTTTGTCTGCCACATCTGATTTAGCATTAATTTTGTTCCGAGTCTAATCCATTAAAACTATATCATTTCTAAATAACATATACCATATCATCTCACTTTATATTTATCACCAAAACAAAATAAAACAGGCTTAAGACTATTCCACCAAAACTAGAAAATGGTATGAACCACTTGATCCTCACCCAAAATACTGACATGTTCTTGATCGTCTTATGACTTAGCCTCTAAACAATTTCATAAGACTTCCCTTGCATCTTTGCCGCACATCTTCGACCACCACGTGTAAGGTTTTTTTTCCTTTTCATATGTGGCTCCACTAATATATTTGCGAGATAGCTTTTTGAAAATGAGTTGTTATACCTATGTAAGTAATTTCTTTTCCCATCAAAATCTATATTTGGTTCAATTAGTTCAAAACAAGATAGACAATCTCATATTTTGTGTGGAATACATAATCCTATGATTTTGGTCTTTTTTTTTTTATCTCGACTTTAACTAATAGCCATATTCAAATACTAATCACAAATCTAATCATAGAATAACCTCTAGTCGTAGTAGCCAAACAGATTATTATGCTCTCCACAAACATGTTGAAGTACAGCTTTTTATTTTTTAGCACCAAAGAGTTAAAACCGGAAACATTGGAATTAAGCTCATCGATGAAGTCGAATCACTATAACAAGACTAAACTATAACAAGCAACTTTAGCTGCTGAGATCTTACATCTCTTTAAATGAGAAATTACAACTATGAGAAAGTTGAAAGTTGTATCAAGAACTTGATACAAACGCTTTCAATTTCATAATGTTAGCTCTTCCAAAAAATTTGGCCATACATTTTGCAGATTACAATTTTTATATGCTGTACAGAACATCGATTGAGTCCTGAATCATGTTCTCATGTATCTTCCAGTTGATATTCACATATTCTTCTAAGCATCAACCCCAATATTGAAAATACTGTAAATGTCACTGCAGATTGCCACAGTACTTGAGGAAACAGCTAACAATATCATGACCAATGACACTATCCTGTCCCTCTTGGTTGCAATTCCATGTGTATCCCTGGTCAATGGCAAACATGATGAATTAAGTGTGAGGAGGATTACACCAGCGTGAAAAGGGAAGATGGTAGATATGGTTGGTTACTCACCTTAGGACAATAGCAGCAGGGAAGATGAAACCTACAGAGACAGTAGCTGTGGCGCCAGTAAACTGGAAGGCGTCCCAGATGCTAGGCACACAATTTGCTCCAAAAAATATGAGCCAGATGAGTGCTGCTGTGACGGAAAAGAACCTGCGATTATCATAGGCAATAGGAATTGCATAGGGGAAAAAGAGGCCATCCATATTGAGGCGAAGGGAAAAGAAGACAATTGGGAAAACGAGCATCAAGTGGATCACATAGCTGACTCGCACCACATCGTTGAGTAATGAGCCATAAGGAATCCCAAGTTCACCATCAAAGTTGGCGAGTACATCGTCCAAGGTATGATCACCAAAGAGAAGGAATCCGAAAAAGCTGGTTGCTACATATACAGTTGAGCATAACACAATTGAAGTACGGACTATTGACTTCATCTGGCTGCCATCTCTTAGCTCATTCTCTATTGGATGTACTGCAACAGTCATTGAAACAAGTTGTACTTTTTATAGGCAATTTCTGGCCACTCATTGAGCAACAAAAATACAATATATCAGCTCACTTAAAAAGAGGTTTATTACTAACTATATTCTTTGAAAAAATACTTATAAGTGATGAAACACGGCTAGAACTTACTATTGTGGTGGCAAATATAGGCAGTAACAAGTACAGGAACAGTTGTGAAAAGCTTCCAGAAAGATGCCTGATCAACGACTTTAGGAAGTAAGCGGGGCATCCCAATGCTTCCATTAATGAACTTAACAAAGACTATTCCAGCAGTAATCACCACAAATACAACAGCCAAAGCGACTGACAAAGCTGATGTGTATCGCAATGAATCTGCCCAACACAATAAAAGAAGTAATGCATATTAGCCGATAGAGCATTCACAGGAAAGTATACCATCTAAAAAGTAGGAGAAACAAGTGTAATGAAGGTGTAACATCATATTTCCAAAAGTAACGGGACACTACATGCATTATAATCTGAGTTTCATCTCATAGACAAGGAGAACCACTCCTTCAGTAAAGGCAATGCTACATTATAAGAACTTAGACTGCATTATTATGTAATAATAATTTCATAACCTTATGAACCTGGACATAGTTGAAAAGCATTAATAACTTCACAAAAATGTTGTTGATATCTCACGCTAAGTGATCCCTTCACATAATTGTTGGCTCTCATGAGGTCACATTTAGCTGACATACACATCCATTATCAACTAAAAGCTCAGTTTTTCACAACGAATCCACTCACAGATTGGAAGTAAATCCTTCAACTCATATTAGATTTTCTCTGTTAACACATGTTTTCCCTATGGACGAAAAAAAGAGCGTTTATCAAAAAGAACCTATTTGTAATTAATTTGTCAAAAATCATGATACAGAAACTTACTCCCTTCTTCCAATTCCATGTAACCCATTGCTTTTTGTTACTTGTAACCATAATTCCGACCTCACTCTCGTCTTCAATGGGGTCTGCTCTTTCTTTTTTGGGAGAGTATGCCAATATGATCTCCTCTATTTAGGATCACACTTTCCATATTCACTTACCTTTAATCTGTCAGAATTTAGAACAGACTACGATCTAAATGAAAAGTGAGTCCATCACATCACCATATCTTCATACAACTTCAAAGCATGCTTCTCATGTTGATAAGTCTAGCATTAAACTTATCTGGCTCTCATACTACTTCTATCCTTAATTTCAGGAAGCAGTCATAGACTCATGGAAGAGCACCTAATCTGAAGCAGCAGTTAGTTCAGTTTCTAGTTTTCATACAGTAAGCATCAACTCACTTATGTTATATGATTATTAAAAATATACAAAACTCCCTCTATCTTGAAACGCTTGTCCTATTTGGGTCAGGTGGAATGCTCACCAACGCGTTTGAATGAAATCAGAGGAGCAAAAACAAGGAGCGTCGTAAGAAGCAGTAAGTTGGAGCGTGAATTCCACCAATGTTGGCCAAACCATTCTTCCATAACACCCGAATAATGTACCCCATCTGACCAAGTCCCAGACAAAACATCTCCTGCAATCAAACAGACCACTTTCATTAGCCTATACAGATAACTCCAGAGCTACTACATTTGGCAATTCTAGCAAAATGGAGATAACAAAGTACCGAAATGTCATTTAATCGTACAAATTTGAAATTAAAGAGTTGATAAAAAGATAAAAATGTATTTTTTATTAAAACTGGAGAGAATACCAATGATGATCATGTAGACAACAAGAGTCCCGAGATTGTTAATCACGATACAAGCTTGCAACAATGTACGACCAAAGCCGCCGAACGCATCGCCGGCAAGGCCGGAGTAGGACCCGGACTTGGAAGCTCTGGTGAACCTCAGCAACATCTCAATCGACTTCTCCGTCAGCACAGCAGCGAGGATAATAACTATGAGACCTGGAATTGCACCAAGTTGCTTGAGTGTAGCCGGGAGTGCCATGATTCCGGCGCCGACAATCGTAGTTGAGAGATTGAAGACGGCGCCGGAAAAGGAAGCACCATTGAATCCAGCTTCGGAGTGGCCGAAATCTTCCTCCTTTTGCGGCAGAAGAGGGGCGGTTTTATGGCTCCGACGGTGTTTCCGGTCGGAGTAAGTCATTTTTGTAAGAAGACGGGGGCTATTTGAAATGAGGAATAAAGTATGGGAGGTTTCAAGAAATTTGTTTCAGCGTTAGGCGTTACATGAAATTTACGCGGGAAGGAATATGGACAGCGCTTTATTTATGGATTTAACCAATGAGGCATCGCCACGTAATCATAGTGGGTCCCACGATCCTTTCGTGAACCGCCTCTCCTGGCTTCTTGTTTGTCTCCTTGGTGCCCAACTGCCAACAAGGCAACAATCACATAAATACTATGCCTTAGACTAAATTAGTGTTTTATCTGTGAAAAAATCTGCATTAAGTTTTTAATTTGAATTTCAAATTCTCAAAAAGTGAAATTTCAATGTTTTTATGGTTAAGTTTTGTAAAAGAAATTCACTATTTGAAATCTTATAAAAGGGAACCATGCTCGACATAAATTGATTGTTCGTACCAAAATTATATTTGTCAAGTATTTTATAAGCTAATATATATAATTAGTCTATCTTGATATAAGTATCAAAAGCTTGATTTGGCAGTTCAAATCTGTGACCTATCAGTCATATTGGTCACAACTTTATCATTTGAAGAAGATATTATTAAATTTTCAAAATCAGAATGACAAAAGTAATATTATTGTTATTATTATTAAAATTTTGTTTGAAGGAATGAAGAAGGTGGTGCTGAGTCAAGATCTAGTAAGGGTACAACAACTAAACTTGGCCCATTTGTCATATCATTCACCGGCCTGTTGTTCTTGAATGGGAATGTAAACATTGAGAGAACGAGTCCAAAGTAAAACAAACAAAAAGGAAACGGATAGTGACTCTAGGGTCGTTTGATAGTGTGTATAAGATGATATCGAATATAATTTTAGTAAGATAGTGTGTATAAGATGATATCGAATATAATGTTTAGTAACACTGACACTCATATAATTGGCATTAATATGCTGATATTGATTCTTGACTATGAACAATTTGCCAAGTTTTATTAAGAAAAATACACCCCATGAATCGTTCAAATTATAAGAGTTTTATCAAACTCACTAAGTTAAATAAACATGTGGAGGAAAATATGACTTATAATTTGAAATCTAAAAAAAGTTGGAACAATTTATTTGCGTCATAAAGCTTCATATAATTCATACATAGGTTAGCTTGTGTCGGTTCAACGGCTATAGGGTTTTAAATATAAAGAAGTTGCTATTCTTCTTTATTCAATTTTTGAAGACATGAGTCCTCCATGATTATAACTTGTCACGTGATAACCTTATCTGAACTCACTTTGTTCTTTTCTTTTTTAATGCCAGAGAAACCAAGAAATAAAGACGTTGCATATCTCCTTTTTAATTCAAAACGAATCTTAATTATAACCACTTTTTGGATAGAATCAGACTTATATTGCACCAATACTTACATTAAAAGAAGTCTGAGTCATGTGATTGTAAGAGAAAATTACAGCTTGGATCATTTAGTTTACAGAATATGTACACAGTATATAGGTAGTGCATACTTTATACTAATCTGCATATCCATACATACCTATACATGTAATATACGTGTGTATACACGACGTGTACAACCGAGTGTATATTTAGTTTATACTTGGACCATGTTTGATAAACTAGATGGCCGAATGGTATATATTGGTAACTAACCCTAATTGTAATGTGATTCTACTTCCTATATTTTGTGCAACTTCAAGAAAGATAAGAGGATTTGGAGATAAAAGAGTTTTATATCATCCTCTAAAATGGTTTACCCACAAAACTTGTACAAAACGGTTCAAAGTTGATAGGATAGATAGCTAATAGTAGGACACATGAAACAAAACTAACAAGTGCTTCCTTTAAAGGTTACATTAGCAATATATACAAGCAGTTTAGGATTCCTACAAACAAGGAACAGCTTTGAACTTACTGATTGATCAACATCTATTGAACTCGACCAGCATATTCCAAGTCACTTTACGCGCTTCCTCTTTGAATTCTGCTTCGAATTGACCTCTTTAGGCTCTTGTGACAACCCACCCAATTTGGCACCCACGGCAGAACTCCATAGCGCCCTTTCAACGTCTGATGGAGTAAAAAAGTCTCCTTTTGCTGATAACTCCTATTAAACAATTGCCAAACGAACATAAAATGAGATAGGTCCTCTGCTTCAGAGGCAACAATAAACAACATACCATGGTTAAGCATAACAGTTCAAACTACTTACAAACACTACAAAGTACTATGGTTTTGGTTTGGTTCACGGAAAAGCTACTTAGCATTGTGTAAAAGAATCTGTGTTTAGTCTTAAGACATTTCCTCTAAATATATAAACTCTAAATCCTTCCTACGTGTAAGGGCTTAGGTAGTTAGGTCTTAGTTATAGCTGTTTTTACTTCAAATATTGTTGTCATTCAAACTTGTGGAATCAATCAGCATGCAAAAATTAATGCAACTCCAGAACACCATTAATTTACTTCAGGTCATCACAAACATAGGACCTGCTTCTTCATTCCTAAGCTCTTATCAGGTCCTTGATGTGCATCTTACCCGGCAAATTGCCAAAGAATCAATTTTTTTTTTCTCAATTGAGGTCAAAACTATGATCACAATGACCAATTTCCCCCACCAGCATAGACACAGCTTCTCTTTAAAAAATTGTTTTCTTCATCCAAAGGGAACAATGTCTGAGGCATGACTGCAAGAGCCATAAAACATAGGGGAGGGCAGAGGGTTTAGCATTCTTTCAATATCCTGGTGAAAGAACAACAGAGGAATGAGCGGACTCATCTGAACATGGGATGCGTGAAAACAAAAGAGCCGATTATTAGTTTCTTTCCTCAGGAATGTGGTCCTGAGTGAAGATCAAAAGAAGAAGTGGTCTCGAGTGAAGTTTAAGGAATTGATCCCAAACTGAATGATGAGATACGCGTGCATTGTGAAAGCAGAAAACCACATACTAAATGATATAGAAGTATGAACACAGGACAATGATGAGCTGGTATCCATGCATAAGCACTATTGACATAGCTAATCAAGCAAACTTCTGAAACTAGGAAAAGAAAGCATCTTTATTCAACCAAATTTCAGGTGGAAGCTAGAATCAGAGAGATTACAAAAGGTTTCCAGCTTTATAATAGAGAAATTCAAGGGATATTGTGTGGTTTGCAATCAGGCAGATGACAGAAAAAGATGTACCTATTCTTAATGGAGGGACCTGTTGTAATCTATGTTCAGTATTACACCAAAAATCAATCCCTCTGTCACATAGTCCAGATGGATCAAATAAAAGTAGTTCCAGTTAGAGCAATTTGATGGTTTCATTCTCAAAAAAAAGAGGTAACAAAACACCCAGATGAAAGCATCATTACAATGAAACATAAGAAAAATGTCTAGCTAACCTTGGCTTTTGACTGCAATTTGTCCACTAAAACAAGATACTGTTTCAAAGTATAGTCTTTTGAGTTACCAATTGCAGCAACCATTGCCTATCAAACAGCATTTTCACATAAATCAAACATCTTAGTACACTTCAATTAACATAATATTGCAGAGAATCAAATAGAGTTTTCCACAGCAAGAAGGTTATGATAAAATTCACTTCATCCGACATGAACGGTGCAATATCCGGTGCATAAGCAGCCAAGACAGCCGAGGCAGTGGCTGGACCAACGCCTTTCAAGACAGTGAGTGCCAAAATAGCTTTTGAGATATCAGGTAGAGACTGAAATGCCTTCTCTGAAGCAGATCTCACAACAGCATCGTCCAGTGATGATACAAAATCCAACAGCCTAGGCCTGAATGACAATTATAATATGTAAATTGGATTTTTCTCATAGCCTAAGTACTGAATCTCACTATACTCCCTCCATTTCAATTTTTTTATATTACTTTATTTTTTAGTCCATTTCAAAGAGATTGACTTTTTCCTTTTCTAGAAGCTTTAAATTCTAACTTTCGCATGACATGTTTAAGACCATAAAATTAGAAGGCATTTTGGTACATGCCGCATATCTATAATCTAAGACCAGGAGATTCAAAAGTATACTGTGAAAACCAGACAAACAAGCTGAAACGAATCACATATTATGTAGGTGATTCTTAAAATATAGTAAACTAACTACAAAAAGAGCTTCGGAAACCAGATTTCTTACACATAATTATAAATTCATAATATTTATATCGAATTAATATACCTTAGCAATTATCGAAAGCAAAATAAATATATTTTGACATATGCTAGACGAAGAGAGAAGTAAGAACCTCCATTTGCCTCTAGTAAGCTTCCATTGCATGAGCTTGGCTAGTTCGGGAGTTGTGATGTAACTAGGGTTTCGTAGCCGGAGAACGCCGGGAAGCTCATTCCGGTAGAAATCGTCGAGGGAGACAAGGTTAGGCTTTTTCAGTAACTCTACACGGTCTCCATAAGAAGATAGAGCCTCCTTCCACTGTTCCAAATCGGAGCATTTGAAGTCCATCGCCGGCTAATACTGTTTGGAGCTCAAAGAGGAACTATCGCGCCATTTCGTATAAATGTGAAAATTTATGTACTGTACTGCCACCATTAGTTTCTTGAAAATACAATATAGTCCACTAGGTTCTGAAAAAACTCAATGGTTAAATCTGTTATGAACAATTAGTTTCATTCCTAAATTATTAATAATATCAAATAATTTTCTATTTGACTAATCAAATTTAAATACATCCCCTAATCTTATAATAAGAGTGAAATACGCCCCTAAATTCTTACCAAGTTAAAAAGTGCTTTTAAAATATATTTATTTTTTCTCTTTTAAACCCCTTTCCTTTTGTTAACGTATTTACTAAAACATGACATTATTATCAGGTTATTTAGAAAATGCTTCCGTGTATTCTAGAACTAATAACGTTGGCTTAGTCCATGCTCTCAAACTGCCAATTATGATGTGTAGAGTTTCTATATGCATCATTTGAAAATTAAATAATTTTGACGGATTTTAAATTAAAATAACAGGGTAATATATGTTTTTAAATCAGGTATATTTGAGATAAAAGACTTATTAATTTATCGGGATTCATAACTTTTGAGATTGAAATGACATGTTCAAACTTCATCACGGAGTAGTAATAAATACTAATTCTTTCATGATAGCAGATGCCTAAATCTTTTTACTTCTTGTTCTAATTTTGTTCATCATTTTAACATCCTTTTTCTCAACAAACAACTAATATAGATTACAATACACGGCTTCATAGAAACTCAATAGTTATTTGTATATTAATACAATTGTAAACTTAAATATAAGTATATATTAATGTGAAATTCCAAAAGAATTCACAAATTTTAAATTTTAAATGCCCTCAGTTCCTCAATCTAATCTCTTTCTTCACGATTTCAAGAAAAAAATTTCTCAACTCTTAAATACAAACGCTGTTGAAGCCCACATCACGGGATTTGGGCCAAAGCCCATTCGTTTTATGAAAACTTTCGTAATATTATGGAACGTAGTAAAATTTTAATTTTTAAAAACGTAGCGAAATATATCATATTGATTTGCATAATAATAGTAAAATACATTACATTTGCACACAGTAAATATATACATTGTATTTGTACAAATAACAATAGTGCAATACATTATATTAATGCTTATATAATATTTCTGCATAATCTAAATATAGCCCCCCACCTACACAATGCATATCAACAACAACAACATTATCCCAATGCCTCAAAGGCTCCCGCCCACTGCGGGGTAAAGGAGGATCGAATGTACGCAGCTTGATCCCTATGTTTAAAAACATAGGGCGACTGTTTCCGTATGATCCATGATCAGCATCGAAAGTTGCATTGACTAACTGCTACTTCACAATTGAAAGAAACACAGACAGTTTAAAGAGTCATTTTGCTTTATTTCATCATATCTCAAAGTCAAAAAATAGTAAATCTTTAGCTCCATCCAAAATTGATGAAAATGGCTGCACAATGCATATATAAATTAAATTTACGCTACGTAATCCTCCCTATTTGTTATACACATGCAGTTCTGATGATACTAGTAGAAGTGGGGGACCAATTTATTTAAAGGCAAAAATAGACTTGATTTAATTAGTAGACTCAATATTTTTCCTTGTGCAAGAATCGTGGCAGGTCACCACACTAGGGCCACACGTACCTTATCACATTCATGAATGATTGCCCCAGTGATCTATTGTCACAATAAATACTACTCCTGTCATTTTAATTTATTACAAATTATTATGAATAAAAAATAATTATAAGTTATATATTTTAAATTAAAGATATATAAAAAAAAGCACAAATATATTTTATAATTTTATGATCTTAAATATATCTAATAAAAAATTGTTATAAAATGAAAGAGGCATTCTTGTGGGCATAAACTGTCCAATGTCACGGGACATAACGTATGAAATTCTATGATACGGAAAGATTAAATTTATGTCCCGTAGAAATTATTTGTCTCAAAAAATAAAAATTAAAAATCAATATAAAATAGGAACAAAAGTGCATATGACTGTAAAAATATTCTTTATTTTTCAATTTCTTATATGACGAAATAATGTATTGAATCAGATTAAAATTTAAAATTTATAGATTTTGAATTTATTATTAAATTGGAATGGCTAGCTAATAGTGTTGCAGCATGGATCTCGTGATATAAATATTTGGCTAGCTTGAATACAGTACAATTATATTTTAGTATTATTTTTTATTTTTGTAAGTACAAATGTGACGACAACTTTCATATATAATGAGGACGAATTAGTTCCACATCACTCATTTATTTTAATTAATCACGAGTATGCATCATTAATTAATCCTGAGATTTTCCTTCTTCAGTGATAATCGTGGATCTTTTATAAGCTCTTAATATGTGTATATATCTCATTATTTTTTAATTATAGCATGTTTGACGGAGCATTTCATGCAAATTAAGTTAAATAATCCTTGGTTTCTTAAGTCCTTGATTTCCTAACTTTGACTTAAGATGCTCAATTTCATTCACGTGAGTACTTCTCTTGTCATTAAAATTAATTACTCTATCTAATCAATACTTAAGGTATTGATAATTTTCTTTCAATTTTACTCTGTTTAGCTACAGCCTAAATTAGTACTATGTTCATCTTTACTAGCCTGTATACTATTTTGTAATGTCTAAAAATACTTGTTCATTTTATGAAATTAAAAGATAATTTTGCACTTACTTCCTAATTTACCCTTATCATTAATTATAGTCATTTCCCCATTATATTTTTCAAGACACAATATTTATTATATTCAAAGGGTACTTTGGTAAAATTACCCCATAATTTACTACTTCTTAATATGTGTCAAGTCAACATGGGCCAAGTAAAATTGGACGAAGGGAGTATCATCTACAAAATCTTTCTTGCAATTTTACCCTTGCAACAACAACAACAACAACATACCCCAGTGCCTTAAAAGGTTCCCGCTCATTGCAGGATGAGGGGGGGTCGGATGTACGCAGCCTAACCCCTATGTTTAAAAACATAAAACGGTTGTTTCCAGATGACCCATGAGGAGCGTCGAAAGTTGCATTGACTAACTGCTACTTCACAAATGAAAAAAACGCAGATAGTTTAAAGAGCCATTTTGCTTTATTCCATCATACTTCAAGGCCAAAAAATAGTCAATCTTTGGCTCCATCCGAAATTGATGGAAAATTTTACCCTTGCAATTTGAAGAAAATAACATGAGATATTTGATATGATATTTATTGCTAGATCTGCTTTGCTTTAAATAATTTGAGCAGAAAGTTAGGTGGATTTGGTTTTCAGCTATTTATATTTCTCAATAAAGATAAAAAGGACTGTTCCCAGGCCACAAATAAAGGGGAGAAAAAAAAAATACTCCTTCCATTTCATAATATCAAGGGTAGTTTAGGAAAGAGCTACGTTTTTTTCAAGAATCTACTCTTAAATTTCATAACATTAAGGGTAATTTAGAAAAGAGCTGTGTCTTTTTCAAGAATCTACTCGTAAATTTTAGGAACGAATAATTTTTTGAAAAAGTATTTTTCAAATTAAAAACATTACTTATTTTCAAACAGAAGAATATTCAATTCGAGACTTTTCTTTATGATATAATTATTAGATATATTTTTTCAACCTATTTTTATTTGTTAATCATATTAAAAATAGATGTTTATTTTTAATATAATTTATCATCAACGGTTTTGGGAAATTCAATTGCTAAAGTGCCAAATATGTCGTCATGAGTTTTGGTTAGGTCAAAAGAAAATGAAATCTTAAACTCCGAGATCATTTGTCATATAAAACAGGATAAAGAAAAATATTTTATGAATTAAAAGATTCTTTAAAATAATATTATTTTATATGAGATAATAATCCTTTGTTTTAGTACAAAATAGGAGGATAGAATAATTTTGAAATCAGCTAATATCTCAAATCAAATATGAGGTAAAGTCAATTTCATATTTTATTCTAAAATTATTATTCTTTTTCGATGTATCAAAATTAGATGATTAAATTGATGGAAGACTTTTTATTGTAGCTGCAGTTGGATTAAACAACAACAACAACATACCCAGTGAAATTCCACAAATGGGGTCTGGGAGCAGTTGGATTAAACCTAAAAGAAAATAAGCTGAACAAAAAAAAAAGTGAATTGTACAAGAAAAGTCATTAGAGCTGACGAAATTTTGTCTAATTAAACCAAGTTAGTTCGGCTTCCATAAATTTAAGGCTTGCATTTAAAAAAGAAAGCTTGAGTACCTAATATTTAATTTAGTCGGGATAAATATTCTTGAATTAGCTTTGAATCACGAGAGAGTTCAACAACAAAAAATTAATAATTTAAGTACGACCAATATTAAAAATTTAATATATATCATATTTGGCCGTCTTCAATCATAAACTAATGATTTGACAAATTACTTCCTCTAATTCTTTGATACTGTTAATTTTTAACAAAAATATTTGGTCCAAAAAAATTGTTACTTTAATTATTATTTCACATACCCTAACTATTCCAAAAAGACATCACTTGACCATTATCAAGTCTTCCATTATCAACAGTATTAGTTAGAACCAAATCCAAATCACACCTTAATTACTAAATTAATTCAAGCCTAACTCCAATTAGGCAAACACCACCTCATTAGTCAACAACCACAAAATTTCACCCCAAAATCCATTTGAGACTTAAAAATCTTTGGAAGAATTTTTTTTTCAAAAAGTATCAAATTTCATGATTTTTTTTTCTTTTACAACTTATCCTCAAAACGTATAATCAAATAGGAGATTAATACTACGTTATTGGATAGACAAACAACTTATGACAGTACTATAATTCTCAGGACTTCAATTTTTATTCTCATTTCTTACCTTACTAAGTTGTGGGATTCGTCATTTTCACTGTCGCACTCGTGTCAGATTCTTTGAAAATATATTACTTTTGACCAATTCAACATACATCTACCGACACTTTTGAAGAGTCCAAATAACATAATTACCTTAGGTGTATATATACTTTCTTCAATTAAAAATAATTTAATTAATTTATTTATTTTGATCCGTTCAAATTTTTGACATGACAAATTTACAAGATCTCAAATGAGAAGAGTTGAATTATTGGAATCATTTTATTGGCATCAAGCATTAGAATCAGACAAAATCATTCAGACCTTTTTCCAACTCCCAATGGATTCTTTTTCTTTCAAACAAAATCTCCATCTATCATTTTTTTTTTTCCAAAACGATATTCAGAACTTGCTGGGGTGCTAACAATATCAAAGATAAATTATCTAATGAAAATAACTTAGACCTTTGTGTATCAATATCGATAGCTCAATGTACCAGACTATCGTTATAACTTAAGTATATGACTATCAATTTATGATTTGACTTTTGGCTTTATAATACATGACATGATTTATCAATTTAAAAAAATGTGTGTTACATATATATATTTTGTAATTCGCTTATAAGAAAATATCATTTTTCTGTAATAAGAAATAATTTAATTATATTTTTTTTAAATCTTTGATGAAATATTTATAGTCATTAGTCGCCAAATATCAATTGTTGTTTTAGGTCATAAATTTTAAAAATTTATTTTTCTTTCTAAAATTTTATGACAAGTTACATTATATCACGTAAATTAAAATAGAGACTATAAAAAATACTCACTTTAATTCGTATGAGTAAATGTTATTTGTTAAAATGAAAATTGCAAAAATATATATTTTTAGGCTCAATTTTACTTCTATGTGTTAACCTCTTTTTTTACCTAAAAATGTCAACTATTATTTATCAAACTATGCCAAAAAAATTAAGAAAAAAAATAAAGCCTAAGAATGTGATATAAAGGCTAAGAATGTAATATAAAATTTGACAAAAATATAAATATTTTTAGAGATTGACACATAAAAATAAAATTGAATCTAAATATGTATATTCTTTTAATTTTCCCTAATATCTTCCTTTGAGATGAGTAGAAGAAGAAAATCCACGTTACAAACTTGGAGACCACAATTTCTTTAAAAAGTACCTCACTCCTTTGAACCTTTTTTTTTCTCCAATTGAAAAATTATTGATGGGCAACTAATTGAAAAATTATTAATTTTTTTTGGAGAAAAAAAATTAATAATTTTTCAATTAGTTGCCCATCAATTCTATCAAGAATAAGTGTCAAAACACATCTGAATTATACATTGAAATATATTTTTCAAACTAATAATTTATAATTTAGGTATGAAATTTATACTTTTAATAGTTTGAAGAATCACTATTTGTTTATCGTGGGTCATTTTATCCTAAAAAGATATATCCATAACCTTAGATATTTGAGGAGAATAATTTTCCTAAGAAAACTCTATGAATTTAGATAATTCAACTCTTTCTCTCTTGCATCTTGTTCATTATATGTTTTTCTAAAACACTTATTTAACTTTATATTATATATTATATTTTATTGTTTGTATAGAATTTGTTTGAAGTTTATTTGGTGAAAAACTAGATGTTACAATATATTTTTCAACATTTACTTCCTATGTATCTATTCCTTTTTATGAGTCTATTTCCACCAACTATTCTTTTTTTTAAGAGAAAGACCACCCCCACCACCAGTAAGCAAAAAGTGGTTGGCTTAATTGCTAAAATGCCAAAAAGAAGGGGAAACTTAAGTCTTTTACAAAAAAAAGTTTAATAGTTGAATATTCTCCCTATTTTAATTTGTTTTCTACTTTTTATTTAATATATTTAAATTAAATATTTTTTAATCTCATAAGTTTAAATATGTAATGTGAAAATTTTAAAATAAAAATTTGTAAAAATTGATTAGAGAAAAAGTAAGAGAAATAAAGTGAAACATGAGAACAATTCCCAAATAATTAACATGTCAAAGCAGAAAAAAAAAAAAAAAAACTTAGCAGTGTCCTTTTTAATTAATTTTTCTTAGATCACTCGTCTCACGTTAAAGTCTTGCTTGATTACTCTGACAAGTCCACCCTTTTACTATTGTAATATTGTCTTTATCCCGTTTTAATTAAATTTATGAGTTAATATATACATATTAAGAAAAATATTTGAAAATAAAATTTATATTATACTTTTCACTATTGATCCTTATAAAATTCTAAATATACAGTATAATTTATCTTCCAAAAAACATAAAAGTTTAATAAATAAAAGGGCAAGTATGAAAAAAATTTAAATATTTTGAACATTAAAAAAATATAAAAATTCAATTAATTTGAGATAGAGAGAGTAATTTATTTATCCTCTGATCACATGACTAATTAATTGACGGAATTCATACAATCACTCCCATTAGCAAGTGATGGAGAGTCACAGTAGTACTTGGTGAAGAATTGGAAAAGA
>JAABOM020000084.1:24346753-24372234 GCA_011800125.2 Solanum clarkiae | reverse complement strand
ACATCCGACCCCCCCTCACCCCGCAATGAGCGGGAGCCTTTTGAGGCACTGGGGTATGTTGTTGTTGTTGTTGTTTGACTTGGATTCTTCCTCTAACTTCCACTTATCATTCGTAAATGCAGTTTTGCCTCTCATATCTGTATATTTCCCGCATTTGCTAGCTACATGCCAGAGTTCTGCTAGTTGATGGGTAGTCCTCGAACTTTCATTTCCCGATCTCGCCTCGGACTAATCTACATTCTAGCAGTTTTCTCAAAGCCGTATGGAAGGCATTAGCATACCCAGGATAAGGCATCAATAAGATGTGCCTATTCATCAGGTAAAACACAAGACTCCTCTATATCCATATGGCTATATATTACGGAATACATATAGGTGCAAATTTTATAAGCCTTCGGGGAAAGAGTTTACTTTTTGGGCCTGTGTTGAACTGGAGTTTCATCAACATGCAAAGAGGGGTGTTGTTGCTCTCTTGTGGACAGTATTCACACCATTACTAATAAGTATCATATTATAAGCCAGACAACTGACAGAGCAAGAAGCATCTTCTTCCTGAATAAAACTACTCAGCAAGGTCTTGTAGTAGGACCTAACCAAGCGGCCATAATTGGTACATCTTCCCCAACCTATAAAAGATGAATGATTTGCTAATGACTGAGGCTAAAGTAATTGCAGGAGTTGGGTTACGTTGATGCATGATCAGACACACGTGTAGTGCTGACTTGACAGGTTCATCCACATGAACTGACATCATCAGTCTCAGTAAATGTGGACTAAATCTACGTGACAAGGTATTCACCGATTTATTCATTGAGATGAGTTCTGATGAAATTGGAGATAAAGTCAGAGAGAGAAAAAGGAAGGAGTGCATGAGACTGAAACAGTCACTACAAACAAATAAGAAGCCAAATAAACTTACTGATATACACCAATTTAGTATTTCAATAAAAATGTGCATAAAGCTTCTATAAAATCTAGTCAGTTATCGATACACTACAAAATTAGAAGAAAATAAAATGAACTACTCCCTCCGTCCCTTTTTAATTGTCATAGTTTTCATTTTTTGAGTCAAACTACATAAACTTTGACTTACATTTTAAGATGTATTTTTTTCATCTTATTGATATGAAATAAGTTGCTATCAATAATACTTTACTTATAATTCTTGAAAGTCTAAATTTTTATTTTAAAATATCAAATTAATTTAATCTAATATAGCTTTGAAAATTAGTCAAATTGACTTTCGAAAAGCACAACATGATAACTAAAAAGGGATAGAGGGAGTATGGGTTGCTTTTGATAGTTTTCTATTCTAGCAACAAACAAGAAAAAGGTAAGCTTCTCATAGTTTTACTATGCCAACATTTAGCAAGAATACAGTAAAGAGAATGGCAAAAAGCTTGGTATAGGAACTTGAGCTACATGGAATGATAATAACTTCCTAATTCATGCAATACTGAATAATAATTATAACATAATCATTCCCAATGATTTATTTGACATTCAACACTTAACCACTTACCTAGCTAATGCCATGAAGAAAACAAACTGGACTGCCTAAAGAATAACAATCGGCACTAATAAAAAAGAATAACCTAAATCAACTAAAAGAGGCAACTTCACTACTACACTGATATCCTTAAAGATGCTAACATTAAGGCAATTTGAGGTCTGAATCTGATTGTGACACATGATTAACTAGTATAAATATAGATCAATTCAACATCTGAAAAATATTACTACCTGTCAAGACCCAAAACTGAGTAATGCTGCGACAACGGATAGTTTGCATTGGCCCTAGGAGCTTCCCTGAAATTAGTTCCCTGGTCCCGGAACGATGTATCGGCCTTCCAATACCAGTCATTCCTTTGGTAGTGCTGATGATATGCACTTTGCGCATTTTCTTGCCAGCTCTCATAGCTCCTCTTATATTTGTTTCTCTCCCTATTGAAAACACTTTGCATACGGCGAATACGCTCCTATGAAAAGCATAGGATATTGGGTCAATACTCAATAGTAATCCAATGGTTAAGGTAGAAATAAAGATAAATTTCATAATATAACTCACAAGTGAAAGTTATCTGTGATCTCATTATATTTTTCTTTAGCTCAGCTATGTTAGTTATTAGACCTAATGTCTGTAGTTGGCTTGTGAGGGTCACAAATTATGGGATAGAAAGCAGAAACAATCAACAGTTCAATCAGGCAAAGAAAACATTTCAATCAGGCAAAGAAAACATAGGGTAGGAATCACATTTCACTTGAAAGAAAGACGGAAAAGAATAAGTGTTCAACATTATTAAATGTCCAGTGGTTCTGCACGACTTGAGCGTATTAATGCAAATGATGATATAAGGGTAAATCATTGTCCATCCTAGTTTCCATAAATTTTTACTCACAGCTTGTCCAAGAAAGCGAATAACACTTTATGCCCAAAAGAAAAAAAATGGTATTTGGATTATTTTGAGACAAGCCAAATTATATTCAGAGACAACATACACATTCTAAACGAATACACATGGGGACCGGGATTTCATAAAGCACATGTCAAAATGTCCACATGATGACTTCATTTGCATTTAGTTGAAAAAAACTTTGACAAAATTCTCTTTCAATTCGACACAAGGAAATGAGAGTGAAATTGTTGAAGATGAAAATGTAACTTACCACTCTCGCCATTTCTTCTTCATACTCCTCCCTCATCCTGCGATTATATCTTTTCCACGCTTCCTCCTGAAAACTTGTCCTAAAAGAACCCCCAGTTCGACTTCTCCGTGCTGACTGCCTCAACTTTTCAGTTCAACAAAATAGTTATTAGTTCAAGAAGAAGATTTCTTTCCTCCCCCTGCACAGTATTTATCAAAACAACTAGAGCAGAACCCTCTTTTAAGCACAAATATCAATTAAACATAAGCAACTTCATATGATGCACCTCATCTTATGCATGCAACAGTTAATTAGTATTGAACTCGCACCTCGAACATTGCAAGAAAACAGCAAAAACAATTCTGTGCATAAAATTAATTTTGTGGCTACAACTCATTTCACAAAGTAAAACATATAATCCCCGGAGCAGAAGGGAATAGCACGATTATTATTTACAATTATTTGCTGATATTTTTAACTCTAAAGATGAGTTGTAAAACTTTTTCTGTAGTTGGAAAATATGCAAAAAAAAATTCCCACCCAAAATTTAAAAATCAATATCAAAATTCATATTCGATGATCTTCCCCCGAACCCCTCATTCTTATTAGGATAAAAGGACTTTTCAGTTTCATCTCTTTTCTTATGACACAAGAAATATCCAAAGGCTAGATGGCCCATAGTTCGAAACTCGGTGTATCATGAGTCCATCTCCGTACTCCTCAGTCTTCACCAATAAAATACCAAGCTTCAGATCGCCACGACTTTCAAACACATTATGTGTGGCTAATCCACACATTTCTTAGCTCTCACCACTGAACCAAAGACCTCGAAGCACTAATTCTAAGTCATTTTTTCAATCATCTTCTGAGTGGTGAAATTATGTTCAGACGTGAGTTAAAACTGACTCACACATCGTGAAGATCTAGAACATCGACAAGAGCAATTATGTAGAAGAATGATCGATGCATCAAAACAACATTTCCTGCCTTTGATATTTATCTTTTTCTTTTGATTTAAGATCGAAAAATTCTCGATTTGTGTGTGTCATCCGTGCACATGGGCCATGCTAATCTTCTCGATTCTTATTTTCCTTTTAAGATTAAAAAAAATTCTTTTGAGTTAGAGATAATACTATTTTTTTTTTCATTAAAAGGCCTTATCTGTTAGCTAGAGATGATCTTATCTTTTAGTTACAGAAATAGGTTTTAATTGTCTCTAGTTTTTTCTGGCTCAGGGTTCCCTATTTATAAATAGGATCTTAGTGCATTATGCCGAGAGACTATAATAATATCCTACAAAATTGATTATCCCTTCTCCTATTGGCCCCCCTCTGCTCTCTCCTCCTCCCCCCACAAACCCCCCACCATTTTTCCCTTTTCTCATTTCCTCCCTTATTTTTTTTCACTTATTTGGTGCTACATAAAAAAGTACAAGACTAAGACGAAAAACCAGATAAGAGGTAGCCAAAAAATGAAGCAAAGGTTGCTCAACATAACTATGCACAGGCAACAGGTAAATAGGACGTAACTTGGACTGCATGCAGGGAGGGTAACTCCGGAGTACACTGAAATTCTACATTTATCCAAATGAGAATGAACAAGGACACTCATTACCTGAGAGTAGACAAAATCCACTGTATTTCGCAATTGTGTGACCTGGAAAATTTCCCAAGCTGTGAATTATTAATCAGCAGCAACCCTGAGCAGAAAAAAGGAGGAAGCAAGGAAAGCTACAAAATTCCTTTAAAACTTTTTCATTGTTCCGACAGAATACAGAAGAACATGAAAGTTTAAAGCGGTTAAAAGCGGCAACGACCCACACTCGGGTGGAAAAATATCAGACCTACTCAACTTCAATTTGTAGAATCCATCTATCCATTGTTACAAGTCTCCAAGAGAAGAAGAATATACAAAAGCCAATTAATAGTATGCCCTCGTTAACAATAAAGAGTTGCCATGCACAAAGGTATTTACAGCTACCTCCCACCCCAGCTAGGAATGCTTTCATTAATATATGCAAATACCCAAAGCCCTCCACTCCATTCTATTCTCCTTATCTCCTATACTTGAGTAACTATAAATACTTTGCATGAACTCCCCTTTTCAAATCCATTACTAAGTGGCTCTTCTGAAACTAATTTCCTTGGATATTTCTACATGTTTCTTGTGGCAAACTCGAATATATTATCCAATCTATCGAAGACTGGCTAACACCCGAGGATATATATACTTCAGGGTCTCGACACAACCTATCCAACCAAAAATGTATATGGTGGTTGCTCCTGACAGTTTCACATTAAGGGTAGCTGTCCTGACAATGAATTTTGTAAAATCATCTTTTCCTTCATAATCTCTTTCTTGTAATAACCAAAAGATGAAAAGGGTATATATCATTCCATTACTGGAGACGAACTTTCCATAAACTTTTCAATAAAAAGAGAACTCAGACAGTCATTTGAACATCTTCATCTCCCACTACCTGATAGTTTCTATCTGGCAACAATAGCTTTTCCGGATAATGTCTCTATGTATACAAGATAATATCTCTATGTATACAAGACATTTCTCCAGTGGTGCCATATTAAATATTTTTGATCTCTTTATCATTCCCCCTAACCATAGAGAGAGATTTTCTTCTCCAACAAAAGATATCACCTTCCCTTATCTTTTTTCTAATACTCGAGAAATCTCAAAAGGTCACTGATGCACGGTTCGAAATCAGTGAATAATGAACCTGCACCTTTAACCTTCTCTAATTAAATAACAAAATTTTGTCTGCGAAGACAGGGTTCGAACCATGACGTGCACCTAACTTGCAAACCAGTTTTGGTGACCGAATCTTTCTGATTGAACCTATCAATGTAAAATGACCTAAGGTATCACCTCCGGCTTTTAATTTCATCAACTGAGACTGAGAACAGAAGCTCATTATGGATAGATATTAACCAGCACCTTACTTCCATGGTGGTCCCACAGTTTGCCACTTCTTTGAAGGTTTTCTCCTCTGCAATTTACACCACAAGTTAACTGGTGCTTTGAATATCTAAATCGCATGACATCCTTTTTCTTATAAATCTTCTATAAGATTGCCTTAGCTGCAGAGTTACACAGATTTTGACGGGGTAGAACATAATGCCTAAACTCCTTGGCTCCTAACCCAGGGAAATCAATATGTTATTTATGGTAAGGACACGAGCAATTGTTTTTGGATGCAGTATGGTGTTTCAATTTAAAAAAACATCAAGCAGCTGCATGATAACAAGGAACATAATTACAAGGAAACAAAAGTACAAGAGTCGTAAGCCCCTGTACATTTACTCCATCCAAAACTAGAGTGGTAACAAACTCCAAAGAATGTCCAGTATTAGTAATTGGGGATAGCTTTGTCCAACAAAAGGTTGACTAAACATTTAGCTTTAAGTGACTGATTGATTCATGATTTCTCTTGCATAAATAAGATACATTGACCAACTGAAAGCCTCTTCTGCTAAGGCTGTCTTGAGTAAGGGAATGAACAATTATGCATGTTACAATGTATTAGTGCCAAATTCTGTGCATCAGTGCCATGTTAGGTGGAACTCTTCCCTTCTATAGAAGTCGTAAAGAGTATTAAGATTTTAGGATTTGCCTGAGCGTATTGTTAAACTGAATTCCATTGCTTAAGACAACTCATTTTTTGTAACAAAAAGTACATGCAAATAGGATCATCGACCATGTAAAGATGATTTTTTTCCTTTGACAAGACTTGATTTTAGCTACATCTCTTTCCATTTTATAGTTCATTTCTGGCTTTAGAGATTTTATCAGTTATAATCACCCTCAAAACACAATGCAACCCCTCAAAAAACATGAACAAATGAAGGTCATCCCCAAAAATAACAACATATTAACCTGTAAGCAAATTAGCATCATTGTGGTTTCTAAATATAATTAAAATTAACACTCATATGGCAGAATTACTACTATTATGGCAATTAATCAGGACAAAAATTTATTCACAACTGAGCATTACAAAAACTGAGAAACCTAAATATCCACCAAGTTCCTTTCTTTCCCAGTTTGATAACCAAATATCAACCCCCACAATAAAATATTCACAACCCATTTTCCCTAAATGCCCAATTACCATCCAACATATTATAGATCAGATATTTCAAGATTAATCAATAAAGCTTAGAACTTTACAGAAACCACTAAAATTGGACACCAAATTCAAACTGATGAAAAAAAATATATAGAAACCAAAAAAGCATGAGATGGGGTAAGAACCTACGGCGAAAGTGGTGGCAGTAGCTCCGATTAATGCAAAAACAAAAATACCCCAAAGTTTCATCTCATCTTTTTCTTGATAAGGTTTTCCCCTGTTGTCTTCATCATCTTTTCCGCTACCCATATTTGATTAGCTTAAAAAATTTCACCGGAGAACTGTAATCACTGTAATAAGCTGGTAAAACAGCCGATGAAACATTCTACGCTGTGTGGTTAATGGAATTCAGAATCTTATATGGTTTTTCTTCTTCTACGCCGACTTCAGATGAAATTTTACTTTGTATTTTGTCTATTTTCTTCCTGTTATTTTTCAACTTCGCTTTTTGTATCTCTGTGGTTTTAATTGGTTCTGATGACCCGCTAACGCTTGTCGGACCTTTTCGGGTCAAGCCCCGCTTTTTGGGTTTAATGTAAAAGTAGTTATCACTTCGTCCAACAACACTTGTCTATTATATATTTGATACAAGGATTAACAATGGCAAAATAACAAATATAATATCTTAAAAAATGTAATAAGATAATAATTATAAGTAATGATACAATTAAATTAGAAACTATATTGTAGAATTATTTTTTAATTTTATAACTTGGATAAATATTATTAGACATTTATTTTATTATGGTTGTGATGACCCACTAACGCTTGTCGGACCTTTTCGGGTTAAGCCCCGCTTTTTGGGTTTAATGTAAAAATAATTATCACTCCGTCCAACAACAGTTGTCTATTATATATTTGATACAAGGATTAACAATAGCAAATAACAAATATAATATCTTAAAAAGTGTAATAAGATAATGATTATAAGTAATGATAAAGTAAAATTAGAAACTATATTGTAGAATTATCTTTTAATTTTATAACTTGGACAAATATTATTAGACATTTATTTTATTATGGTTGTGATGACCCGCTAACGCTTGTCGGACCTTTTCGGGTCAAGCCCCGCTTTTTGGGTTTAATGTAAAAATAATTATCACTCCGTCCAACAACACTTGTCTATTATATATTTGATACAAGGATTAACAATGGCAAAATAACAAATATAATATCTTAAAAAATGTAATAAGATAATAATTATAAGTAATGATACAATTAAATTAGAAACTATATTGTAGAATTATTTTTTAATTTTATAACTTGGATAAATATTATTAGACATTTATTTTATTATGGTTGTGATGACCCACTAACGCTTGTCGGACCTTTTCGGGTTAAGCCCCGCTTTTTGGGTTTAATGTAAAAATAATTATCACTCCGTCCAACAACAGTTGTCTATTATATATTTGATACAAGGATTAACAATAGCAAATAACAAATATAATATCTTAAAAAGTGTAATAAGATAATGATTATAAGTAATGATAAAGTAAAATTAGAAACTATATTGTAGAATTATCTTTTAATTTTATAACTTGGACAAATATTATTAGACATTTATTTTATTATGGTTGTGATGACCCGCTAACGCTTGTCGGACCTTTTCGGGTCAAGCCCCGCTTTTTGGGTTTAATGTAAAAATAGTTATCACTTCGTCCAACAACAGTTGTCTATTATATATTTGATACAAGGATTAACAATGGCAAATAATAAATACAATGTCTTAAAAAGTGTAACAAAAATAATGATTATAAGTAATGATAAAGTTAAATTAGGAACTACATTGTAAAATTATCTTTTGATTTCATAACTTGGACAAATATTATTAGACATTTATTTTATTATGGTGAATACCTATTGTTGGACGGAGCAACAATGATATATTACGGTTTTTTCATTCTTAGTTTAAAAAACTTAATTTGAATCTTATAAATTAAAAAAAAGAATTAAATTGAAGTCATCGCTTTTAAAAATAGGATATGCAAATAGTGAATTTAGATTAGTCAATTTAAGTCTAGAAAAAAATAATTTCTTTTTAATAAAGAGATGTTGCTCTAAAAAATAAGTCATGTAAAGAGCAATTTAAATTGATATAAGTATAATTTTAACGTAAACATCAAATATCAAATAAGAAATAAAAATTAACAAAATCATAATATCAATCTAATTAAGTAAATTTTTTTATTCTTCAAAGTTTGAGTAAGTAGATTCCAATCAAATTTAAAATGAATAAAATTTATTGACTTTATAATAATTTTCAAGTAATTATATTTGATGTATAATCAAATAAAGATAAATCCACAACAAATTAATGAAAGTATTATAAATATTAATATATTAAAATATTTCGTATCAGTCATATCAAATAATTATATTTTCTTAAAAATTATGATGCTTAACTACTACACCATTTAAAGTTTTTCCTTTGCATTTTAATTTTAAAAAAATAAAAATCATTGGTGTTGAAATTTTATATCACAATAATCTGAATAACTTTCTCTTTCTATTTATCAATCTTTTATGTAAATACCATTAACCAACTCTTTTCCAATTGTCAGCTTATAATAATTAGTATAAAAAATCGAAATTTGTATGAAGAATATGGACACAATTCCATCAATTTCGGATGGAGCCAAAGATTCACTATTTTTTTACTTTGAGGTATGATGGAATAAAGCAAAATGACTCTTTAAACTGTCTGCGCTTCTTTCAATTGTGAAGTAGCAATTAGTCAATGCAATTTTCGACGCTCATGATGGATCATCCGGAAACAGTCGCGCTATGATTTTAAACATAAGGGTCAGGCTGCGTATATCCGACCTCCCTTTACTGTGCAATGGGCGGAAGCCTTTGAGGCATTGGAGTAAAAATATGGACAGACATACATTATATTTTTTAATTTAAATATATAAAGTTAATATATGTATTATTTTTTAATTAAAAAAATATGTTGTCTGGGTGCGTGGGTGCAGAATGGGATTCCTAATCAGAATCGGGGCTCCGAAATGTGAGCAAATCCGTTGAATGACAACCGCTCCAATCCCCACGCGCCAATTTCACAAGCTTCTACCATACGCGCCTCTCTTTCCAAATCTGCAAATCTACAGCAAACACTTTCTCCTATTTCTCTAAACAATTTCCAATTTTATTTTTTTATTCATCAAATATATATCATTGTATACTGGAATCTCCAAAACCTTGTAGATTTTTCGGATCTTTATTCGTTGTTCACTACTGATTCAGGTACAGACAAATGGTGTTTTGCCATTGTCTATTTATTTGAAACAAAGGCCTCAAAGTTTCTTCCTTTTTCCTTCTTCTTCCCTTTGTATGAATATGGGTATAATGTTGTTTCTTGCTCTTTTTGTTTGCTAATTATAGTAAAAAAATGATTTTTTTTGGGCTCTTTGTTGACACCCTTTTAGTTTCCATTCAAGGGTATGGTTAACAAATACTTATTATATGGTTAAATGCTATCAAAATGGGTTTAAATGTTGTTTTCTTGCTCTGTTTTCTCCCTAATTATGGTTAAAGATTGATCTTTTAGTCTTTTTATTGACACCCTTTTAGTTTCCATTCATGGGTGTGGTTAACAAATACTGCATGAATAAATGGTTCACCACAATCCTTTTTGTGTTTCTCCTCATATCAAAATGGGTTTAAATATTGTTTTATTGCTCTTTTTGTTCCCTAATTATAGTTAAAGATTGATGTTTTTCTCTTTTTGACACATTTTTAGTTTCCATTCATGGGTGTGGTTAACAAATAGTAGTATATAGTAAAATGCTTCACCACAATCCTTTTGTGTTTTTACTCATATCAGAATGGGTTTAAATGTTGTTTTCTTGCTCTTTTAGCTCCCTAATTATAGTTAAAGATTGACTTTGATCCTCTTTCTGGACACCCTTTTAGATTCTATTCATGGGTGTGGCTATAAAATTTTCTTACATGCTTCACAACAATCCTTTCTGTTTTCCTCATATCAAAATGGATCCTTTTCTGCTCCCTTTTTGGCTTATTATAGTCATATAATGAATATTTGAATGTGTTGTTCTCTGACCCCCTTGTAGCTTCTTTTCATGTGTTTGGTTAATAAATACATAGTTACTAATCATTGTTTTCTTAAAAAACTTCTTGTGTTTGGTTAATAAATCCATAGTTACTAATCATTGTTTTCTTAAAAACTCGTTGTTTTCCTAATATCGAGATATTGCCATATTTGGAGACTTCTGCGAAAAAAATCAAAGATGTTAGATATGAGAGCTGTTGCAACTTTTGGTATCTAGTTTTGGTTTTGACATTATAAGTTGTTGATTGATTTTTAATGATTAAAATTTACCCAGGAAATCAGTTTTTTTTTTTGGTTAGAAGGAACCTATTATGATGTCAAGGAGGCCTATCAACCCTTCTCGACGTGTAGCAGATAATGGAGCTTCTTTGTTAGATGGCTCGATTCGGTCAAAGACACGGTCTCCCCCATATTTAACAGTTGGACTTGTTATTGTGGTACTTATTCCAGATTCTGATGCTAATAGTTATTTAATTGTTATCATTCTGGATGCCAGTGGATTAACTTTGGAAAATTACTAGCCTCAAGTAATTTAAATTGTAATGTTATTTTTCCTTTTGGATATTCTAGGGAGCATTTCTTCTCATAGGGTACTTTTACCGTGACACAGGTTTGTATCTGAATCCTTGGTACTTTATGAGTTATGTTTACTTTTGAAAACATAGTATTATGCCCCCAAAAATGAAGAAAAACGAAAACAAGATATTTTAGCTGATTGATCAACATTGGAGCTCTATTATTACACTAGATTCCAAGATTCCTTTTTTGGTGTACCTATTGAGCCAGATGACAGGAAACTTTCACGTCCGATTTTGAAGGGGGGAGCCTTATAAGAGGCATGTAGTCCTTGTCATCAAAAGTTAATTTTGTGAAGAGGTGAAAATTGTTGGGTTGAAAACTAGGGGCATTACAGTTCATAGCCAATAACTTTACGTTTAAAATAAAATAACAATTAAAACACTTTTGTTGACTTGGAGGACTCCCTACAGGTTTTTTTAATTTAGAGTAACTGTATATCGAAAAAGAACCAATAGTACTTGTGCATGACCAGTCTTCCCTTCTTGAGGATGTCTAAAGATAGTTTCATGGCAGCTGCATATGCACAAGTAAAAGATGTATCACATGAATTATTTTCGACATATTTCTTAAGTTTCATCTTCAAACAAATAGTGTTCTATGTCTTCTTTTTTAAACATTTTAACTAAGGAGTGGCCTACCTATGTTTTGGTGAATGTTTTTTTTTTTAAATAAGAATTTCAAATGAATCTCAGCTCTCAGTAATGGTGATGAAGGTGAGTTAATTACATGTGTTTCCTTCTCTCAACTTGAAAGTCTTGTTCTGCCTCTAAGTATTGTTCTTTACTTCACACTTCCTGCCTCTGTGTCTTGTTCCTTACTTCACTTTGACACTGATAGAGGGATTAACATTGGTTGTAGGTACTTTTGCCGGTATTAAAGGAGCTATCAGTAGAGTGGAAGGTACTTGCTCATGCATTATTCTAAAGGATTTGAGTTTTGACATGTTTATGTATCAAACGCCACATGAATTATGTGATTTAATCGAAGTGCTGAGACATTCTTTTAATTGCTTAGTGAAAATGGTTCTAACTATGTGCTCATGAACACCTCATGTATGTAACAAGAACTTTTGTTTGGTCCTTAATGATAATTGCAGTCACTACTGGGATCTGCCTGGGGCTTTACTCTAGCGATAATTATAAAAATCTATTTTAAGAAGGCTCATGTAGTATGAACCATCTAAAAATTACTTAAAACAAATGTCTATTGGGACATAATAAACCTAGCTAACTAATCTCTCTAGCAGCCTAAGCCTTTGGTGAGTTAGTCACACGCTTGAACATGGATCTGAGTAGACAAGAGGCCCTGGGTTCAAATCTTGCAGCCATCCAAAAAGAAAAAAGTATTTCCATGTGTTTGATCCATGAAAAGAAGGGCTAACAATTGAGAGTGTGTGTTGAGACATAATAAAATCAAGCCACTAAATCTTTTAACAACTAAGCTTTTAGACTATGTTGCATGGACTCTCCAAAAGTGTCGTCGCGCCCCTATTAGATTCTCCCAATATGCACTACTTTTGAAGAGTCCAACGCACCCGTTGGCATTTTCAAAGAGTCCGAACAACATAGCTTTTAGATGAGATGGTCACACGCTTCAACAATGCCCTTGGAGATGACATTCAACAGGATTCTTGTGTTCCACGAGGAAACCCGTGTGCATTGTCATCACACAGTCAGTCTGTATATCAGCTTCAATATACTAATATCAATCCAGAAACTTCATGTCTTAGATTTCTGTTCTGCTATTGATTCACTGAAAAATTCTTTAGTCTGGTGAGCATCTGCAAACTTTTCCCCGATACTATATGCATCATTTACTCATAAAGGCATAGAGGAGGTAACAAGATTAGTAATTATCATTTGTCACTCTAAGTGGGTGGAGTAACTATGCATTATACCTATCAGAATCTTGATATAGTCTATATACAAAGCTACTGACTTCCAATCTTCTTATTAGAATAAAGTCTTAGTTCTAATTCTTTGGTTTAAATTGGGTAATTGTGCATATCAGTTTATTTGCCTTGGCGTTTTTGAAGATGAAGTTACTGCCTTTTTTAAATTGCAGTTGACTTATGATGTACAACATGTTTTACTTCTGCAGGAGATTTTTTATGTACTGCAGAGGTCCAAAAGACGATTCCTTTTTTGAAGAAAGCATATGGCGATAGCATGCATAAGGTGCTGCATGTTGGCCCTGATACTTGCTCGGTAGTTGCTAAATTATTAGAAGAGGAAGATACTGAAGCTTGGGGTATAGAACCATATGATACAGAGGATGCAGTTCATTTCTGCAAGAAACTTGTGCATAAGGGCATTGTTCGTGTGGCTGACATAAAATTTCCTCTTCCATATCGTGCAAAATCATTCTCTCTTGTGATTGTCTCAGATGCGTTGGACTACTTGTCTCCAAAGTATCTTAATAGGACCCTTCCCGAACTGGCAAGGGTGTCATCTGATGGACTCGTTATTTTCACGGGTAAGAAGAGTTTGTATTAGGTGTTATGTTTAGATGACAGCCAGTCTAAAATGGAAGTTTATTTTGCATTCGTTGTACTGTCCAAGCTAAGCTGCTTCCGACCCTTCACTTCCTATCGATCTGTATTTTGGTGTTTGCTCTTTTGGGTTACACACATATGAGTAGGAGTGTTTATCTCAATCCTAGAGAGTGCGTTTTAACATGTAGAACTTATTTTTTTAATCTTAGTATTTGGTCATAGTAGCACATTCCTCTCACTGATAGACAAAGCTATATAGAAAATTGATTATTTGTTGCCTTAATTTTGATTTCCTTCCATTCTGATGTCTCTTATACAGTATACTTTCAATAGGTTCCTATCCCTCCCTTTATACTAGGTCCAAAATGCCCTATCTAGTTTTCTCCTTTGAAATAGGACAAAGTTGACTGGGAGAAGTTCCTGTTATCACCATCCTTATTGCTGCGGAGGATAGATGTACATCACCATTTCTCATTAGTTACCTAAATAATATCAAGAAAAGCTGAATATCTATAAGATTTTATAGCAGGGATATTAAGGATGAATTGTCAGATTTCACACACTAACACACACAAAGAAAAGAAGAGGACATCCATATCCATTGGCTGAAGTTCTTTTTTTGGATAAATGGCATTAAACTGCTTTCTCAGATGTGAATATAACAGGCGTGAAAGTGAGTAGATGCGACAAATGGGGGAAGTTGGATCACCTGTGTTAGTAAAACTGCAGAAGAATATAGCAGATACAGCATGCTTTTTTCCTTTACTTTCCTTTTACTGGAAAAGAACAAATTCATTTCTGAATCATGCAATAACTTTTTGTTACTATGAAAAAGAATACTTGAGAATTGATTTTGCCTCCTTTCCTGTTTAACAGTGATAATATTATAGTAGGATCTGGTATGATGATACTCATGCATACAGATCCTTCTTCACTACATGAATTCATTATTGGTTCCAAATCAATGCAACGTGACGTACTTTCAATTCTGCTAACATGCTTTTATTCTTGTATATCTTTTGGTCAGTTGACCTCTATAGAGTAACATTCTGTATTTCGGATGTGTTGGCAAGTCTGATCACCTAGCTTTCATAGAGTTGTTAACTCCTTCAGTTTTCTTTTTCAAGATTTGACCATGTTAATGACATGCATAAGCTTTCGAAGGAGTTAGAAATGCCTTTAGAGCATGTTCATACCTGTGTCTTTTATTCCATCATGATTGCTTATATAATATATTGGCTGAGTTCTGCATATAAGAGACAAGTTGAAATGGGAAACCTTGTAATTCAGAGAATTGTATTGGTGTTCATCTGATGTTAATATTTGATAATTGCAGGTTATCCACGTCACCATAAAGTTAAATCTGCGGACAAGTCCAGATTTGGGGGGCTGGTAAGTGACCTGTCCTGCATCGTATAACTTTACATATTTTTATTACAGTATATGGACATTTGACATCTCACAAATTTTAGCATTGTGAAGCCAATGTGTTGGAGCCTGAGACGTTAATCCTAGTTAGGAGCCTTCGACCCTTATATGATGTCTTATGGTTTACTGTTCTTGCTTTTTTAGTTTAGTTGATCTAAATTCTTGATGGTGCCTTGAAAAAGATTTGAGTCCATTTGAAACCTCATTATAACACTGTCGTTCATGCAGTAGCGTATCACTGCTTGTCGAAAGTTGGATTTTCCATTTTCCGATGAAAAGGAAATAAGTGTTAACTTCATGCTGTAATGGTGCTGCCCCAATAAATTGGCAGCCAAAGTTTTATTGTGAAATATTTTAGTGCAAACCCTGCTCGTGATATCTTTCTCTCTGTCTATTGTCTATAGTACATTGACTTAAATTACCTGCTAATTTTGAAACCTGATGCCAACTATTTCCACCTTTGCTTTCTATTCTCTCTGAAGGCCAAGTTGAGGAGCTCAACATGGTGGGTGCGATATTTTGTTCAAACAAGTTTAGAGGAAAATGAAGTTGCTATCAAGAAATTCGAGCAAGCTGCTTCAAAGAAATCTTATGTTCCTGGCTGCCAAATTTTCCATCTGAGATCTTACCGTTGATATAATTTTACAAAAGTTATACACAGAAGGAATCGCGCATAGCTCGTGGATAATGGTCAAGATATGCTGCGACAATGCTGGAAGTCGTTGAGAATAGCAGGTGTCTCCTTGAAAAGTTACAGAGTGTACCGCCATCTTGATGAAGTGTAATCTTATTATATATATATGAGGTTATGACAGTAGATTTATTGCAAAAGGGGAATTACATTGCTGTTTCATGGGAGATTTTGTGATTCTGGTTTTAATGGAGAATTAAACCAAATGATACACATCATCTGTATTTCTCTTTTTGTGTTGTGTTTGTTTTTTGTTCCTACTTATTTCTGGTTAATGTATTGGTTACAAAATCCACATATCTTGTCTTCCCTTTTCATGTCTTACTATTTCACGACTTGAATTTGTGGTCTCTGATCACACAAGATAAGATTACAGCTACACTAAGGCGCCCCCTTGATATTTCTATAATGGTGAATAAAGGGAAGTCTGGTGCACTAAAACTCTCTCCTTTTTAATGGGGAATAAAGGGAAAATAAAAATAGGAAAAGTTTCACAGTTCCGATGTACTAAAACTCCTGTTATGTGTAGGGTTCAAGGAAGGGCCCAACCACAAGGGTGTATTGTACGCAGTCTTACCTTGCATTTTTGCCGAGACTGTTTCCAAAGCTTGAATCCGTGACCTGCTGATCACATGACAACTTTACCCATTACTTCAAGGCCCGGAAAAGTCCCATAGTGAAGCCATTATTTTCAAAGTTTAGTACTAAACTCAATAAAAGTGCTGCAAACAGAGACAAGAGGTGACTTTAACTTGAGTAGAAAGGGCCTTTTTGTGGATCCACAGCTGCGAATATGTTCTCATAAAGGGAGAACAGTTGATAAATAATAGTGGGACAACAATGGTCAATTATTGCTATCAATGTCCTAATAAAGCATTAATATCAAATCACCACTTTGATTAGTTGATTTTCTTAGTTTCACTTTGTTTTCCTTTGGCCTTATTACTAATCCTTGTAACAATCATGCATAATTGTTACAATTGATATTATTCCATGCAATACGCAAAAAAATTGATAACGAGCGGTATTATTTTTCTTTGTATTTTATTAGACCAATACAATATTTTTTACAGATTATTTTATTTACGTATTTAAGACAAATTTTACAAAGTGATGGTGACATCTGTTTTGTTGTATAGGGTAGAGTGTAAACTAGTAAAAAATGCATACAGTGATGAGCTGAATGTGTAGGCATAACGAAGGAGATAAGATCGTCAGAACGAGGTCATGAGACAAGGTTGACTGACAGTCCGTGTTAGATAAGATGAGAGAAGCAAAATTGAGATAGTTCAGACATGTAAAGAGGAGCGCGACACAGATGCACTAGTGAAAAGGCATGAGAGGTTGACTGACTATATAGAAGGTTTTGGGAGACTAGACAGATTTAAGACAAATAAGAAATGGGAGAAGTCGATTAGACATGACTTTGACACATTTTAAACTAAGGACATATCACCATAGATGAGAAGATTTGGAGATCGTGAATAAGAGTAATATGCACGTAGTATTCGAGTATTGTAGTATTAGTTGGTATATGGCATATATGCATAGTATCTTGTTCTCCTATCATTTTCACTATTACATGCTACTTTATTAGTTGTTCTGTTTATCTTGCTATTTTGTGCCCCCTCCGTCTCCGCCCTTTTTTCCTCTTATTTTTCTATCATACTTTTGATTACATTTGTTTTGAGCGAAAGATCTATCAGAAATAACTTCTCTATCCTACAAAGATAAGAGTAAGGACTCAACGTGTCTATCCCCTTGAATAGAGCTATATAAAAATTACTACATTATTAATAATGTAGCTAATTTTTATACACTAAATTATTGAGTGTGTGAGAGAGATATATATGGCATAATACAATGTCTAGATTGGGAAAAATATAAAAGGAGAAAGCCTATAGCATAACTTATTTGAGGAAACAATATCTTAAATTCAACCGACCTTTAAATGGATCAATAGTGATTTTTCAAGTAAGATGATAAGAGAAAGTCTATCTATATTGAGTTTTCTCAATTGGACACAGGCAACTTACCAAATGTAGAAATGTACTGGAACACTAAAATAGACCGTCTTTTAAGAGGGTCAAAAATGTTTATTTTAAAAACGTGAAGTGTTTCACCAAATATTTGGGAGAAAATAATTACACTAGCTTAATTTGGTAACCATGTAAATATTATCATTACGAGAGAAAAAGTTTAACCTAAAGAGCCTTGAGCACAATGACTGCACCTCAAGTCTCCAACCAAACACAAAAACTAATTACATTGAAGCCTTTGTAAAAAGCTACTACATCTATCAACTTTCTTTGATGAACTCAGTATGTCCATTCTAACTATAGTCTCCATCTTATTTCAGCTGTATGTATCTACATCTTCTGAAAATAATATGCTTTAGAAAAAGTTTGTCCAACATTAATTGTTGTTCAAAAATACTTTTTTATTAAGCAAACACAAATTACTTCTCACTAATTTATTTTTTTGAATAATACTTAAAATAAATTAATTTTATAAGTTTGATCAAACATGCTTTGAATGATATGACTATAACCAACATGGGTTGTAATGTACTGGTGGGAGTGATTCGCCTTAACCAAAAGTCTCGGGTTCGAGCCTTGGGAATGAAAATAATCCTGTTGGGAGCGTCACCCCCAAATGGACCCTGCAATGCGCGATCTGGATTTAGTCGGGGGCTCCACGGGCTCTAGACACCGGATAAAAAACAAAAACAAAAAAAACACAATGATATGACTACATATTTATGTACATCTTTCTCCATAGAGTTTTACTACCTAAATTTCTTACTATAAAAACTAAATGACTTTAATAAATACATTTTCCATGAGTTATCATATATGTCTCATAACTTTAGTGAACGTACCATAAATTCTACCTTAAATGGAAATAGATAAAATTATAGAGGTCCATATATAGTGACTACTCTCATCTTATGCTTTTCCATCTTTCTTTTTATAGTCAAACATGATAATTTGGGTATGGATCGTACTTACTTTTTTGTTACAAGAAGCCTATGACAAGAAGTTACACTACCATATATTTGGATTACGTGGCTGTGTATATCTGCATACACGTATGCATGATTTTAATTGTTAAATTCTATCTTATTTATCGATAGATAATTTTATTTTCTTTTTTTGGCGGGTCAGGGTCCTTTTGTCACAAATGGAGGACAGAGGGGCTCAACCAATTCAACAATCCTAGCATTTTATTCAAAGTCAGTCAAATAACAGAGCTAATATTAATTATTATTAATGTATTAATCAAATAAATTTAAATAATTGTTTCCAATATTTGAACATGAAGATATACACGTTGCCATTCTTTACACCCCAAAACATTAGCTATAAAGAGAAAAATGGATAACATGCAATTCTTCAAACGTACAACTTCATGCATGTGTTCTTTTGTATATTTCCATTTTAGTGTTCCTAGGTATGGACAAGAAATTGACACTTTTTAATATAGGGGAATGAAAGGTGAGTATCTATTCCAGATAAAACACATTTTTATTTATACGAGATGGATAATTTAATGAGAAATTATTAAAATTTTTGTTAACAACGAGCTATTTAACGATAGACTAATAATAAGCATGCATATATAAGTATATATATAAAATAGAGCCCAACTGTCAAGCACGTAAAAATTCATTATCAAAATTTAAAATCATGACCTCTATCGATTTTAATACTATGCATATTGAGAGACTCGTAACATTTCATCGAAAATTTAAATTGTTAGAGCTAGTTATCACACTTTATTGAACAGAGACTTGCATTTACTTTCTCTTTTCAAAACAGTTGTTAGTTTAGCTTTTTGAGGGTCAATTTAAACTAATTATTAAATTGAATTTTTAATTTAAATATTTAAAACTATATAAAACATATTATGATGAACTGATATGTTTTAAAATGTTTCTCAAAATTCTTATATAATATTAATTCTCAAAAGAAAATAATGACAAATATATATATGACAAAATGGGTGGAAAGTTGAAAGCGTAGTGCATATAGCTAGTGTATATTGAATAAGAAAACTTTAAATAATGTAGGTGCTTTTTCAAACATATTTGCAGAAAATTATTTTGACTTTTGTTTCACTGCCATATTCTGAAAATCTCACGAGGAAACTTTGCTATTCGTCAAATGTTAAAATTAATATAAACCATTTCAGCTGTGTGCATGCTAGCTGTATAGTCATGTTATATTATCAACATTTCTTTTTCATACTCCATATACGATAAAGTAGGTAAATAACATAATAGAAAGTATTGCTTTCTTATCATTTAAAAAAAATAAAATTCTTTCTCAGGTGTGCATGTGCGTAAACGGTCGTGTTACTCTGTGGTAATACTATTTTTTCAATGGAAAATGTTTACCCATAAAATAAGTGAGTTTCTTATATTTTAATTAGTATTTGACAAGTAAGTAAAAAAAGTGGTTATACTATTTTTTCAATGAAAAATGTTTTCCCATAAAATAAGTGAGTTTCTTATATTTTAATTAGTGTTTGACAAGTAAAAAAATATTATCGTATATAAATATTTATATGTAATCTAGCAAAACACTATAAAAATGATATGAGATACAGTGATCATTGAGTGAGGGTTGGAGGGTGATAGGATAGGGTGTCTTTTCTATAACTTTTGTTAGAAAAATTATTTTTCTCAGTTTCTAATTAGCTTATTTCTAGGAGAAAATATTTTTCAAATAATATTTTCCCTTCCATACCAAACACACCGATATTTTACATATTGTAATTTGTCACTAATCCATGCTTGATATAGAAAGAAACACGTAACTATTACGAATTTTAAGCACCTCTATATGATAGCATTTCACTAAAGGGTGAGGTTCTTTTTAGAACCGATTTGTCATGTAATTATGATATATTATAGCGAATAAGATTTTTGAATAATCAAATAATGCTATTATAAAGAGATTTAACTGTAATTTGGTAGTGGTAGAAGTTATTTACGTTATCAGCACTATCTATTATTTCAATTTGGTGGGGGTAGTTGTTTAGTAAATTAAAGAAAACAAAGTGTTGGCATGGTTTTATTATGCTTAGAACAATGAGTTATGGTGTAACGTGAGGATGCACGTTATATGTTACCAAATGAAGTGACATTAAGGACCCCAAAAGATCTTAGAATGATGGTTTTAAGGGTGCATGGAAGAACCCTAGAATGATGCTCTCACATGATCTTTCACACTCTTTGCATTCACAACCCACATGATCTCCTCCTACAAACATTTATTCATAGGTAGCTAGTGTTGAGTTAATTGCATGGTGGAATAATTGGGATGAATGAGATCGAGATCGCTTCACTTATAATTAATCAGATGTTTTAGTTTCGATTTTAGAAATGAAGAAACTTTGGGTACAAGGTCTATTCATAAGGGCCGGTACTAATTGGCTTGTCCTCCTCCTAAACCCTAGCATATAGGAATTACAAAGACGTGTATGACAGCTAGGGTTTACAATAGAGAAGACGATTGTGCATATCTTTAATATCTAGGTTGTGGACAAAGGGATTCCATCTGCTTCATACCCGACTATCAATGACTCAAGTCGTGGTTGCTGCAGATCTGCTCCTACTAAACTAGTATTTACAATTCAAATACAACAATACGGATTAATCTTCACTTAGTATAATATGGATTAAACGTCTCCATCAACCAATCATATAATTGAAAGCTTATAGAAATGGTAAACTAGCTCTAAGGCATATTTGTTAACCATGTTTTGAACTAATTATATCAACATCATATATATTGACAATTGTCATCTTGCCTAACTTATCATGTTCGAATCAAAGAACAAAGACACTCACAATAATATGCAAGTCTAATAACTCCTTAGTTAAACATACATATAAGTGGAAAGGTAAATACATTCCTTTTTCTACACAGCAAATAATGCTAGCTAGGAGAAACCCAAATTGATATTGATCATGTGCACACACTTATAGAGTAACACGTCTACAAAAATATAACACATACATAAACTCTGGAACATTCATATACTTATAAATGGCTTGAAACATATTGTTGAGACAACTTGGTTGGTTTGCTTCAATATTTATAGAAACTAGAAATTCCCCTTCCATATCATCATTTTGTATTTTTATGTGAGTAGGGAAAACAATAATACTCCTAATTTTAATATTCTTAACGTCGAACCCATTATATCTAAAAGTTGTGTGTTCATTAGTAGTATTTATTGCTAAATATATACTTCATGTTAAAGTATTGATTCATATGAACCTGGTACCATCACTCTGCATCAGTTGTTTATTCCCAACGCTCTTATCATCCTCCACATGTATAGATGTTACACTTGATATATTATTGTTGTTGAGAAGGTTTTTAATGTGATACATACGTTAAAAAATTTCCTTTTATTTATTAAATTTATATCAAATTAAACTTATGAGCCTTCTGGAAATGGCCAAAAGTCTCTCGTCCAACTGTGGAAACTTTAAAAGTTACAACACTTTGACGTTTCTACATATACTGACGTTTCTACATATACTAGTTCAAGAAATATTTTAACTTTCCATTCTCTCAGTCCATCTTTACTAAATTTTCACTATAGGTTCACAAGTTGTCATTTAATTAAAAGCTACAAAACGTCAAGAATTTTGCCATTATTGTAGAAACATGACTTGTTTCCATAATTCCACGTGTCAAACGTTTGATAATTTTGGTAATATCCTGCACCGTCCACTGCCTCAATCGACTTATTGGAGTCAAATTAAATTATCGTGAACACTCAATTGCTCGTCTTGTCACAAAGACTTGAGGGGAAAAAAAGATAAAAAGTATTTTGCAACATATTTTAAAATGACAGAAAATAAATTGTAATTACAAATAAAATATGAAGAAGCATAATTTTATTGATAAACATGTGAGTACAAATCTGTTAATCTCTGAATTCTTCTCTCCTTAAATTTCTTCATAATTCGTGGGCCGTTAATGGCCTCGAATGAAGGATGATTTTGACCTCCTTAAGTCATCATATTTTGATCTCTCTGTGGGATAATTTGAGTGTGTTTTCAAGGAAATATAATATTCTTTTTATATATAAGCATGAATTAAGATTTAGGATAAAATAACTTTCAAAAAATCCTCATTGAAATAGGACTGATTTTATAGAGATCTACGAAAAAGTTTATTGCGGATAAGTGCAATTTTGAATAAGAAAAGTTTGGTCATATCTATCATCTTATTATATTATATATATACTAGAAAGAGGCCACAATTCATTGTTGAATAGTTTATCATTGTTATTCCTTATATAGAAATTGCAGTCGCTTGTGTTATATGTGAAGTGTTTGAGTGATCCCACAGAAAGATAGAATATAATAAGTTGAGATGAAAATGGGACCAAAGGTGACAGTATTGTGGTTCAGACTTCAGAGAGGGAGGCCCTTCTACCGCCCAAACAAATTGATGGGTGTCTATATATATGGACCACTAGGGATTACATAGGGAGCAGGACACGTGTCACTGTACAACAGTATGATGTATATATTTGGAATATAACCGTAAAAAATAAGGTCACACACACATATATATATATGGTGTATTAATATAGTGATGGTATAAAATTAGGTCTTGGGTCTGAACTCTCATCTCAAAAGCTAACTCAAAGAGATGAGGATTGTTCAAGCCTTATAAGGAGTCCACCCATATCATTAACTATCAATATAGAACTTTTGTCATTCTTCAATAGATCGATGGACGAAATTATTTTGAAGATGTTGCAAAGATATAAATGTTAATTGGATGGATGAGCCGTCATACAAGATTTGGTATGTAAGACTAAATATAATCACATTTGTTGGAAAATGCAAGTCCAAATCACGATTGAGGATGAAATGGACGAAGATCACATGAAATAGTTTGGTTATATCTTGCGTCGATCTACAAATACATTTATACAGGTGTGATACCATAAATTATATAGAAGAAAGTTATCTCAAATAACATACTCATCTCTGAAATCAATAGGAAGAACATAATTAAAGATATATAGGATACGATGAAAGAAACAATCTGAAAGTTTTATTTGGTATGATGATGGCAAAAGTTTGAGCTTCAATAAAATAACGAAAATACATATAAGTGATCGATCACAACTTGTTCAAAGAAGTGATAATTATTGTTATTATATTGGTATGATACAATAAATAATTATTTTTTAGCAATGACAATTGAAATGACATTACTAATTTCTATTTATCCATTTTCTATGCCATGTTTGATGTTCAATAGTGAATTTTTACGTGAAACTCGAATACACTTTATAACTAGAAGTAGAATGAAGCAAGCATTAAATTATACTAGTAGTTATACATGTTGAATTTCTCATTAAGAGCATTTACTAGAGGTTGCTTTCACAAGTTTCAAGTTGTATCATTTGACATATGGGCCATAGGTGTTTCATACTGCTATTAGATGCTTTCATTTTACAAAAAGGTTTAATAACTATTTTTTGTAATTCCATTATATTTTAACTCATTGTAATAAGTTACGTATTTTGTGCCTGATAGTCTAGAGACGTAAATTTAATATAATATCGTGTTACACTGTTAATCACATGCTTCTTTCAGTCTGTCGGACTATATTATTGTGAATCAAGGTGTGTCCATTCGAATTCTAGTCCTCCAATTATATTCGTATCATTTGGTATCAGAGCTTAGATTAGAGTATTCATATTTTTCTTTTGCACGCTCTTTACATATTCTCATTTATTCATTTATCTCAATTTGATATTGCTTTCTCTTTTTCACTATATTAATCTCTCACCACATTATCAAATAAAGGTAAGAAAAGAGAACTATTAGTTAATTGTATCATAAGATATAATTTTCTAAAGTAATAACTATGTTGAACTCGTTATCTTTTGTAAGAACGATAATTAAAATGGACCGATGACATATTGATGATGATTCTAAGCTTAAGTGCCATATAATGGCAAATGTAGAAGTTATTTGGGATAAGATAGATGAAGAAATAGACAAGTGAGACAAGGTTGAAAGTTGGACCGTTGGATTGGACGTATAAAAGAAGCTCTTGTTCCATGAAAAATAGAGAATATACAAAAGAAAATTTGGTTATTTTATCCACACTGACTTTTGTGTTTGGTACGTACTATACAAGGGCTAAATAATGGCCTTAAAAAATTTGACCTCATCTTGTGTTATAAATCACCACATTTTAGGACAAGTCAGTCGCATAGTCAATATTTTTGTCAAAGAGTGTTCGTACTTTAAGAATATAAATGAGTGATTCTTGCATCAAGAGTGTTCAACAATTGATACAACAACAACAACAACAACAACATACCCAGTAAAATCCCACAAGTGGGGTCTGGGGAGGGTAGAATGTACGCAGAC